>WEKX01027987.1:110481-167197 GCA_013390025.1 Pitta sordida
AGTCACCATCCCTGGAGGTGTTTAAGAGAAGACTGGACGAGGAGCTTAGTGACATGGTCTAGCCGGGAGGTGTAGGGCTGGATGACGTTGTGCCCCCTCCGTCTCGGAGTGGCCTGCTAGACTGTGAGGGATCTAGGTTGGTGTTATGCTCTGCGATGTGCTCTCGGTCTCTTTACGGGTGTTAGATGGTGAGTTGGACTAGATGATCCTTGTGGGTCCCTTCCAACTCATAATATTCTGTGATTCTGTGATTCTGTGAACCAGTTAGTTTTATCTGCTTAAAGACAAATTCTTTCTGGTTGCTTGTGAACAGCTGCAGTGCAATGGGCATATTACACATAAGGGAGAAAGTTGTGTAAGTCCAGTCATTGTTCAGCAGTTACACACCTCCTGTGAGTAATAGATGGGCATCATGGCGATTAGCTGTAGATTTCGTGTTTTGTAAATACAGGTTTCATTAAGAACTGCATGAGTTTTCATCTTTGAATTAGAGCGTGGAATAGTGAGCTTCCTAAATGTGGAGCATTTTTATTTCCAGACTGTTTCAGGCTGTGTAATTGCAGATTTGAAAGTGCAGGGAAAAAGAAGGGAAACTACTGAGTGACTAGAAGGACAAACCTCTTTTATCAACCACTCAGTACAGTTTACCTATGGGAGCAGAATGCGTGTTTACCTACAATGCTCTTCCAACTCAATTCAACCTTTACATGGAGTGTTTGCATCTAAAAGGATTAGGATGTGTTTAAGATTATTTACTCAGCCTTAAAATAAGGCTGAGATTTATACTCAGCTCTGTGAAATGTGAAACTTCCTTTTAAAATTAAAACTCTATTCAACTTACAAAACATTTGTGCTGACTTTCTGAAATTGTCATGTGGTATAGGTCTTCACACAGCTTTGAATATCATTAATATGCTCTATAAGTGTGGGCAGAAGCTGAATAACAAGAAAATACTGTAAAATCTCCTGAAAAATGTGATCATTTATAAGAAAATAATTTTTCTCTTTTTCATACTTAGACTGAAGAAATTTACTCTCAAATGAAGAAAAGTGACTTCTTTAATGATATGAAATGTACCTGAAAAAGAATTTAAATACTACATAATGCTTGCACAAAATTGTGTTTGGCCAAACCAGAGTACTTTTCTCTATAAACTGTGCTTTTTCTGTGTGCGTGAATGTCAATGATAGACTTTGGCACACAAAGTCATTTGCAGAAGAATGAAGACCATCACCCTATTTTATGTCTATGCTTGGCTGATGTCATTTAGCTCATCTGGAAGTTTCTAAACTTAGCACCAAAACTAGATGGTGACGCTTAAAAAAATGCCAGGTTACAAAATAGTGTTTTGCCTTATGTGCATCTGAGTGGATGGAAATATGTAATTCAATAGAGAAATGACATGGCAACTGAGTTTCTAAAGCAAAGGAACCACTTGCCACGTTGCTTCTATGTGGAGGCTGCACATAGCATTTGATTGAAGGCATTCAAAGCTGTGGAACGTGGTTTTGTCTGTTCTATGCCCTGGTCCATCACTGGGCATTGTGAATATAAAAACAATGTTAAATATTTGTTCAGCAGTTTAAATGTTCTACTTGCTTAAAATTACTGATTATCCTCATGGCATTACATGGTATGAAATAAGGAAGTTGTTCTGATTTTGCAAAGAAGAAAAATGCAATAAACCAGAACGAGAGGGCACAGCCTCAAGCTACGCCAGGGGAGGTTTAATCTTAACGTTAGGAAGCGGTTTTTCACGGAGAGAGTAATTGCATATTGGAATGGGCTGCCCAGGGAGGTGGTGGAGTCGCCATCCCNGAGGTTGGAGCCCTGATGTCTTTTCTCTTATGCTTATCTACAAAATGGTGCTGTTTTTAAAACGTGAGCTGACATTTGGGCAAACTCTTGAATGTGAATATTTTAGAGGTCTATATTGTCTTAAGAGTAAGTTTTTTCATATTCATGATATTGTGTATTCACAATCTGCGCACACAAAACATAAGTTCTTTCTGATAAGACCAAATCAGTAGATCTTAAACTTGATAAATTTTAACACCATCTGTAGCATACCCAAATGTTGATGTTTGTTTTGATGCAGATCATGAATCACACACAGATTGAATCACACAGAATATTCTGAGTTGGAAGGGACCCACAAGGATCATCGAGTCCAACTCAACACTGTCTCCCTGGCAGGAATCAAACCCGGGTCTCCCACACGCCAGGTGGGGACACTTACCACTGTACTAAAGTGGATTTCAATCATGTTGAAGTCAAATTTCTCCTGGCTCTCCATTCAGCATTTGCATTAAGAAAAAACCACCTTGCACTGACTAACTTTCTGCTGACAGTGGTTATCAACAGTGGGTCCCTCTGGACCACTTTCAACTGGTGCTGAAAATGATGTTTACTCCTGATGTAACTGGGACCAATCAATTTTCAAGCCCATTACTGGAAATGATGACTGCAGCAATCTGTAATGGGCCAGAAATATGTTTGTCTTTTTCACATGAGCCGGAAAACAGTTTTCAACATCTTTTGAGTGGGAATCAGAAAAGCTCTTGCCAATGATTGTCACCAGCTAGTCATTTTCTTAGTGTTGATGGACCCCAAAGTGCAGATGAGAGGTAAGGAGGCAAAGCCACACCTGACAGGCCATTAGTGGACTTACAGCTCTCAGAAAATGCTAAGCAAGGACAATGAGATAAGTGTCCCCAGCCTCTTCTTGACTTCTGTGTGTGTATATTAAGAAGGAAAAATGTGTTCATAGCTGCTTGTGCGTATTTTAATAATTTATTACTTATAGCTTGGAATAGTTTTCATATTGTAATGGGTGGGAAGATAAAAGATTGCAAGGAAGGTGTGAATCTTTAAAACCCAGGTTTTCTTGGCTCACATGTGGAAGTTTCAGTTTACTGATTGACAACATGAAGTGTTTTGCAGCATTGTTAGAAATCTTTTTACCCTATGGCATTGTAGTGCGTTCCACTGGCACCGCCGGGAAAGGTGACGCATCTTCAAGACTCTCAGCTGGAGTAAATAGAAAGCATGTTTATCCTCAGTGGACCCTGCATCATATTACATGAGCTGCTGATTTGGCCTTATTAAAATCAGTCTACTAATTATGAGCAAGCCTTGAACACTTTCCATGCTTTGTAAAAACTAGTCACAATTCAGAGTATGTAATCACATTTGGGATTAAAGATGAGAAATATCTTCAGATTGTAGTTTCCTAAAAATATTCAACTGAGTGTTAGGAAGAGGTTTTTCACAGAGAGAGTGATCGCTCATTGGAATGGTCTGCCCAGGGAGGTGGTGGAGTCGCCATCCCTGGAGGTGTTTAAGAGAAGACTCGATGAGGAGCTCAGTGACATGGTGGGGAGTTGGACTGGATGGTCCTCTGGGTAGTGCCATGGTTTGGACAATGGGTTGGTGTTGGGTTACAGGTTGGACTTGATGATCTCCAAGGTCTCTTCCAACTTTGCTAATCCTGTGGTACTGTAACTATGTCACCACTTTTAGTTGTAATTTCATATTGAGGTAGAAGCCCACTTTAAATTTAGTCGGTATTTGTAATTTAGTATTTTCAACTTCAAAACTCAATATAGTATTTTTTTTTCTCTTTTGCCCCTGCTTTCTCAATTGCATTTCACATGGGTCTGCTCTGACTTTCTGTTTAGGTCTTTCACTTCTCTGAAGTTGTTGGTACATTACTTTTTCCTATGCAAAGGGAATTTGAGCAGATTTTTCATAAAGCTGTGGTTGTCATTGTCAGGGTTTGAGGCAAATTGGGGCTGAGCTAAAAAACAGAAAACCCCCCAATGCATCCCTCCCCTTCACCAGGTTCAGAAAAAACCCCAAAGGAAAGTGTGAAACGTATAAACTATCTACTTTAGTAAACACACAAGTCAAGATACAATAATATTAAACACCAAGACGTATTCTTATGAGATAAAAACTTGAGATATCCCACAAGTCCTGTGATATAAACAATCCTGATGGGAAATTCAAGGTGTCCTACAGTCCTGTGATGTAAAGGGTCCTGCAGGACTCCCTGGCATCGCCACCAGACAGTCCCAGAAGAAACTTCTCAGGTGCCTAGAGATTAGCCGGAGCCCAGGGTCTTGTCAACTTGAAGTCCTCGAGGGAAAAGCAGGAGATAGGCAGGAAGAATTTCCAGGACTGGGAAGAGGGAATTGCAGGCCCTCTCTCTCTTCTAGTGCCTGGAGTGCAGCAAGGAAACGTCCAAGGAAAAAAACCACACAGGGCTCTCCCAGGGCTGGAGCACAAGCACCAGGGGAGCCCTTCTCCAGCCTTGTATATTGCAACTGTGGGAGAGAGTGTTAACAAGCTCCAAGCCTCTGCAGCTGTGACCTGGACATTGCTGGAATTTTTTTTTTCCCCTCAAGCTGCTGTTTCTGGTTGTTGGGTTTTTTTCTTCTTCCAGATAGAGAGGGAAAATGACCTTGGTCGCTAAGGACCAGTATCCACAACAAAATTCCCTCATAGACCGAAGCCGAAGAATGAAGATATGTAATATATATACACAATGGCGTCACCCTAGGACACTCATGAAGAGGAGCAATTCTTAAGCCTGTGATGATGTTTTTTGCTAGGGCATGAGCAACCACTTTTAGTGAAGATTGAGTAAGGGCATTGTGTAATGCCTGGAAATTCCAGTCAAGGTATGAGCCTCTTGGTAAGGGGTTGAACCAACTCAGGAGAAAAGATGGTCCATTCCCTGTATGCTTCTGCTTTTTCCTTTTTTTTGTTCCTTCTCACCTCTTGTAGTCTTCTTCACTTTCCATCTTTTTGATGCCCATGGGTACACACACTAAGCTGGTTGCTTTGCCCTGTCTACATCTGTTCCCCTGTGCTCTCAGAATAGCTCTGGTTTTACTGTTCTAACATAGCACTATTAAAAAAAAAATAAAATCACTAGATGGAACAGAATAGCAGCTGTGTAATAGAGGCCGGCACAGTGTCCCAATGGAAAAGGGTCAGCATCCAGGGATTGAGGTTATTCAGGAAATGGGAAACATATTTTTTCTTTCTTTGGCCTACCTCTGACAAACTACTGTTCTGCTGCATAACATTTTTATTCTCACCGGAGTATGACAAGCTGCAGAATGGAGCAAATATATATTGCAGACATTTGTAAAATGCTAGATGACTTTCCCTCCAACATAAGTAATAGGTATACTGGTTTAGGTGCAGGAAGAATAATAATTCACTCAGGGAAAGGTATAGCAATTGGCCTTGCATCTAATATAATTGGAAATGGTGAAATATAAAGGACTGTCACTATCTTATTTCTCCCCCCCTTTTCCCTGAAATTAACCACAATCCATTATTTCATGTACTATATGATCATGTCATTTGGGAGCAATAAGTGACCACATTTCCTCAACATTATCACCACTGTTCTTGATTCTTTGATGTTAAATTCGCTATATTCCTAATTTCTATTTTGAGCACATATGCTGGCCTTTAATTTGCAATTTACATGGATGATGGGGTGCTATTCAGAAACCTGTTTCTGCTGCCTTTGTGGTTTTCACCTCACCTCATGTGGTCATTAGGATGAACAGCATATAATTAACTTAATTCATGTAAGGTCTTGAATTGCAAATGCTTCTCTGCACATCTATTTTCTTTAAAATATCTAAACATAACCAAAATAAAACTTCCAGGGGTTTAAACCAGATGTAAGAATCAACTTCTGGTTTCCAGGTAAGTGATACTTTTGGCTGTATTCATCCGACATATTTGTTTGTTTATTTTATCAGTGATTACACTTGTGTGTCACTCATGGCAGATTAAAAATTATAAGACCTATTTTTGGGCAAGCAGCCAACAGTGAAGCCTGTTTAGTTTGTCTACTTAGCTGAAGCCATATGGACTCAAAATTACTTTCCTGTTGCATGTAAAATATTTGCCAAAAAGGAAGATTTTTTTTCTTTTTGTTTTGGAATAACATTTCTACAAATTGTATTTATTACTGACTGCTGCAGTTTATGAGTTTGTTGTGTTGTACCCATAGTGAAACTTTGCATTGGAACAGAGGTTACAATGAGAAACTTCAAACTGAGAACTTTCTTGCTGGTGAATTATTATCTTGAGAGGTTGATTAACTTTGTGAAGCAACATAAGAAAATCTAAAAAATTTCCCAGTAGAACAGGAATTATTCTGATACCTTCTCTTTCCTGGAACCTTTATTTTATGTTCTCTAACTTTTACCTGAAACTTCAATGTCAGACACTTGTGAATACCAGGAATGATTTTCTTAATCATTCAGAATAGTTAAATTAAGACAGCCCTTGGAAATTGGTTTAGATTGGCACGTGCTACAGCAAGGAAGAAGTTCACAACCCTGAAGAGGAAAAAAAAGGATAACTTGTGGAGCTCTGTAATGTCCCTGAGGTCTATGCTGTTCCTGTGATTACTTTGCTAAATTGTGAACGTTTGGACTCTCCTACCTGTGGTTTAGCCTTCTGGCCAAAATTTTCTGAGCCCAATCATTATAATAGTGGCTTTTGCACAGGCAGAAAGATTCAGTCTCATGCTCAACATGCTGGAACACTCAGACTTCTTGTTCTCGTGATTGTGTAAAGGAACAGATAAGTGGTGTTGTGGGGATGCTGAGGTAGAGTTGTATCATTGAATTACATACCAGATACTTGGCTGCCTAGTACTGAGAAATATATTCACTGATAGAATTACAGTTTCTGTTCAATGTAGCTGCAATCTGCTAGGCTGAAGTGCTCAGTATCGCAGGCAGGGTTAGTTTATATTAAAAAAGGGCACAACATAGGGGGAAAAAAAGCTATACACTTACATGTCTTCTGAAATGTAATGATAAACCCCAACTTTGCAGTGCTTTCATTTTCTACTATGTTTCTATGCAAAACCATTTTTCATTTTCATATTGTATTTTATGCTTCTGAATTTGTTCCTTATCCTGTTAACCTGTGTGTGGGTCTTACTATATAACTGCTGTCAAGCAGAACTGTGTTGGAATAAATTAGGTGGAGTTCTATTGAATTTGATGGCTGAGTTGATAGGTCATTCAAAGCTTATTTATAAACCTCAAACATTTTTGTTTATTTTAAACAAAACTGTTTTTTGTTTGACAGGTATCCTATAAGAAGGATGTGCAAGATACTCATAGGTACACTGAAGTGCTGAACAGGCCAGACATAAAGATGGCAACTGAGATAACAAAGATTATAAGTGATGTATGTTTTCCTTTTACTCTATTTGTATGTTTTAAGACATGCAATTTTTTTATTCCAATTTCAATCAGAGATTTTTAGAATACAGCTGAAATTCTCAAATGTCATAAGAAGAAAATTTCCAACCCCAAATCTGATGGGGAGATTTGATTAAAAACCCCACAAAATCCAACCACCAAAGGGCACTTCCTCCGCTTTAATGAGGTGCTACAGTGTGAGCCACACTCCCAGGACTGGCCCTCCAGACCTTATTAATGGAGGGTGTATGGCTACAGGCAGGGAGTAGTTGAATATTCATGGGTTTGGTATCTTCATGGATTTCACAACTTGGGGCACCTGCCCAGACCTGACCCCCAGTGAATTCCGGGAGATCACTGTATGTATTAAAAGCCCTGAGTCAAGATTTTAAGTAACTAATACTAATTAAGTATGAGCTTGACTAGGCACATATGGAGAGACGGTTTTAAGAGATCTAATTTAATATTATTTTATATATTTTAGTATCTTTTAATATTCAGGATTTTTGAAAATCAATGTCTTCTATTCAGTGTTGTGCTCACCAGTTGCTGTTCAAGCTTTCTTGAGTTGGAGTGGGTTTGGGACTTTTATTTCTCTCAGTCTGTTGTTATGACGTGTCCTTGCTGATTCACAGTGCCTATTTTAGGCAATGGGTAATTTAGTTTGTGGTATTGCAAAGCACCTATTGTTGGTTCATCTATGCCCTTTCCTAATGCAGTGTGGGGAAAAATTGCAGCAATTTGCATGAAAGGCAGTTCAGCTGGAGAGATCATGTATCAACCTTGTGGGACTAATTCTGCTCTGCTACACCCATGCAATCTCACTGACATCCAGCAAGATTGCGTTGGTAAAACTGAAAGTGGAATTCCACCTTACATTTCAAAAAAACTGCCCCTCAGCCTAGTTTTGTTTCAAGACACTTTCAGCTACTACAGATAATCTTGTGTTAACTGTAGACCCTGTCATAAGAAATGCTGAACTCATTTTACCTTGATAAAGAGGATGATATTTCTCAGGCTTAAGGTGTGTATTGGTTCAAGTTGAATTTTGTGAATGCTGTGCATTGTGTTTTACAATAAGTAAAAGGAGCTGAACCCTGAGAACAACATTATTCAGAGCTGATCAGACGGTTGTATCAAAGCAGATCATTAAGTGAGACTTTTTCTACTAGCTTTAATGCTTACATATCTCTCAATAAAAAAACTCCAAACAATTTGTTAGTGAATCATATTCTTTTTTTCATTTTTTATTTTTAGGCTGAATACAAGAAAGGAAGGGGAGAGATGAATAAGGAGACTGCTGTACTTGGAAGACCAGATTTTGAACATGCCAAAGGAGTTTCAAAACTTTTAAGCCAAGTAAGAATTCTCCATCATTTTACAATGACTTCATTCAGATATCTCATTCCTAGTAATGCAAAGAAATATTTAGATTTGTAGATGATTATCTCTAATTGCCTGAAGATTATGTTCTCAAACTTTTCATACGGTATTGCAGTAACTGGTAAATTTAGGATTCTTAGGAAACCAAATACACATTTTAATGCAAAAGTACAATGAACTTTGACTGTTATAGCTTGTCTCTTGTGATGATGGTGTATATTTATACAGATTATCTAGGATTTCTAAAATATTAACTGTATGTAATTTAGAGGCAAATTTTGCTACTCATTCACTTTGAGTGGAACCTTACCCTGTGATTAGTCCCACTGAAGTAAATGAAGTCTTTTGTGTAACTGCTTGCTAATGTGAGTAATGGGATCTGAATTTGGCCTGACATGTAAACTACCCACCTTCCCTTCCCCTGAAACTGAACCTTTTATGTACTACTGTTATATATTAACCTAAAAAAAAAAAAGTTCTTAACTTAAAGTCCTTAACTAAAAAGAAAGCTGGAACAGAAATAGTCCCTCTTCCTCTTAGTATTTTTTAACTCATAAGGTCTACACATAAGACTGTACTACCAATCAGCTTGACATTGTGAAACCAGAGTTTTGACTGCTGACCTGTTTTTGTTTGTTTCTTTTTTCCCCTCTTTTTTTTTTCCCCTGAAGTAATTCTTTAGCAGTGCCTTGCATAATCCCCACTAGTAATCCTGCCTAGCTGCCCTTGGAGCTTTTGTAAACCTAGGAACAAATTCTGCCCTCCTATAAGAGAAGGATAACACCCTTTGATTGGAGAAGGCTGTGTCAGCCTTCCCAGGTGTAAGGAGTATATATCCTAGAATAATCTCAGCATCAGTGATGTGTAACAAGTACTTATGATTTGGCTAGATACTGAATGTGTAGAACTATCTTAAAATGCAGTGTCTTCAGGAGGTTGAGCTCCTTTTGCTGTAATCCTTAGATTCTTGCAGCATGTTTTTCTGTTTCACACTGGACCATCATAAACTTTGAAGCATTACACAAAGAGAAAAAGGAAATAAATGGTTTTTATTGCTTTGTTGATGAAGTGTTCAGAATGAGTTTGTCTTTTCCAAATAGATTTCTGTTTTCCATTTTGTAGTGGATCATTTGCTCATTCTTCTGCTAATGGGCAAGACTGCTAAGATATTATTTTTTGTTTAGCATTGTGCAGTCTAGGAAGTCAATTGTGCTTTCTAGAAAGAGCCAGTGTGATGTTGCTTAGACCTGGATATCACAGGAACAGAGCTGTCTGTCATGTAGCAAACACCTTTAGTGGTTTTTAAAATAATTCATGTCTAAATTTAGTGTGTGATGTCCCTTATTTCTACTCAATCAGTGCCTAAACATTCCTTTCCTCGCAGCCTATTTCATAAGCTAGTGGGCTGGCAGCTGCCTGTTGTCACAAACGGGACCAAACTGGATCCCTTTCCAGCAGCCCTCTCCACCTTCCCAAGCCTGCTACCCATTAAATTGTGGCCGACAATCGCAACAAGCAGAAAGTGTCGTGTGGATCATGGGGTCTTGTAGGCTGATGCTGAGCCAGCTGCATAGAAGGCTTCATCAGTGCACTTTTTATCTCATTATTATTAGATGTACATTTTCTCTTGCACAATGGATGCTGCATCTGCAAACACTGTAGAGTCTCCTCACTGCCAGGGACTGGAATGGCAGCAGTTCTCCTTCTGCAGAGGGCAGCGTTTACTGTGTAATTTTAACTTCTTTAGGGAGTCCAAATAGTACAGAAGGTTTGTCAGGAAAGGAGAAGCAGTTAACAAAAGGTATCTTGCTTATGGTTTATTGTAAAGAAGATTCTCACTAAACCTTGGTGGTACAAACTCTGCAGCCACTACCCCTGGATCCCAGATTTGAGATCCTTTCTTGGCTTGTACTCTCCTCAGTCTATGCTGTTGTGGCTGCTTGCAGTGTGTGTGATGGGGATTGCACCTTTGGAAAGGGAGGCCGTGCTTCAGCCTGGCATTCCACTGCCACCCATCTGCCTGCAGCAGTAGGGAGGGTGTAAATACCAGGTGTCTTTCAGCAGCAGGGAGGGGCACTCAGCAATTCCCCCAGCTCCTCCGAAGGGAAGGCAGTGGCCGTGGGTTGTCTAACGTTTTTATATGTTATTTGAATTGTTATTACACTTAGACACACTAATCATAAATCAAGAGCACGATAAAATGAAGATGACTCCTGTGTCCAAAGAGCAGGGTGGTGGGACAGGATGAAGAATGCACCTGTACTGGGAGGAGAGAGAGAGACCTAAATATGTATCAGTTGTGTCAGTCCTCTTTATGTAGGGATCATGAAACAGGCTTGTGACAAGTACAAGATCTGAAAAATAGTAAAGTTAATGATCTCTATATTGTCTCCAGACTTTCTGGCTTTTACGGTTTCCATTTATTTCTCAGCAAATAGGGAGATTATAAACTTATTGTGCTAAAGTTGATAATCTTCCTTAATAGAATGACTCTATAAGCTGCAACATGCAGAGAAATATTACTTATTTGACCCTCATGGTAAATTTGCAATGTTGGCAATTCTGATGGATGTAATAGGAAGAGAAGATGATAATATGTTTTAATGCGCTGCATATGGGTAGGTAATTTAGGGAGTATATAGAACAGGAGCACAAAGAGGTCAGGGAGTGTGGGTGTAACTAAGGGAGAAAGCAATCAAGGCAAGCAGGAAAGCAAACATAGTGAAGAAAATAGTGTTAATGTTTGACTGGCACTCTGGGCTTTACAAAAATCAGTGTTTTCTTTCTCTCTCTCCTTTTTTTCCTTCCAAATTTTTTATTTAAAAAACTTTTGACAACAACAGCAGCAAAAATAATAGCTCCCGGGCCGCGTATGTTTACACACAGCACGTGGTAACTCTTTTCTGTTGATTTTAAACCTAATTTGAAAGAGAAACTGCATCTGCCCTTGTGAAAACATGAAGCTTGTCAATTTTGCTAAATGTACATTGTATAATTTTGGCTATTTTTTAAAATTAAAACAAGGTCTTGTTTATGTCCTCTGTATGTCTTCTAAAGCATTTTATTAGCTTTTTCAAAGAGCTCCTGATATGATAGATTCCCCTTATGGTGTTCAAAAATTGAATAATTTTCAATATTAATATTTGTTGCTGGATCTGGTGTTTATTGTTTCAGGTAGAATGTTTTTCGGAATGCTTCTTCTCTGAGATTTTCAGTAACAACACAAAGAGCCTAGGATTTTCTTAACCTTCCTTTGCCTTAAACTCGGCTAGGGCTTTTAGCAATGAATATTTCAATTTTGCTCTTTGTTTGTGTTACATTTCCTTCAATACATAAGTGTTCTGACAGGGTTTCCCTTTTTTTTTAAGATGTTTTCATATGGTCATGAGGAAATGCTTTAACTGCAAGTGTCTGCTTCATCCTGGGATCCCAGTGGTTGAGTGATTCAATTTTTGTAGTTTCTTTGTAAATCTGAACAGTGGGTGATGTCATCCACTTCTGAAACTGAACACTCCCTGTGTGAACAGCTTTGAACTACGGATTTGATTTAGGAATGTTGCTGTTAAGCTTCAAAAGACACTGCTCTGTCCAGCTGCAATTCTGACTTTTATAGGTTTTGTACAAGGCTGATGAGAAATTTGTTTATCCAGGCGTTATTTAATTCCAGTTTGGTTTTTCAGGGAAGTTGTTGTGTTAAAAGCCTGCAGAGTCTGCTCTTTCTTATGCAACCATCAGAGAGCAACCTCCCCGCATTTCTTTTAAATTAACTCCCACCACATAATTTCTAAGAAAATAAACAAACTTAAGACTTTAGTGAAATTGTAAATAAGTAACCATCTTTTTAAGCCCTCATTAAAGCAAAGCTCTTGGTTAATGATAAAATTTGTAGATAAGTTTCCACTAACAACTGTTCTACTCCCACCTGTTTGCTCTTTTACCTTATTATAGCATTGCTGAGACATTCCATTTCTGATGGTTTAGAAATCACATGAAATAGTTTTCTTCCTTGTTTCTTATTCAGAACCCTTTCAGGCATATTTCCCCCTCTTTAAACTGCATTCATAACTTTATCCTGTTAGCAAGAAGTATGAATTCTGTGTGTGTTCTTTCACTGTGACTCATCCATGGGCTTTCTCTTTCTTCACCTCCTCCCACCACACACTTCCTTTCAAAAGGAAGAAAGAAACAAGAAAATGTTGATAAAAGAGAAAGTGAATGCCTTTGTAGCTTTCAATGTGACAAATCCCCTATGACAAGTAGGTTCAATGACTGCTGGAAGTGCTCTGGAGATACTGTCAGGGTCATTGGATATTGCTGTGTGTCCTCCGATTTTCCCCAGAGTGACCCATGGGATAGCACGGAGAAGGAGAGCAAAGGCAATAAGCCGAGCAGACAGAGGAGGCAGCAGGGCCTGAAGTTACAGAGGCAGCCCTCACTGCAGCAGGAACATTTACAATCACTTTGGGGCATCCTTAAATTGGGGACCTTCCTGCACATTGGCATGAGGACACATGGCCCTGAAGGCACATCGGACACCCTGGGTTCATTGATCATCCCTCTTTCCTACATTAGCAGCAACGCCATCTGAAGTGTCACTAAACAGGATCTGTTACTGGAGCCTCTACATTGAAATGTATTGCTAAAATAATCTTTTAAAGGATGGCATGAAACTGCTGAAGCTAGAAGAAGGCAAACCACTTGTGAGGAGAGATCCCTTTGGCACCAGCGCTTTCCCACTTAAAAACAATCTCAAGCACCGTGTCTTGCATTCGGTCTGTGTATCCTGTTCATGGCCATTTGTTGGCTGGGCAGAGGGCAGCCTGTAGCAGCTGGATATTTGAAATCTTGTGCACAATATTGTTATGATATGAACAAATGAGTAAAAGATAATTTTGCTCACCGTGCTGGCTTGATCTCTGGTTTCAGAGGCTTTTTGAATTACAAATTCCAACACTGCCTGATTTTCATTGAAAGGCAAGTTTTGGATATACCTTTTGAAAGAGAAAAGCCCTCTGATTTATTCCTTCACTGCTCATACAGAACATGGATTTGCCTTTGTCTTTGTATTCAGATATATGCTTTTGCACTTGATCCAAAGCCAAGGCAAATATCAAACAATATGAACCAGATGAACCCACCAGAAGGCAACAGATACTTTTTTCTAGAGTTAATGTGAAAGATTATGACATTCATCATGTGTTCAGATAAAGTTTCTCTTTAAAAGTAACAATGTTTTAGAATTTCCTTCCTTAGAAAAATTAACATAAATACTGGAATCATAATGTAGTTCTTGAACATACATGTCTAGTTTCTGTTTGGGTGGCTTAGTTTTGGTTTCTTATTATCCTGATTAATGGGCATTGTGGCTAAAGAGAATGAGGTTGGGTAAGCTAAACCATGTTGTGGGTCTTTTGAGGCAAGGAAGAACTAAAAAGTGAAAAAAACCCCCACTTCCCATAACTAAAGCTGAGAAAAAAATAGTTTTTGATGGGTATTGTTTGAGGTGGTTTAACCACTTTATCAGATATTCATGTGGAGATAGAGAAAAAAGGAGTAGGGAAAAATCCGTGCATGTATTTAATGCAGAGCGTGGTAAATTATAATGCATGTTGCATAGGCTCAGATATCAGGTGTCTGAGTAACATTCATGAAAGCAGCATAATTCAGACTGAACTTTATTCTCCTCCATTATGCCCAGCTGTTGGAAAGAAGCAACATGTGTGCCTCCAGATGTTTGATGATCACAGTTAAAAGGGGCAAAGGAGGGAGATATACTATTTGTTAAATTTCATATTTTAGGATTCTGAATTCAGTTCTTCGGCATGTTTTATGGAATTTTTGTGATGTATTTACTTTTAATACCATTCTCTCAGTATTTATGTATTGCTCATTTCCTCTTAGGTCTGTTGTCGTTCCTCCTTTTTGTTTTTTTTTTTTTGAATGAGAAGAGAGTGAAAGTGGTGGCAGCCAGTAATTTAATTATACTTTCTAGCACTGTAGTGACATGGGCATTGTCCCCAAGAAAGGTCTATACTACAGAGAGATTCCTCAGTGCCTCATGGGAAATTTCTGACGGAATTAAAAATAGACCTGGAGGCTCTGGTGACAGTCTAGCACAGTATGAGTGACATGTGGACCTGGTGGTGGGAAGACAGCTGAGTGAGAAGTTTGATACTGACTTCCCACTTTCAAGTGCTGAAAAATTTACAAGTGATTTGTTTAACAAATTTTACAATGTATTCATCTTAGAAATTTTTTTTGTTAAAATCAAAATTTTGATGTTAATTATGCAGTGAATGATTCTCAGTGGGCAGATTATTGTTGCTAGTCGAACAGTTCTTGTGTATTTGATTCCTCAGGTGAATCATAGTCATATGATTTTGTTTCTGTTTTTATATATATCCTTCAGTACCAGTAATTGCATATGACGATCTTAAAATTGTACTAAAATTCATGTACATAAAGCTTAATTTGAAACAAACACAAGACAGTCACAGGTGTGGCATTTAAAGATTTATGAATAAGGCAATTGCCTTCAATATGTTTCTTTGTAGTCTGGATTCTGTGTTCTCTTTTTAAGTGCTACATGTTAATATTAGACATGTTTGCTCTGGTGAAAGGTGAAATACAAAGAGCAGTTCAGTAAGGAAATGAAGAGCCACCAGTACAATCCTCTCAACAGTGCTTCCTTCAAGCAAACACAGATTGCATCCACCTTGGCAAGTGATGTAAGTTAATTTGCTTTGTGTTTACATGTGTTTACATCCTGAATAACCTAACATTTGTTCAAAAGTAGAATTTCTTTTGTCATTGTATGAATTTGTCTGAGCTGCAGTCTCTGCTATACAGAGACTTCATTAAGTGATTATCTTTTGTCTTAGGTCACCATACTGCTTATATTTGCTGAAAACAACCTGTATTAGATAAAATATCTTGGAGCCCTTCCCTTTAATTGCTATATAGACAACATTTAAAATTCGACAGTTAGTGTAATGCCTGCACCAGGAGAAAAAGAATAAAAATTAAGGGTGTTTTTATTGAATAGACCAAGTATTGAGTAAGATAATCTTGATTTAAATGAAGATTGAGGGCAGAGGGAAGGGGAGAGGAAAAAAGAAAACAAACAATTATAGTCTGAAAAGTCATACAAAGTGTGATTTTGTTGTAAGTGTCTTCTTTGGGAGGAAAAATTTCGGTATTTCCTAAGTACTTACTCAGCAAAATGAATCCTGTATTGATTTTTTCCTTTTCTTCCAAATAATAGTAGATGACCACCATCTAGTGGCTGGTAGAGATTGTTCAGGCAAGCACTTAATACTTTCTGTTTCTGGATGGCCACACTGTAATATAAAGCTGTGAAATATGTATTTTGTTAATCTTTAGTTGGCAGAACCTGAATTCTCTTTCCAGGTGAATTACAAGAAGGATTTGGAAAGCCTGCATGATCCAGCATCTGATCTACCAAACCTGCTATATTTAAACCATGCTCTAAATATCAGCAAAACGCATAGCGATGTAAGTTGCCTTTTTGAGAATGATCTGAAAGATAAATGTAGTAAGGAATGTAGTATGTATAGTCATTGTAGGAAAAAAAATTTGGTACTTGCTCCATGATCTCACATGTAGTAGACTGTTGTGTTATAACTGTAGTAGATGAGGGATGTAATGAAATAAAATGGGTTTTTAGGAACACATATTTAAGTTATTAGCACAAATAATATCCTGTGGAAGAATCACATAAACTTCTGATGTTCGGTTTCCTATACATCTGAAACTTTGTTTTTTTAGTTTGTTCTGAGATGTAAGATACTTCTCTCCTTGCAAATCCTGTTTGGTCTAAGATCTTGCTTTTATCTACATGTGTCTGTACAGAAGTACCCATTATACTAGTTTAATATTTTGATCTTTCATGAACAGTCCTTTAAGGGCTACCTTTCCTAAAGACTTCTCTGTCTAAACCTGTTTTCCCTCTTCAGTGTTTAAAGCTTCCTGTTCTGGCTCAAAATAGGCACATGCTCCATTCTGCCATGTAGCAAGACATGACCCTTGATGGGTCTGGTGATCTGACATATGATAGTGGTGGGAGTTGAAATTAGGAAAGAAGAGCTAGGAAATCTTTGGCTTCTGTGCCATGATGAAGCTTCTCTCCCACTCTAAGAACACCCATGCTGCAAGTGTGATGCTTGTAGGCTGGTTAGCTGCATTTGTCATCGTTACTCCAGAAACCGTGGAAGGCCTGCAGAACTGATGTGGTGAGGCACAAGTGAGTGGTGTTGGGAAGGAAGCTTGCTCTTTGGTTGGCAGGAGTTGAGCGGAGCAGTTTTCAAGACAGATTTGAACTTCATCAGTTTGTCATCTTATCTCTAATGGGTAGAAACCTGGAAGCCTTTTGCCCGGGAAGGCTTGATTCATAATGTCCATGCACTCATCTGAGGACTCTGTTAATGCTAAGCCACTGATTTTTGCATTGTCCAGATGGTGGTGGGTATTTTTTTTTTGCTATAAGCAGGAAGAAGAATGCTTTGCCAATCTTTAAACTCTCGACTAATCATTTCATTTCTACAGAAATCCCCTTTTCACAATCCTTCTCAGATTTGACCTCCTCATGTCATCACTTCGATTTTAAAATTGTTTATTCTTCTGCCTTTCTCCCTGCTTTTCCGATACTTTCTTTGTGTTCTCTTCCTTGTCTCTCCACAGCTCATACCAAATCTGTCTTGGAATCTGCTTTCACTGTATGAAAGTCTTCCTGACTGTACTATTGACTAATTTTCAGAGACTTATCATATGGTCTGTTTTTTTCTTCTGAAACACAGATCTGCTTGCTGATTGCCCAATTTTGCTGTTTCCCTGCAGTATACCTTTCTTCATTGAACTCTATACTTCTCTTTTTTTTATAAGATAGCTACACCTACATTGGTGTGACAGTTTGAAACCTGTATGGTTAATTAAACTCATAAATTAATATGGTTGACTGAATGAATGGGTTTGCTGGTTGACCTCGAATGTGCAACTTTATGAAGCACATATACTGTCATAGCAATGAAAGGCTGTAATACAAGTTAACTTCAATGGGAATTAATTCCAACAGTTAAGAGAAAAGCTTGATAAGCATCTTTGGACACAGACTGATTTTGACAGGTCAAGCTCATCTTGGTTTTATTAAGGAAGAGAATTCACAAGGTGGAGTTTTCTTCTCTTATGGTGTTGTCCTGGTTTCAGTTGGGACAGAGTTGTTTTTCTTCCTAGTATCTGGTACAGGGCTGTGTTTTGGATTCAGGATGAAAATAATGTTGATAAGAATTTGGTTGTTAACCAAACACTGATGATTTGCTTATTGCTGAACAGTGGTTACCCTAAGTCAAGAACTTTTCAGCTTCTCATGCAGCCCTGCCATTGAGGTAGCTGAGAGTGCATGAGATGCTGAGAGAGGACACAGCCAGGATAGCTGACCCCATGGTGTCATGCTCAGCATATAAACTAGGGGTAAACTGCCTGGGGGCAGCTGCTTGGGAAGACAGGTGAGCATCAGTCAGTCAGTGGTGAGAAGGTTTTTTCATTTGCATCACTTGTTTTTTTCTTGAGCTTTATTTGTCTCTCTTTTTGTTATTTTTCTTTTAATTACTTTTTATTGCCTATTTTGATCATGAACATTTATTTTATTTCAATTATGAAGCTGTTTTTACCTCAAACCATGAGTCTTCTTACTTCTACCATTCTGATTCTCTCCTTCATGCCACTGGGGTAAAGTGTGAAGTGAGCAGCAATGTGATTAAACCACGACAGGTATATGGGTAGTTCTCTCTGATATAAACATCTCTGACATAAACTATGGAAACATAAAATTTAACACTTTGCTATACGCATAACAGCTATTTAATTGTTTTTCATATTATAAATCTGTGGCTATTGTAGAGATGCTAAAAGGTCAGCTTAGATGTATTTCATATATAATACAGGGTGAATAAATCTAACTTAAGAGAGTAACCTGGTGTTTGTAGTATAGCGTAGAAAAAGATAATGAGATTTACCTAATTTGATTTTATAGAACTTAATTTTTTTTTTCATTCGTTGAGGAATGGAGTACAAGTTTGAAATCAGTATCTGTAGGGGGAAGTAATTTTCATTTGTTTCCACTACAGAATTTATTTTATTGTGAGACATTTGTAATTCTTTCCACTAGGAGGCAAACCCAGACTGTTATATATGTTACATGTATGTGTTTGCACTTCAAATGTAAACAATAAGGTTTATTTTCTATTGAACATAATCATTTGACTTTTGGATTAATAGGACAATCATTATATCTAAGAATGTACAAAATTATTTTTTTTATTGTATTCTTTTTTCATTTCATCACAGTATTTTAAATTCAAATTTGACAGAGCTCCTGAGTTGAGAAGCCTAAATTATAGTTTCTTCTATGCTCTTTTCCCCTTAGTTATTTAAATGGTATTTAATTTGCAAAGTCTTCGGGATTTTGTCTATGAAGAAATTAATTTTTTTTCAATATGAATATAAAAAGTCATTTAAGCAAAACAAAGGCTTCTGTCATTTCACCCTAGATGCTGCTGAGCAAATCCATCACAAAGAAAATGCAGTGTTTCAAAGTCAGGTATACACAACCACAAACATATCTTGCAAAGAGAAGGATGCAGGATTCTAACAATGATTAAATCAGTCACAAAACTGCATGACAGATTTCAGTGGTGTACAGTGCACAGTCAATCAGAAGCACTGCATGAGGAGAGAGTGTTTTTGCAGGACTCAAACCAAATGGGCCTGATAGGGAAAGAGAAATTCAGACGTAAATACTTTTAAAGAGATAAATAACTTAAAATTTCATTATTCAATATAAATACATATAATATTTTGATTTGTAGCTATTTGTTTTCCTTTAAGGCTTGTGTAGAGTATTCCATCATACCCCACACTGATTGACTGAGATAAGTAACTGAGATAAGTGTTTGCCAGTCTTAATCGCCAGAGTGTGAATGGATGAGTTCAGAAGGCTTTTCCAGGTTTCCAAACAAAGTGTATTTACTTTGTGAAGTAGCATAGAGTTGTAAGTTGATGTCTTAACCCTGTGTCCTTCAATGTGATTTTGCCACTAGCTTTAGGGTCATGGTCCTTGGTAGCTGTGGGGGGGATGTTGGTGCAAGACCAGACCCTACTGAGGCATTAGTTTTCCTTGCCTTCTCCCTCCCACAGGTACAAACAAAAGCACATTTGAGATTGGTGCCCCTGAGCCTGAAACAAAGACCTTGAATCCGAGCTGTGAAACAGATTTTATTGTTACAGTAAATGTGTTGTTTTATGGAAACATGGCAGGGGATCCTATTAAAAAGCTGCCAACTGTTCAGACATAGGTCATTTGGCCAAAATCATGCAATTAATTTAAGGATTGTGATTGATGCTCCTCACTCCTGCCATCTTCAAAGTTCGCAGTTTTTAGGCCTGACACTTTGAAGAAAAGGAACAAATGACCTTATCTAGCTGTCCTATTTCTCCAACAGGTTAAATTTGGGAGGAGTCTTCCAAGTCAAAACCTCTAAGGAATATGGCTAGGACACGATTTGTCTGTTGCTGAAGCAAGCAATCAGATCTCACATTCTCTCATCTGTTAACAGACTTTATTTTAATTTTCCTAGGTCAAGTACAAAGAGAAATATGAAAAATCTAAAGGCAGATCAATGCTGGAGTTTGTGGATACACCAATGTATCAAGTTTCAAAGGAGGCTCAAAAAATGCAAAGTGAGGTAAGTAAAAACGTGTACTTGAAGAAGTAAAGTTTAGATCAACAGAAAAGTTAATAGATATCTTGTACTGAAGTTAAGAAAATAGATGAAGCAGAGGGTAAATTGAGGATATGGTAGAATTATGCTGAGTAGTTATCTCTGCTGTTCTGTAGCTCAGTTCCTCCTTCAAATTTGTTTTTTTTCTCAAAAGGCCTTGATGGTAACACTAGACAGAGATTGAGAAGCTGCTCAAGAGGTCATCTAGATCAGAGATTACTAATTTTTTTTAATTTTTCCCTTTAATCCCATCATTAGTGAAGGATGGATATCATGTGGGAGGAAGTGAAGTCCCAAAGCCCAGTCCTACCCCATGCTTTAACTGGAATGTGCTCCTGCCTATTCAGTGTAGAGAGCTCAGCAATGGGGAAGGACTTTCCCAGGCTCCAAAAGAGCACTGACTGACCTATGTCAGGCCATGTTTTTCTACCTTTAAAAAAAAAAACCTCCAAATGATGGAGATTCTGTCACCTCCCTGGCAATCTAGTCCAGTGCTTCACTATCCATCCAGAACAAGATTATTTCTCTGTGTCCCCTGTGCTGCAGTTTGATTCTGTTATTTTTGCTGTGCCATGTAAACCAGATCATCTCATCCTGTTGGTAGAACTTTTAATGAGTTTCAGACCATTAATTTGTGTGACATTTGTCTTTTCTCTACCGAGCAAACTGTTTCTTTCATAGATCAGGTTCAACATTCTCTTCAGAAATACCACACTCATATTTTTGTCAAGATTTTCTCTGTCTTGTATAGATAATTTAAATAATGAAATGAGTAATGAAGGTGCTTATTAGTGTGGTAACTAATTTATGGCATGGCTCATTTCTGGGTATTTTTAAAATGTTCATTCTGAAATATGCTTGGAATTGCATTTTTCTATTCAATGCGTGTGCACTAATTACATAACTCTTTGTTTTGCTTCAATAGAAAATGTATCGCAAAGATTTTGAAGAAGGGATCAAGGGAAGACCCTCATTGGATTTAGACAAGACGCCAGAATTCTTGCATATAAAACAAGTCACTAACCTTCTGAAAGAGGTAAAGAATTTTTACGTATTTTTTCCGTTGTTAAGTTGTAAATGAGCAGTAAGTAACATCACTGCAAGCTGCCGGGTGACAAATAATTTAAAGGTAATTTGATAGCTAAATACAAGTCACTTCATAAGTAAAAATTGCTTCACATAATTTTGTATTCTGAGTAGTCCTGTAGTAAGGAAATTCCAAAGCTCAGCACACTTGTACCAGAAAAACAGAGGGTTTTTTGTCAGATAAATGAAGAGGTGAGCAGGAGGATTTCTGTTGCTTTCCAGATGGCGGTTTTTCCTTTTGAGTAATTTCACGTTTATGATAGTCTTTTGTGGTTATATGGATGCCTAGAGTTGTGTATGGTCATTTAAAACTAATTTAATTGAAATAATTATCTCTCATGCCTTTTATGGGTGAAAATAAAGGAGGTCAAACTTCCACAATATAGTCGCGATATTACATAATCTGCTTTAAGCACATTCTGTGAGAAGGTACAGGTTTTCTGCATGCCCGCTCTTCTTTAAGATTTGTTAAATGTTCTCCAGTTGTATGTGTCATGACCAATGGAATTTTTTTTCCCAGAACTGAGAAGTCTTCTATCTTTAGTTATTGTAATTCAAAATTGGTTTCTTGTTAGCTTTTACCTATTGGTTGGTTCTGTAGATTACAGCTACTATTTGACCAAGTTTAGAAGAGCTATAACTGCTAGAAGAGAAGGGCAGAGCAGCTAGATATCTTCCCTTTGAATTTGGGAGCCAAGAGTACTTTGTGTTTGTATTTATTGTATTAAGAATTGGTTTTCCCCTCCCCCCCTTGCAAACTGCAAGAAAGATATACTAGAATTAAAAACCCGTGAATGTCTTTTTTTTTCTTGTTCTTTATACAATTTATCCCAGTTCATGCTAGGTTTCATCTGAATAAAGAAATCTTTTCAGCTATTTCTATATTATTCATCCTCTAATAAATAATTTATTCTGATAATCCTGGGTGTCAGGGGGGCATGTCTCAAGCTGGGTCTAGTTTGTGTAGTATCATTCTGTGCATATGTCTCATGTATACATACTCACTAGGGAAAAATACAAAAGCTGTCCTTTCATTCAGTTAATCGTGCTGCTTGCTGAATGCTTCCAGAAGTGGTTACTGCATGCATAGTTGTAACATGTGCTGTAAATTTCATTTTTGAAAATTTTCATGTAGCTTCCCTCCATAGTGCTATATGCATTAAGATGTTCCCTAAATCTTGCTTTCTCGAGTTTTATAACATTACCTAAGAAACAAACCATGCTTGTAAGCCAAAAGAGAAGAATATGAGAAAATGGGAATGGTATTTCAATACATAACTACATGAATTTTATGGTTTTATATCCGTATTCAAGGGACATATTCCAAACCCGAAAATTACATGGTAAAATTAATTATTATCTTTCATGATTCAGCAAAATTATGTATTTCTTCATAGTCAAGGATGTAGCTCAGTATTTTTGCATGAAGGTCCATAATAAACTTTAAATAGATACTGCATGAAATAAGAAGAACCTGGAGTTACTGAAAAATGAATCAATTTTTCAATTCCTTCACACCTCTCCTCCCTGTCCCCCCCCCTAAGTGTCAGCTTTGTTCCAACTTATTCTGTTGCCTTCCCACAATAGATAATTCTGCATGTATTTCACATTTTGTAATGATATGAACCTTCTTCTCTGGAGCTACATTTACAACTCCTTCAGAAGAAATAACTGAACTAAATATTTCTAAATTGATGAAATTTTCCCCAGTGTGTTGTAGCACATGCTTCGGATGATAAAAGAAGCTGCTTTAAAGATACCTGCTTTCCTTTTATTGAAATGAAGAGCTTCCAGAGAGATAAAGGTGTTCACTGCTGCTTGTGAAATTTAGTATATAATTAGGACTATTAGTTCATGTCTATGTAAATCTTTCTGATACGTATATATTTCCTTCAATGTTCTTCTAGTTTCTTTGCTTAAAAAGGCCTAACCCTCACCTAGAGATGGGAAGAGCAATCAAAAATCCTCAGAAAACTTAAAGGTCTTTAACTTCAGTAGGCTTACATCAGGTCTCTAGGAGCTTGGAAGAGGAAAAAGAACATAATGTCTGTGGGCAGGTTCTAGTATGCGTTGAATTTTATATTGAACATTTGAGTACTCTGGAGGCTGCAGTTGCTGAATATTGGTAGATCATATCAGTGCAGTGTCTAAGAGGCACAGGAGTGATATGGTAGGGGTATTGCTTCTACATTATAATTTATCAAGCTGTTGTTTTAGCAGGTCTTAACAGTATTGTGTTCAGGGAATCCATCCTGACTGGGATGCCATTTGTGGAATAGAGGTAAAAATCCCACATAAGCATATATTAGTCTGCAGAAAGAAAATGCTACTGGAGTTAAAATGTCTGTCCAAAGACATTCAAGGCTTCTAAACAGTGTGCTAGTCCTCTATAGGAAAGGGGTGGTTTTCAAGAGTACAGCAAAATATATGATGGCATCAAAATCTTTTCACTTTTTCAACATTTTCCTTTTGGTTTCACGATTCCCAATTCTATTTTAACTCTGAAATCTGTACTTCAGGTAATTCATATTTCATAGAAATTTCAAAGAGACCCTTCAGACATTTAATAATTTAATAATCTTGCACAAATATTAAGTGGAGAAATCTGTCTTTTTCACACTTCTTTCTGTTTTGTTTTGTTTTAATCCTTAGAAAGAGTATCGAAAAGATTTGGAAGAAGGGATCAAAGGAAAAGGAATGACAGTGTTTGAAGATACGCCAGATTTGATTAGAGTGAAAAATGCAGCTCAGATACTAAATGAGGTATGTTATGCTAGTCATGGTTATTAATAATCACAGAGAGTTCACCCTTTATGTTAAACTCAGTGAAGAAGATTCCTTTTTTTTTTCCCACATAATCTACCATGAAGTACTTAAGTATTGAAACTATTTCTGTTTGCTTTAAAAATATAGTAAAGCTCTGGATAAAAATTAACTTAGGAAAAACATTTCAGATTTTGGCAACTGAAAAGTTAAAGGAGATTGTTAGTGGGGTCAATAGATACAGCATTTAGAACTGTGCTCTGCTCAGTGCACAGACTTTCTGAACACATGAGTTATGGTGATCTTCCAATGACTGTCTCTGGGGAGCAGCAGCAGGGATGGAGGGTGTGGGGAGGCTTGTGAGTCTGATCCCTGGGTGGACGTTTGCTTGGGAGTTGGACTAGATGATCCTGTGGATCCCTTCCAACTCAGAGTAACCTGTGAACCTTATGCCTTTGAGAAGTCATTGTTTTTGAATAATATATATAGTTATTTTATATATGTATCTGATTTATATTTTTAATGGATATTTTTATTTGTACACGTATACATATGTATCTGTAATAAAAGCCAGAGGGAATGCCATGCATAGGGCCAATCTGACCACTGTAAAGAAGTGCAGGAATAAGTAGCTGTAACTCCTGGGATTATCCTTTCCTTGGTGTTTTACACATTATGAAGCTTGGAGGAAATACCATGATCCCCCAGAATTCATTGGGGATCAGATCTGGGCAGGTCCCACGAGTTATGAAATCTGTGAAGATACTGAACCCATGTATATTCAACTATTCCCCACCTGTAGCCATGCACCCTCCACTCATAAGGTCTGGAGGGGCAGTTCTGGGCGTGTGGCTCACACTGCAGCACCTCACTGAAGTGGAGGAAGCGCTCCTTGGTGCTTCCCGGCTGCGAAATCTGGGGTCCGGGACAGCCTGTGCGCATGCATGGTCTCACAACTCACTGAAAATCCAACCGCGATTAATTGAGTACGTGGATATGCGAGCCATGGATATGCGGGGGTTAACTGTATTTGCCGTCCCATCTTTAGCAGAGAGGAATTCAGGGATGATTCCTTCCCACAGGTTCACTGACACGTTTTGCAAAAAAACATGGTTTGCAAAGTAGAGAGCTGTTTTATCACATTTTTTTCCACATCAGAATGAGACAGAGATGGAAGACTGAAAATCGTTTTGCTCTTGTTCTTTCAAGTGATCAGACCATTGCATTGAGTAGAAACATATCTTCATTTTTTTCTAACTAATGTACAAACTAAAAATATTATCAAACGTGAAAAGTAAGGAGCATTTTAAAATTATAAGAATTTATTTTGACAAAAAATTTCCACAGCCAGAGATGAACTAAAATAGAAAAACAGTGATTACTACTATAGTAACAGAAATAGCACTGGCTGAGAATATTTTTTTTAATAAAAAAAAGTACAGCTATTGTATACAATATTTCAGTATTACATTTCAGTATAAATTGCTGATGAGCAAGGAATATATTCTTGCTTGAATAAGATGAAGATGAAATATTCATTTTGTTTTCGGGCTATTGGTTATTTATAATTTATGTTGTGAGGAAAAAGCAGCAATCACAGATGAGTACTGCCACTTGCCTAATGGCTATGGTTCAGGAAAGACCTATTAAATGAATAAATTACAACTTCCTGCTCTGGAAGTTCACTGGAAGCAATTCTGTATAGTATTAAATTTCTAACATGTAGTCTTTTCATAAATAAAATATTTTCTTAAAGGTAAAATGTGTTTCAATTAGGCTGGCACCAAGTATCAGCTTATTATACCATGTTCTACAGAGATAAACTCCACCTTTACTTTAGAGGATAATTGTAGCAAGTTGTATGGACTTATTTCCTCCCACTCTCTATCGCATTAAAAATTCAGTCATAGAGGTTTGTACAGTCAGTGAATGCCTTTTAAAAGTTTTCCTCCTGTAATTTGTTAGGTGTTTTTTCTGACACCAGCTAATCAAGAGCCTTGAGAGTTACATCCCTTGAGACTTTTGATTGGCTCTGAATCCTACATTTCAGTCTCCTGTGAAAAAAGATGATCTACCTGTAACTCTCTTGATACTGTGAATATAATGTATAAGTTTTATCTTCACAGAGACAATACAAGAAAGACCTGGAAACTGAAATTAAAGGGAAGGGCATGGACGTTGGCCCAGATACACCTGAGATAAGACGAGCCAAAAAAGCTTCTGAAATTGCAAGCATGGTCAGTGCTGTATGTTATGTAACCTTTCCATTTGACAGAATTGAACAAACTATTGTCATTGAGAATTCCAGGTGGCAGCCAATCTAGGCAGTAGTGATACCAGAGATTTCGCCAAATAGCTAATCTGTTGAGCTGCATAGAGTCTGCAAGTTTCATAAACAGCATATGGGAGAAAGTTAATACTTCCCAGAACTTTAACCTTTCCATCATCTTTTGCAGGTTGTGCTTGCTTCTTTTGAGCCATGCTTGGTCTGGGCTGTACTGCTTTTATGTGTAAATAGCTACTTACTTTGTTAGGCTTAAATGATAAATAGTTGGGCTAGTGATAAGCAGAGTTATGACCCCAGTCTTGCAAAGCACAGAAGAAGGAGAAAGTCTCATCTACATGTGTCTGTGGTTGTGGCCGCCAAAACTGCAAACACAGATACATGTGAAAGGCTACATCAGAGCACAAGTGAACACTGTTAAAGAAGTTTTTCAGCCCGACAGCAGCTACACTGTAGGTGTCACATGGATAGATTCTACAAAACTAGTGGTGTTGAATCAATAGTTATTTGGTGTTTTAAGAATGCTGTTCAGTGTAATTGCGCACATTAAATTGGGAACAATATAAGAATTTGGCTGTCAGATGTTCGTCTTTCCAATGCTATTCTTTTCAGAAAGAGTACAAGAAAGACTTGGAGAATGAAATTAAAGGAAAGGGAATGGAAGTGGGTACAGATACCCTTGATATACAACGAGCCAAAAAAGCTTCTGAAATTGTCAGCCAGGTGAGTACAGAATTAATCACTTTAAGATTACTTTGGAATTAAACCACAATGAGGTGTTAAAACCATAAAATCTTCTTGGGCATTCTTAGGCTAAAAGAAGTAAGCAGTGCACAATAAAAACACTAAAGAAATTGGAAGAATTTATTTTTAAAGTCTGACTGGTACTATCAGAATAGCTTTGAAGAGAGAAGTACGAATAATTGTAGTATGTATTACTTTTTTTTCTTTTTTTTCCCTTTTATTTCTTCTTCAGAAAGAATATAAAAAGGATCTGGAGACTGAAATTATAGGAAAAGGGATGCAAGTTGGTCCATATACTCCAGAAATACAACGGGTCAAAAGGGCTTCAGAAATAGCAAGCCAGGTAGACAGTCAAAGGCTGAATGTTTTGATTCAGTATAACATTGCTCAAAATGCTCTTCTCTAGCTCTGTAGAAGCTTTCATACCCATACTAAATTAATTTACATGTAGTAAAATGTCCAAACTACCTGATTCTTGTTTGCATCTTGGCCTATTTTACCATGTAAATTGGGTTTAGTTGTTTAATCTATATGTAGTTCTTTTTACATTACCTAATGATATGTTACATATATCCTGGCAGTGAAGAGAAAATATATATGAGGATATATTATATTTTTGTGCATTATCTATTTTTAGCGTGGTGACAGTGTTGGCTGTCCCACACAGACAATAGCAACAGTATCATGGAGGACAGAGACTGAAATAAATACTGGAGAGGGATGAGGAAGCTCATCACCAATAAGCATCTTCTGTTGTATTTTGGATATCCTGTGCTTAAAAAGCAAGAACTAGACATTTAAAAGTTATTTTTCAGAAAATGTACAAAGATGAAGCGGAGAAAATGCTCTGTAACTATTCTACTGTCCCAGACACTCCTGAGATGGAAAGGATAAGAAGTACTCAGAAAAACATCAGTTCAGTGAGTAATAGTGCTTCTCTCTTTGCTTGTAACTTTTCAGATATTTTTCATTTAAAATAGACTCTCTTGTGCCACAGCATGAAAAAGGGGCTTTTGAACTACGTATTTGCATGATTTTCCAGGCAGAAGCGGTATCACTAATTTCTTTCAGTAAAAAAACCCAACAACTCAGCTTTTCTAGGTGTAAGACTGTTATTTTGAATTTCTAAACCACTAGTACCACCTTGCCAAGCCGCAGTTATTTCTAAATGAAGATTTTTTTTTCTTTTTCCATTAAGCCTCAGGAAGTACTTTATTTACAAGGGGAAAAAAAATCTAAAGCTTCTTCCTGTGCATATAAGATTTTTCATCTGTTTCCTATCGTATGTACTGAACATCAAGATTTGGGTATAAAATTAGAACAGATCATGTTTCATAAATGTATATATCTAATGATTTTATGTTATACTGGGTATATTTTTAAATTTTATGCTCGATTCAACTTTCAGTTTATCCCTAAATATAAATTATGAGCTTAGATTTCTAAAATTGCCCAGTTTGGGATGTATTAAGTTCCACTTCCTTTTTGGGCCCATTAATTCTCTGTTTGTAATTCTGCCTTTGCTTGTAATATAATGGAGAAGAGGAGTAAATTTAGCCTCCAGAACAAAAGACCAGTTAGTGGCTGTTTTTTATGGCAGACTAAGTAAGACTAATAAAATCAATGATTTGAGGGAAAGGAATATAAGTTACTTAAATATGACACAGATGTTGTTCTTTAAGTTAGAGATATCCTCAGCTTCTCCAGCTCTCAGAAGTACAAGCTCAGTTAGTTTTTTTCAGAGGTGTTTGCCTGCAGCTGTCCTTTAGAGCTGTGACATCAGCAGGGGACTAAGAGCCTGCCAGGGGAGCAGAGGAGATAACGCTCTGGGGCTTCCCTAGGCAGTGGGCACTCCTGTAATGTCTTCTAATGTTATCTGCCCTTTTTCTTCCTTTGGACAACTGAAAGATGCATTTTTCACAGAATCATAGAATATGCCGAATTGGAAGGGATCCACAAGGATCACTGAGTCCCACACCCAAACTTGCGCAGGACACCCTGAGAGTCACACCACGTGCCTGAAGGCATTGTCCAAACATTTCTTGAGCTCTGTCTGGCTCGATGCTGTAAAGTCAAGGGAGAGTGTCCCAGTGCTCTACCACCCTCTGGGGAAGAACTTTTTCCTGATATCCAACCTAAACCTCCCTTAGCTTCCTGCCATTTCCTGAAGTCCCGTCACTGATAAGAGTGAAGAGATCTGTGCCTACCCCTCCACTTCCCCTCATGAGGATGCTGAAGACCATAATGAGGTCTTCCCTCAGTCTCCTCCTCTCCAGGCTGAACAGATCAAGTGCCCTCAGCTGCTTCTCATACACCTTCCCTTCAAGGCTCTTCACCATCTTCATTGCCCTCCTTTGGGCACTCTCTAATAGCTGAATATCTTTCTTTTATTGTGGTGCCCAAACTGCCACAATATTCAAGGTGAGGCTGCACCACTGGAGAGTAGAGCAGGACAATCCCCTGCCTTGACCAGCTAGTGATGCTTTGCCTGATGCCCCCCAGGACACAGCTGTCCCTCCTGGCTGCCAGGGCACTGCTGACTCATATTCAACTTGCCATTAGCCAGGATCCCCAGGTCTCTTTCCATAGGACTGTTTTCTAATAGGAGCTCTTGATAGGCCCACTGGCCCAATTTTGTTTCTTGTCATCTGTTGTCTCCTGGTTTTGAATGGTGCTCTGCTGCATGGTGTGATGGTGATTATCACAATTTCTTATGTCACTGACATCCTAATGTACTACACTGAAACTCCCTGTAAAAGAAGGGATCCAAACTAGCCTCTGTGATCTGCTTTCCTCCCTGTTCCGCCCTTTGTTAGCTTTTGATGAAGTTCTCAAATAGGTCAGCAGGTCAGGGAGTGCAGACACAATAACAGTTGGTTACTAGGCATGTAATAACCTTTCACTACTTAATTAAGCCCTGACAAGCCTCTGATGCATCTGAACCTCTTGCAGTCCTGTAAGACCAGTCATAGCCTTCAGTGCCAAGGCTGAAAGTTGTCCTCTTTTGTTAGTGTACTAGATACGGTATATGAAACAAAATGCTTTCTCTTCAAGGTGATTTGTATTTTCCTTATTTATCATTGTCTGCTTTCTGTTTCTGAACTGGATCCTCTGAATGCAGGAAAGCAGTTTATGGCTGTGATTGAATTGCCTTTTTTCTTCTTCCTCTGTGTTTTAACCCTGGATCATTCTGTGCGGTTTAGATTATAAAGGTAATTTACTTTTTCCTGAGTTAAGATGTAGCTGGGAGCAGTCCTAATATAAAAAAATAATGACTCTTAATAGTCTTCTGATTTTTGGATTTTGTTTCAAGTATTTTCTTGCCTTAAGGGGCAAAAAAAGTGACTAGCTCTGCAGATAAGGTCGTTGATGCTTTTAGCTCACTAGCTCATTTAGTAGATGATTTACAATAGGATATTTACTACACAGTCATCTCTTTCATAGAAAAATTCTGATCTCCAACGTATTTTTCCAGTCCCTACTTGGTAGAGGAGAAAAGTATATTTTGGTTCAGTCCATGACACAAATCACAGAATCTGTAAGGTTGGAAAAGACCTTAGAGGTCAGCAAGGCCAACCTATCACCTATTACCTAACCTAGCCGAACCTGTTACCTACCCTGTTGTCATCCTGCTACCAACACACCATCCTACCTATAACACACTTCCTAATATCTAGGTCATGCCACCAAGTACGTCATCCAACCTTTTCTTAAACACCTCTAGGGACGGTGACTCCACCACCTCCTTGGGCAGCCCATTCCACTGAGAGATCACCCTCTCTGTGAAAAAGTTCCTTCTAATGTGCAGCCTAAATCTCCCCTGACGCAGTTTAAGACTGTGTCCTCTCATTCTGTCACTTGTAGCCAGAGGGAAGAGACCGACCCCCACCTGGCGACAACTCCCTTTCAGGAAGTTGTAGAGAGCGATAAGGTCTCCCCTCAGCCTCCTCTTCTCCAGACTGAACGACTCCAGCTCTCTCAGTTGCTCCTCATGGGGCTTGTATTCCAACCCCTTCACCATCCTCGTCACCCNCAACTCCTGATCCAGTCCACTGTAAACCTATCCAAGCCACAGGCCTCCAGCTTCACCAGGTGTTTGTTATGGGGGACAGTGTCAAAGGCTTTACTAAACTCCAGCTACACCACATCAACAGCTCTTCCCTCATCAACCAGACAAGTCACCTGATCGTAGAAGGAAATGAGATTGGTCAGGCAGGACCTTCCTTTCCTGAAGCCATGCTGACTAGGTCTGATCTCCTTACCCTCCTGGAGGTGCAACATAATTTTCCTTAAGATGATTTGCTCCATAATTTTGCCTGGCACTGAGGTCAGGCTAACAGGTCTATAATTTCCTGGGTCCTCTTTTCTAACCTTCTTCTGGATAGGTATCACATTGGCCAACTTCCAATCTTTTGGAACCTCCCCAGTAAGCCAAGACCTCTGATCTTTCTATCTGACATGTTGCTACAGAAGAATTTTGAGTTTCTTACTCACAAACTGTCTCTGTTCTCCCATGGTAGAACAAAATTCTAAATTGTTAAAATTTTTCTGAATATTTTTAAAATCAGTTGTGGACATTCTTCTATAATATTTGGCACTAGTGCTTACCCTAGGTTACTGAGGATTTCAACAAAGCTGGAGAAATTAATCAAGAATGATCTTTTTATTGTTTAAAACTTATTGATAGGAAAAGAAAAATTAAATAAAACTTGATTTAAGAAAGGCAGAAATACTAAATGGTAGAGATTTATTTTATGAACTCAAGGATCAGACTTGTTTTTACACTATTAGCCTGGAAATGCTTATGGGAGTGGCAAGAGCTGTGACACTCAATACTAAAATTCAAGTGAAACTTCAGGAATTTTGCAGTGTGAACTGGTGCTCTATGGTTTTTTAAACTATAGCGACACTTGGAATCTGTGGAGCAGTTGTGTACTGTGTCCTTCTGTTGAATGATTAATTTTACTGATGGTCTTTGCATTTTATCCTTTACTGAAACAATTGAAATAGAATGGAGAGTTATATAAACAACATGTGTATCTTTTCAGAAGTGAGCTTTGTTTTTAGATGCAGTCCTTAGCTTTCTGACCTGAACCCAGAAGTCAAAAATTACATGACTTGGATTGTAGCTCCAGTTGTTTTGGTTATTTTGTCATGACTATGTCAATTTCTGATTTGTGGAATTAGAAATAATAGTAGTATCGGTTCACTTCTCACCGTATTTTAAGATCTGAAGATTAAAAGAAACCAAATCAAATCTTTCATGTACATGCACATTTAATTGAAATGAATGAAATTACTCAAGCTAAAAGTTGCAAATGTAAAAGTTTATAGATTATGATATAGATCTTAATATTATTTCTGAAGTTAAACCTGTCATTAAAAATACTTAAAAATGCTGAGTTCAGTCTAAAGGATGAGAATATATTATCTGGGTTACAGTTGAAAACAAACAATGTTATCATAATTATTGGTAATTGGTATGATTTATGAAAAATTAAAGTATTTCCTTTCTTAGCGTGATTTATAGTCAGACCAATCTGGAACTTGGAAAATTGCCCAGACCTTTTACGAGAACATGTATTTGCATTGCTAACAGTCTTATAATTACCTTTCCTTTTGGGGAAATGAAGATATTTTATAAGAAGGAAGTAGGAGCTGGCACAGCTGTAAAAGAGACTCCAGAGATTGAAAGAGTAAAGAAAAATCAACAGAATATTAGTTCGGTAAGTGCTATTAACATTAATTGTTCTTATGTGAGTAAATGTTGGACATTTTTTTCCCCTTCATCTTATTTACTAAAAATTCTACATTTTCATATCACACATCTCATTCAAATACTACTCCACTGGGTTTTGGATACGAAGCTCCAATCTGGTAGAGATAGAGTTCGCCTCAAGTGTAGTTCTGCAATGTCCAATGGAAATGTTTCTAATGGAAGCATTATGAAAAATAGGAAAAGCTTTTAACTAAATATTTGAGGGAAGTGTTTTGCCTTTCAAGAGTGAGAAACATGAGATGTATCTCCTGATATGACAGACTGAACAGCAGTTGTATTTGCAATTTAGAAAAATACCATATGACAAAAAAGAAAATCCATAACAGTCTAGTAGAGTCTGCATGTATTATGTAGAATGTGATCCAGTTTGCACTTCAAGAAGAGGAAAATTATGTCCAGACTAGAGCTGTGTGAAAAGCTGGAGAGGTTGAGATGCTGATGACAAGTTGATCTATGGGTCTGATGAGATCAGTTTTGAATTTATGTTGTTTATCTATGGATGTCCAATGTCTTTGGCACTTTAATGAGCAACTAAAAATAAAATATCAAAGTTAGTTTTTTCTTCATGTAGAACATTATTTTCTGAGAAATATGTAGCAAAACTAGGAGAAAAGCAGAAAATTGACTGCCAAGCAAGAAAATCCTTTTAACTGCATTATTCTCTTGTTTGTTATATTAGGTGCAGACTACTATGGGGAGACATGATACTAGGTTGTGTTTAAATATTACTTAAAATTGGAATTAGGACCTCTGGACAACTATTGTGCTAGAATTTCCTTGATTATTGAGTAGTGTTAAACATATAATATCCCACCAAAGTGAAGTCAGATAGGGAATTCCCATAATATTTTGAAAAGCTCATCTTTTCCTTGGATTTTTTCTCTGCTCCATCCATCCCTTTTCGTCTTGTCATTTTGAGTCACAGTTCAAGCTCTCCTGTGTCCTAAATCCTGAAACAGTGTTTCTGGTTGTGAAGCTATAGGTTTACTTGATTTGAGGGTGGGTTTTTAAATTTTTTTCTCTCCTTTGTTTGTTTGATTTTCAATTTGCAGTTATCACAGACATTTATTTTAAGAGTAGTTACACACACACACACTCATACACTTTTTAGAGTTGTTTTACTGTAATTTTTTTTTACAATATCTTTCAAAGTGAAAGGGAAAAATAATGTACACCATTCCTGCTGTTTTACAAATCCTAAACAGTGGTGGATAGGGGAAAATGAAAGGTTGATCAGTGGAAGAAAACATACCAAAAGAAACACTAAATGCATTAGTGCTGTATTGATGCAATGGAAGTAGCATGGCCGTTACCTTTCTAGTCTTTGTGTGGAGTTGATGTTTTATAAAAGGTATTTTATTACATGTAGTGCATTTGAAATTACTGAAGTCTTGTATAATATTTATTAAAAGTGTAGAATGCCAAATGTAAAGGCATTGTGCAAGAATTTTTCAAATTATATGTCAGTCAGAGGGAAATTATACTGTATGATTTATAGGAGTCTCAAAGGAAGGGTAAATGACACCAATTTTCAATCCATTAGATTAAAACATTTTACACATATCTTTGAATTTTGCCAGAAGAACTTACAACAGCTTTAAAACTATTTTCTGATCTAAATGAAACTATGGAATGTGAAGGAAATTTGCCATGAAAGAAACTCCAGAACACCAAAGCAGTGTGACACTTACTGTATAACCAGCCATGAAAAAAAATCACAGGTTCACAGGTTATTCCGAGTTGGAAGGGACCCTCAGGATCATCTAGTCCAACTCCNGAAAGTGATCAGATACTTCCAGATTACATCTACAGGAGACAAAGATCAGAATGGTCTGTTTTCTAAACCTAAAAAACAAGGTGGTGACAGCCTAGGAGGCTGAGATCATCTCACCTGTTTTGTTGATTGGTTTGGAAGAAGCAGCCTCCCAAACAGTTGAAGTCAACATCTCACGCAACTTTCAAAGCAATACTCGTGGACTGTAGCTGAGCCTGAACTAAGAAGCTACAGATAACTAGGAACTTTTAAAAAACTTGTTTATATTGAGGAGCAGGCAGAGCTGGACACAGCACTGGGAAAAAGGCTTTCAGGAGAAGATTGTATTTGTGTTTTTGTTTGTGTGAAATCCATGAGGAAACCCCTGTGGTATGTCTGTCAACACCACAAAGCTGGGATCTGGTTAAAACTCAAGTAATGGATATTTTGAAGCATTTTAAGGACTACTAGCAACTGCCAATTCTTAAATTTACCTAATAGTCTCCGTTAAAATATCCCCTTTTTCCAAGGCTTTAGTATTTTTGCCAGTACTGAACTGTCTGGACTGAAGTTTTCCTTTCCTGGTCTGTGCTTTGGGCTGTTTTGGTTTTATTTGTTTATAAATTTCAGCCAAAGCAGCTTCCAAGTATGAGCTTAGAGAAAAACAAGTTGTTTTCTCTGTGTTAAAAAATCAGGCAGAAGTACCATGTCTTGGAGAAGAGAGTTGAAAATTAAATGTCGCAAAAGCAACAGTAAATATCTGACTGCATCTTTAAAGACATCATCCATCCATACATCTGCATTCTCACTTATGTGTCAGTGTGTGTTTTTGGAGAACTTGAATGAGACTTTGAAGTCATCCACCCTATTAGGAACACATTTATGAAATGTTGGGTTTGTGAAATGAACTAGGAGACTCCATAGAAGGATAATAGCAAGACTAAATCATTGTCGAAGTGATTAAAATCAAGTAACGTATGCAGCATCCCAATTATCATGAAAATAGCCACAATCCTGTGTAATGTATATTCCTAGACGCTAGACTTGTTATATGTACTCTCTATATACTGCATCAAACAAGATGCATTAGTCACCCTAGCAGCTTGATTCAGAAATTAAACGTAACTGCTCATTTTCAGGTCAATACTGTTTGTAGATGTGATCGAGCTGTGCAGTACATGTAAGAAAGAGATAATGAACTGTTTGTTGTGTTTAGGTGCCTATCTGTATCTTCTTTAAATAGCTAATATTTTAGTATCTTTTCTGCAGATTAAATACAAGGAAGAAATTCAGCGTGCAACAACTATTTCTGATCCACCGGAACTAAGGAGAGTTAAGGAAAACCAGAAGAATATTAGCAATGTGTGCCCCATTTTCATTGCTTGCACACTTATCTCTGCTGTATTGTGTTTGTGTTTCAGTGAATGTGTTTGTGGTGTTTGTGCTAGTTCCTCTTTGTCCACAAAGACTAATTTAATCAATTAATGGTAAAATGATGACTCCTTACACTTTCACTTTGATTAGCAATGAGAATATTCCTGTTGAAGTATAAATTGTCTGTATTTGAAACAGAACTGCAAGAGAGTGAATACTCAGTATGATGTGGAAAGATGTGAGTGATTATTAAGGAATGGTGTTTTCAATCCAAAAGCAATGTACTCTTTAATGATGTCTAGCACACTGTTGTGTTTCTATTACTGTGAAATCTCTTCTGTAATGTTTTCTGGCATGTTTGCTAGGTTCAATACAAAGAACAAGTCTGCAAAGCTACACCTGTGAGTGTGACTCCTGAGATAGAAAGAGTCAAGAAGAATCAAGAGAATGTCAGCATGGCAAGTTGCCCTCTTTTAATCCTTTGTATAATTTTTGAGTGTAAAGGATGAGTACAAAGTTCAGTCTCCAGAAGCTGTGCCTTTTCTCTATTTAGAAGGAAACTAATATATTGCAATATATTGGAATTCAAATAATGGAAGTTCTTGAAAATCCTCTTTTGGGAAGCAATTGTGAAAAGGCATTGCTTGGTTGGGGAAATAGTACACAAAGCATCACATATTCAATTAAAGAAATAGCTGCAATGCTTTGAGATGTTACTCTCTGTCTTGGATATTTGCATGCGACCTCGACTGACTTTTTTTCCCCTAACAGAATATCTGTTTCCAGGTCTGTTTTATTTTTCTTTGCTTTGTAAGGAATTAATTACAGCTGTACTCAAACTTCTGCTCTCTTATCTGTCTCCTTCTGGTTCCTCAGTAACCTTCCTGTCAGAGTTTAGTATTTAGTAGCTGACATAACCATTAGAAAGTTATATGATTTGCAGGGGCCCAGAGAAGAAGGCAAGGACTTTTGGAACTTGCTGCTGCCTTCCTGCATGGATGAAGTTGTACACTGCTAATGAGTCTTTGAGGGATCTGCTGTTCTCCTCACTGGGAGTTGCCATCAGCAGCTATATTTCATGGGTCTATGAATAGCTACAGTGTTTCCCTGGGGTGTTCTCCACCACATTCACAAAAATTAATTTTGAGTCACAATTCTCAAGAATTTTGTCCCTCTAACTTAACTCCTGGATTTTTGTTGATAAATCTAGCTCTCCTAAAAGGCACTCTGTACAAACAAACCTCTTCTCCCAAATGATTCAAGCCAGTCTGAATAGTTTTTTTACTCTCATCATCATTTACTTTTCACCAATTTTTGTGTTACACAAATTTCACTAAAATGTTTAAATTCTCTTCAGGTCACTGGAATAGCTTTGGAGGAATTCTTAAACTTGAGTCATTTCTGGAAACACTAATTCTTGAATAATCAGTTTACCTTTACAAATGTCAGCTACAAGTATAATCCATTTGAAAACTTACTACGTATAATTTTTTAAAGACATTACTTTTTCCATTGAAATATATTGATGTGAGCAGACCAAAACTGTGTTGTGTTGGAAGTCAATTGCCTGAGCAATACATGCATTACACAGTACTCTGCAGAATTATGAGCGTACTGTACCTGCACAGTTATCCTTATCACACAAACGCAAGGAAAAATTTTATGTGGAAATGTTGATTTTACATAAAACCGTATGGATGGCGTAAATCTCTTGCCAGTGTCTCTTACTAAGTATTTACTATATCTGATTTTCCAACATTTGGGGCCAGGGCTCACATTAGACTGATTGGTCCATCAGTGCCACGTCCTATCCTCTATCCACTTTTGTATGTTTATCTGGCCTTTAGTGTGCATTTGGTTAATGCATCATTGCTACAAGTGTGTTTTGTTAAACAGTGATAAATGGGATATTCCTACAGTACATTTAAATAAATGCATGGTGAAATTTAGGCTGGATTCAATTGGCAGTTGTCTGATGTATTGCACTCTCTGTGTTTGATCACCTTCGAATATTTAGAGTATAAAATTTAGAACATAGATGGAAAGTGTGTGGAATTATTGTGTCTTGACAAATATACATTTGCTGGAATTCAGTTTTTCCTGTGTTCTGCTTGACTTTACTGCATTATTCATGGCTTAACCTCATTCCAAATATCAGATATTTCTTTGTACAACCAAGGAGCAGTCTGGTAAACATCAAGTTGTTGTGTGCATATATGTATATGTATTCACAGAAATACATTAATAAGGACCCTGTACTGGAAAAAAAAAACAAAAACAAAACCCCAAGGTTATGTTTTATAAGCTTTAATAAACTTCAAATACATTTTAGTTTTTCAGTTGTTTCCTGGATGACCTTTTAAATCATGCATTTTAATGTAAAACAATGAGATACTGTATTTCTTTAGCTGAAATAGTATGTACCATTTTATTCTGTTAAATAATAGGTTCACTACAGAGAGCAGCCTGGCAAAGCTACTCCTGTGTGTGTCACTCCTGAGATAGAGAGAGTCAGGAAGAATCAAGATAACATCAGCTCGGCAAGTTGTTTGGATCTTTTTGTCATTTAGAGTTTTAGTCATTGTAGAAATATAATGTGGATGAGCTTTTCCAAAGGAATACAATAGAAATCTGAATAGAAATTGTTTTTATTGAGTACATGCACTGCGCATATGTACAACAAATGTATTCAAACTTTGTCTGATTACTTTTGCAAAAAACTAAGTGGTTGTGTTGGTGCCAGTATTTCTCATGGAGAGAGTCAGTAGAAGTCGGTCATTCTTTCAATACTCTTTGGCTCTTGTTGCTGAATTTTCATTGCTAGATTGCAGGAGTAAATTGCAGTAAAGAGCAAAGGAAATGAATATTTAACTTCAGTGCCAATTTTTTTGTTTTTTTACTGAAGAGTAAAATAATATATACTTCTTGGTTCTCATGATAACAAAATTGAATTGCCCTACAGTGGTGTAAGAAGCAGGAGCCAATTCTGTTAAGGAACAAGTCAAACCAGCATGGTGATGTAAAGGATCAGACTAGTTACACTACAGTTTGTGGACTAATATTTAGTCTTAAGGAGGGTCAGACAGTTTCAATACATGATTTTTCTCATTGCAAATGCATGTTGAAATAGATTTTTCACAACTCATTCGAGGAGTAACATTCAGAATGTGAATACACAGGTAAGTCTAAAATATTTGCTAACACTGTGATGTAGGAGGTAAGGGAGGCAATTGCTAGAAGAATTCAATAAGCCAGAATAAATTTTAAGAGTACTCACACTAGAGCTAATAAGTTGGACCAAATACTTTTACTATTTTAGAATGTTGAGTGGTTTTTTTCTTGTTATTTTTAAGATATAATTAACCTTACATCTTTACTAGTCTGTAAAATGCTACAAAATAAGCTAATCAGCAGAAATGTGGCACAGGAATTTCTGGACTTAGTGATGCACAAAAGAAAAAGCCCAAATGTTCTTTTTGTAAACAACATATTCAGATTTTTCCCAGTCACCTTGCTTTTGTGCAACTAGTAAAGACTAGCTATTGAACGGGAGTAACAAGGCTTCCAAAGGATTAATCCAGTTATAAGAGTTGAATTCTCTGGGGTTCTCAGGTAATCTGGAAGCAGACTGAGGACAGACTAGGTCTGTCCAGGTAATAAGAAGGTAGCTTATCTTCAGCCATATAAATGTGTTTTAAAGATGTTCAAGTCACAATGGTGGTTTCTTAGTATTATTTTTCTATTGATAAATGAATTATTTCACTTATGTAATTTAAACAGTCACGAAGTTAATCTTTTGGATAAATACTTTCTTTTGAGTAAGGGATTGATGGAATAAATGAGCCTTTTTGACTTACCAATATATTAGTTCATCTGTATCATCCCTGTGAAATAATTTACTAGCAAATGAGTGTAAAGAAAGAAACAAGAAAACTGTTAGACATTATGATTTGGAAAAGGGTACTGTTGCATGGTGTGATTCTCATCAACCTTTCCACTGTAAACAAAAAAATCACATGTCCTCCTCTTGTTTTACAGGTCAAGTACAGCAGTGATCAGAGGCAGATGAAAGGTAGACGTAGTGTGCTTATAGACACACCTGAGCTAAGGCATGTCAAAGAAACACAAAACAACATCTCAATGGTAGGGTACTTTCTTCCTATGACTAGAGCATACTAAGGAATGGCACTTAACTTCCACTGGATTTTGCCTTTCATTAATATATGTAGGTAACTAATGAAACTGTCTCCTCAAGTATTAAAAGAATATTTTCTTCTTATGCCTGTAGAGGGAGTGTTTGCTAACTGCGTATGTCTGTAAGGAACACTTTCAAAATACTAATAAACAGTTTTCTAACAGTTGAATGTCTCTTGTTTGTTTTTTTCTTTTTAAAAATGTACACACCTCATTTGACCATCACTATTTCACTGGATTAGGTGACACACTTTGCCTTGTGCCAGTGCATGTTCCTGGTTTCTGCGTGACTTTGGTTCTTGGAATGAGTTGTTTTCTGTGCAATGGCTTGTGTGAGAATGTTTATTTGTCAATTTAATTCTTTGATGATTAAGATTATTTAAAAGGTAAATATGCATAATCAGCAGTACAATCTTGATCACTTTTACTAATATTGGGGTTTTGTTCCAACACTTGGTGCTGTAACACTTTCTACTCTAATGTCCTTATTTATAATTTTTTTAAATAAAGCAGGCTGGTTAGAATAACTCTTGTTTCTAAAAACCTGTGCTTAAAGCCAGCTGGCATATGATAAAATGAAAGAGAAAAACATACCTTTTTTATGAAACTGTGGATGTAGTGAAAAATTCTCAGTGAATGAAAATACTTGAGTTCTTTTGAACTACGTACTACTGCTGGAACATTTTTTACTGAGAGATGTAATTGTCTGCATGAGGACAGACCTATCCTATCTCAGAAGGGAAGGACCAGATGATTGTTGGAAGGCAGGGGTTTTTTGTGTCCTTTGTGACTGCAAGATGCTGTTTGAGCTAATGACTAATTCAATGTCAATGGAAAAGAAATGCAAAAATGATAATAAAATACCAGGAAATCAAGTTAGGGTGATAGGAAAGACTTAGCTGGCCATCCAGCCTATCTCATGTGTGAACCAATTGTATTGTGGTGCAAAGTCCAAAAATGTAAGTGCTTCGTGAAATAAACATAGATGCATTCCTGTATAGAACTGTTTGCCATCGATTTCAGCCTAGGGACAAATGTGATTCTCTTTTTCCTAGGTAAAATACCATGAAGATTTTGAGAAGACGAAGGGCAGAGGCTTCACCCCAGTAGTAGATGATCCTATAACGGAGCGTGTACGGAAAAACACCCAAATTGTGAGTGATGCAGCATATAAAGGTGTGCACCCACATATTGTTGAAATGGATAGAAGACCTGGAATAATTGTTGGTAAGTTGTTAAATGCCATTGCTATTGAAAGCACTGTTGTAAAGATAAAAGCCTCTGCTTGTGCTCTCCAGATTTCATTTTCACTCTTTTCTCAGCATCAGACTTGTGGTTGGACTACCGATTTCATGCCAGCTCCTAGTGAAATAATAATGGGAATGACTGGGAGATACATTATTTGCATTTTTTTTTTAGCACTGCTATTACTGTAAATTTGAATTTTGACTCAATAAGGCAGGTAAAAATATCTGCAATAATCTTAAATTTGCACAGAAGAAAGATCATTGGAAGTGTAATGCTCTAGAATTTCATTATTTAAATGTTGCAGACCAGTCTGAGATTTCCCCTTCTGTCACTTGGTAATTTCTCCTGAGCTGCACATATCCGTTTACCTGGTTTTAGAATTTCACATAACCTGGAAATTATCTCAAGGTGTAATTCATCAGTAACTCATTAAATCTCTAGTAAGCCAAGAGCCAGTGTTCAGAAATGATCTTCCAAAAGGTGGTCCAAGGTATGATTGTGTGTTCAAGGGTAGAATACAGATTAGATTTGTATCTAAAGACAGGCTATTGCATTATAGAGTATTCACAATGAACTCTATTTTAAAACCAAAGCGAATATGTGAAATAGCTTAAAAGTTAGCAAGTCTGCTATGGCAAAGGAAGTGGCTGTCTGACATTTTTTTCTCTGATTTCATTCTCTTTTAGTGTGTCCCTTTTCTGTTTTTCTGTGCTTTACAACCATGTAGACCACAGAGAATATGTGTAGGGAAAAACATACTGACATAGTGCTCTAAAATCCTTCATACATAGTAATAACAGCAAGGTTGACTGTCAGTTTATCTCTCAAACACCCAGAGAAATTGCAGGTGATTTGGATTAATTGGTGGATCATATAGTCCATCCTCTTACCTAAAGCAAGGTTAACTATATCATTCCCAGCAGATGCTTTTTCAGTCTTTTTCTTAAGTCTCCAAATGAATCTCCCCCATGTAAGGAAGTGTGTTTCTTTCCTTTTTTTTTTTTTGTAGCTACCGTTTATGTGTCTATATCTACAGCCTTCTGTCAGAAAGAATTTCTCAAAAGTGAGGGTTTAGAGAACTCTGCCTGAGGAAGAGACCCTACCATTACTACTCACTTCCACAGCTAGAAATGGTGCAGCCAAAGACAGAAAAACTCTTGCAAAATTGCAGTGTAATATACAGTTTGCAATATGCTGTTTCGTGCATGCCTCAAGTGTCCTACTCTCTGCTGCATTGCCTGTTTAATGTAGCCCTGTGTAAGAATCCTGTGTGCATTCTGTGTTCAATAGCTGAAGGCTTGCTAGCACGAACAGATCGGGATTAAGAACATCTCTGAGGTAAATTCTTTAGCTGTCAGCATCTGAAATATTAGTAATACATATTAAAATATTAGGACACTTTAAAATAGTCCAGTATCAAAGCATACAGAAATTCTTAGTACCTTGTACCTGCCAACAAGCAAAAATAGTAGAATTACTTAAAGGAAAAAGACTATGACAAACCTGTCATATTTCAGATAATGCTTTTTCAGAGAACCGCAATTATAATATCTACTTGTTAAAAAGAAGCAGTGAGCTCCCTGCTCATGGTAGCTAAAAAGAAATTGCAAACTGAAAAACAACTGTGATTCTTGTGAATTTTCTTCCTAACATATAACTGTTCAGCCAGTTAGAGTTAGTACCTCTGTGTTAGAGTACATCTGATTGATTTTTAAGGTATTGTTGGTGAAATGGTAACAATTTTTTCAGATGCCTGATTGCTAAAATTAACACCTCTTCTCTAGCAAATAGGTACTAGTTTTAGCCATTCTAAAGCTGTTTTAAACCCATCAAGAAAAACTGATGTAATTGAACTTCAGATCTGTTACCAAAGAAGATTCACAATTCTCACATGCATATAAGGATATTTTAAATTGGCAAAACTAACCAGGGTGTTAAAATTGATGAAGCCATACTTACTACATTTTTACTTACTAAGGCATGAAAAAAGGAAAAGTTGAGCATTCACCAATTTCCCCAGCACTTTCATGCCTATCAGTGCTTCATGTCATTGCCTAATTTATCACCATTAGGACTAATACAGTTTATCAAAAGATTTTTTGTTAGTTTTAATTAATCTTGGCAGGAAGGAGTTAGCACTATGCCTCACCTTATGGGACTTGTGGTAGATAATGTATAATGTACATATATTGAATGTGTTCTAAAGCCATGGGATTTATTTTGTTAGCTCTGTCCTTTCCATTGCATCTAGGCTATTAATCATTTAAAAGATGACATATTTGGGATCCTCACAGTCCTACTTTGCCTATCAACTCATTATTTATCTTGGTGCTATTCAAACCAGAAAAAGAATGAAGTTGGAGTCCCTACTTCCAATGCATTGAGTAAATGTTGCAGACAGATCTGCCCAAGAAGAAAACCCCTAGTAAAAAGATGTGAGGTGGTAATTTGTGCTTTGACAAACTGTACTTTAAATTAAGGGTTTACTTGAAACTGGTGTGAAGAAACTAAATTATTATTTTATTTTAGAAATAGGAGATATCATAGAATCATTTAAATTGGAAAACAACTTTAGGATCTTCACGTCCAGCCCCTAACCCATCACTGCCAAGCCCACCACGATACTGTGTGCTCTAGCATCATGTCAACACATCTTTTAAATAGCTCCAGGGATGGTGATTCAAAAGCACTTCCTTGGGCAGACTGTGCCCAGTGCTTGATAACCTTTTCAGTGAATATCCAACCTAAACCTCCTGTGGCACAGCTTGGGGCCATTTTCTCTCATTGTGTCACTTGTTATCTGGGAGACCTCCTCCCATCTTGCTACAATCTCCTTTGGGATGGTTGTAGAGAGCAGTAAGGTCTCCCTTGAGTCTCCTTTTCTCCAGGCTGAACAACCCCATCTTCCTCAGTTGCTCCTCATTAGACTTGTGCTCCTGACCCGTCACCAGCTTTGTTGCCTCTCTCTGAACATGTTCTGCACCTCAATGTCTTTCTTGTGGTGAGGGGCACAAAACAATATGGTACTTGAGGTGTGACCTCACTAGTGCTGAGTATACTGCCCTGGTTCCACTGGCCGCACTGTTTTTGATAAGCCAAGATAATATTGGTCTTCTTAGATACCTGGGTACATATTTGCTCATATTCAGCCACTGCTGACCAGCACCACCTGGTCCTTTTCCACTGGGCAGCTTTCCAGTCACTCTTCCCGCAGGCTGTAGAGCTGCCTGGGGTTGTTGTGACCCAAGCACAGGACCTGGCACTTCCCTTTGCTGAAGCTGCTAGAATTGGCCTTGGCCCATCAATCCAGCCTGTCAAGATCCCTCTGTAGAGCTTTCCTACACTCCAGCCTACCAACAATTCTGCCTATATGAATCATATATATTAAATTGATATGAATAGATCAAGAATTTACACTGTATCTGCCTCTGCATATATGAATTATTTCCTATGGATTATTTTTTCTTTCAATATCCTGTTGAAATATGAATTAAAGCTGAAGATCTTACTACGTAAGTGAACCCATGCATTGAATTCCAGAAATACTTTTCAGTAGTGAGGGAATGGATCAACTCTGTCCTAGAAAACTTAGGTGTTTGGAAGACAGAGGGAATTGCTAGTTAGGATCAAGAGTGAGCTTCATTTTACCAAACTGTAGATGTCCACAAGGTAGATTTCTACAGCTGAATTTGTCGCCTTGGTCTATATTTTTGTATTAATGAAGAAAGATGGATGCTTTTGAGTTTGTATGAATTGAGAAATTAGTAGACATTTATTTTGGATAAAGTGAACTCTACACCTGATTCTGCTCATTGGGCTGACATGATCTCTACTGTATGCAAAGAAGAGCTTGTAGTACCTCTGTCAGCTGTATAATCTGTCCTTGTCAGTTAGAGGGGTATATACCACAGCAGCTCCATGGAGTAAAGGTGCTGTTGGTGAACTGGGAAAATAATATTGTAGCTCTGATGATTTGTGTTTGCTACTGGAAAAGAGCTCTACTATGTGATACTTAACTTGTTTCCGTTTATTTAGACTTAAGAAAATACTATGGTCGTGTTTAGGAAATGAAAAAGAGAATTGTGAGCAAGTCTCCTTAAAATAATGTCAAAGCTTAAAATGAATGCATTAAGTTCTTTTCAGTAGGAAATTGATGCTTTCTGATATTTTCATGTGAATATGTATTTTGTTTAATTTCTAGATGAAGGAAATTGATTACTGATTGCTAAAGCTAATTCCTTTCATTCTTTTACTTCCTTTGTTGTCTGTCTGTCATAATTTCTGTGCTTTTGAAAAAGATCTTAAAGTTTGGCGCACAGATCCTGGCTCCATCTTCGACATTGATCCTCTGGAGGACAATATTCAATCTAGGAGTCTGCATATGCTTTCTGGTATTGCTTATATCCTGACTTTTCCCCAGTCCAGCTCTTTATGAAACTAAGTTGATACTAAATTTTCACATCAATATGCCAGCCATATGTTTTATAAATATGCTTTCATATACATTTATTATAACTGCAGTAGTTTAAAAGCAGGAACTTCAGCTGTAATCACACGTGCAGATAAGAAATAGTGAAATAAATCTTATCCTAAACAAATTATACATGCCTCTTACAAGTAGCCACTTAAAAAGCATGGACCTACTTTTTCCTCACTGTAAGTAGAATTTTCATGTAGTTGGACTCCATAAAATTTCAGAGTTACATCAAGTACCTATTTATGAAATTGATTTTTACGCACACTTTGCCTATTTGGCATGTGATATTATGCTTTGTGCTATTATTTGCAGCTCCAAGGTGTTCATAATTTAAGGATAAATGGAAAAGGAGAGAAGGTAATGTAGTAACAGGCAGCAGTGTTTTGACATTACAAGTTTATGATTTTTTTCCTGCCCTATAAGTGTTTCTTCTGAATGTTTAATTTTGCACATATATTTTCTTTACTACTATATAGTAGTGAAACTTTGAATATTCTTTTGAATAACATACAGAGGTATTTCCATGTGCACATGTATGCACACCAGGATAAAGGAACATTTTGATTTTCCACTGGAAATTTTTGTATGCTTTATCTTCATCTCTTTCCTTTCTGGTATCTGATATCTACCTTCCATTTTTGCTCCGCTTTTAAAGCAAAGTACAAGCTTAGTTGCATCAGACTCTGAAGCAAGCTTTGGAATTAATGGTGTTCAAAATGGATACAAAATTGTGAAGAATTAACTTTTCTCTAATTTTAATACCATCATTGTATGAATAGCAATGTTAGCAGTGGTGAGGTTTATGTTGCTGCTTGTCTTTGAACTTCTGTCATCTATTTGCTGTGATATTCTGTATTTCTTTCTACCTTTGTAGAAAGAGCAAGCCGTTACAGTAAGCAGTATTTACGTTCTACCAGTTTGGGAGATTATAAATCAGATGGCTCTGACACGAACCCTACCTTTTCTTACTGCAGTGAGATATCAAGGCCCTCTGATGAAGGAGGTACCCCTTATTCCCACCTTTTAAACTAACAACACTGTTTCAGTGTGTTGAGACCTCACAGGCCTGTATTAACTCCATATCCTTGGGTAGTCATGAGTAAAAACTCTGTAAGCTATTTCCTGATTGATCAAGAAAGCAAAGCAACATCTCAAAGCTGTACAGTTTCTTGCATGTCATATTGTTTTGTTGTGAATCCTCTTTCACTTTTTTATAAAGCTGTTGGTTTGAAAACCCCGTTAACTCTTATTTACAGTGCTTAAAAGAAGGTGTATTGTGTTTTTGCAGGACGTACATGAATCTGCTTTTATTTTTTCTCTTGATTGACACAATGTAACTGAATGAAATCACCTCTAACCTGAAAAAAAATAAATTTACTATGTGACTTACCATGGGCAAATCAAGCATATCATGGCATTTTAGTGACTCAAGTTCTTCTTCGCATGTTCAACTATGCAAGTGTTTGTTTCTCTCTGTTTTCGTCTTAAAATAGCCTAAACCCAACAAATTTTATCAGCTGTCCTCTTTCTCTCATATGAAAGTTTTCTCATCTTCTCAGTGGCATTGTAGTATGTACTGGACTTGACAGATGAACTGTAAATATTCAGAAACATTGCATTCTCTCTGGGTATTTAAAAAAAAATAATGATTTCTGCTTCCCGGTTGTAAAAGAAGGTACATGGAAAAGGTTATCCTAGGCGTTACTAATCTTTATTCTTTTTAAGAAAGTGTTAGAGAAAAGAATTACTACCATTTAATTGCCCGGCATATTTAATTATCCATGCTTTTAGAAGATTATAAGACTTGTTAATTGTAGACTGCACCTGTTTATGTTCTCCTACTCACTGGAGTAATGTTATTGTCGTGGCTAGTGTTTATGGAGTCTATGTTGTGTTAAGGTGCTATGTAAATACATAAAAGCAGCTTTGATTAAGAAAGGACGAGCAAGAAGCAGTTCAGACTGAGGTACTGACTCTGAGCAAAGAGAGAAACATATATCTTTGACAGAAACATATTGCCTTATGTTATATCTGACCATCTTTATTTGATATTTTAACTATATTCCCAACTTTTTATATAGATGATAGCAAGAATGCACATTATGCTGTTTTTTATGTCTCTTTCTGTAATGCAAAATGGGCTTCACTGTCCAGTTCTGATCTTTTTATGGCACTATTCCAAGCCATTTTTACATTGCTTTGTCAGATTGACTTGATTTTTAACAGATATTTTTTATTACGTGTAATATTGAGATTGGGAAATGGGTATTTTCGCCCACTTGTTTTGGCACTAGCTAGCTTGCTTTTTGTGACTCTGTTTAAATCTGTTGTTGTGATGATGTGTTGCATAGATCCTTGCCAAGATCAACATATTTTAGGAAGAGATTGATTCTGTTTTGACCCAGCTGACTAGTCAGGGTTTGAGCACTTGTACACAGTTCCTAGTGCTGGGGAGAAGTAAATGCCAGGGCTGAGTAATTTGGCATAATCCTAATGATTTACAAGAAAATCCCATTTCTATGAACAGAATCAGAAAAAACAAAAAAGAAATCTAGAAAAGATTGGTGCAAACAACCTCTGAGGAAGAAATATGGCAAATGAGCATTGCTGACAATTTGTCTCCAAAGTCTATGAGGACTACAGAAAACAAAATGCAATATCTTTAAGTTTTGAAGTTTTTCTATAGCTTGGAGTGGAAGTTTAATCAATGAGAAACAGTAAGTCCTTTCATCTTTCTCCCTAGTGGCATATCCTCCTTGTGTGATAAGAGCTTTCTGAAGAAGAAAGGCTCCAGAGCAGCTGAGCCTGCTCCCCTCCCTTCCTCCAGACACCAGGAGTTATCTTTCTCCTTTCCTCACTGAGGCAAGAAGTTATTATAGACCATTAGAAGAACTGCTATTTGAAGTGCAGTGTGAACATAGCCCTGCAAAAAGCAAACATAGACTTTATGTATTATTGTATCACTGGCAGCAGCCTTGCGCTGTGTACCAGCTCATGGAAAGGGCTGTTATTCCTCATCCCAACACTGACATTTGAAACATTAATTTCAGGGATATCTTTTTCTCTCCCCCTAGCACACTCCAATATTGGTGATTCTATATGTAAAATGGTTGTTTATAGGATTTGTCTGAGGCTTTGACGCTCATCGATATGTATCACAGAAAATCCTAGAACTTTGCTGTTGCTTCTACTCCTGGTTAGTGTGGTCAGAAGACAAACTAGTCACATGAAATGAAATGAAAACCTCTTCAGATGCTGGAATTTCAGAGATGCTCCGTGGTATGCAGGCCAAGGAGTCTCCTTGCATTGGGACAGTGGTAATGCTCCTCTCTTGTGCCAGCACTTGGAAGAAGAAAGAGGTAAGGAAAGAAAACCCAATTTGGTTCCTTTCCTTGCCCTGTCCTTTTTGTGAATTTTTATAAAAAACCCTCAGTTTTTGAGGTTGAGAAAAATCACCATTAGTAAAAGACAAGTCAAAGAAAAAAATGAGGGAATAATACCTGACTTCTCTTTATGTTGTAGTAGAGAGAAATCTATCTTCCATCTCTAGGTGCAGCTGTCAGGAATATAGATCAGGAATCCTTCACTTCTCTTCGCATTCATATTCAGTTGCTAAACTCTGCCATTCTGAGGAGGTCAAGCAGAATGACACAGCAGTTATATTTTCTTCTCCGGCAGCCAAGGAAGAATGGTTCTTTTATGCTAGGCAGCTGACCTCTGTTTCCGTAACATTGTTCCCTTGAGTCTGGTAATCAAACATGACATTCAGAGGGAGAGGAATTGCACAGTTCACAGGAAGGACTATAGGCTTTTGTGGGTTTCTTGTCCCCTTTCAAGTGTGTCAGCAGGCTGCCCTGCCACCAAAAGCTGAGCACTGTCTACTCTTGATACTTCTTGGTGAGGGTCACATCCACACTTCTCTTAGCCACCAGACTACATCTGTTTCTGACTTTTTTGTATTTCAGACTAGATGGTACTTTGGTTTTCCTTCTTTTACATTCCAGCCCACAGCAGGTTTGCCAAACAGAAACATGATGTGTGGGAAAAAATAGTCATCCACTCAACGATGTCATGGTAAAACTACTTTTCCATCTCGGTAATTAGGTGATTTTCTGTTCTTAAATGTGTAATGTACTACAAACGCTTGCAGTCAAATAATAAATACATCACCCACAAACTTCTGTGATATTCTTGAACTTAGCTAAATACTTCTCTGTGTGTGTTATAGAGACACAAGTGCATGCGTTTGTAACCTCTCTGGTGCCACAAATTATTTAACATGAAGAGTTTTCTGTGTTAGAGAGCTTACATTCCAGAACTAGTGACTCTTGCTCTTCCATTCTAAAATGGATTTTGCTGAAACTATATCGTTTCCTTTGTAAAACTTTGTTGTAACTATATTGTACCCTCAAAGGATGTGCTTTTTCAGGCAGTAAGACAGAGTTCTCTCCCTTCTGAAAATGGCACCTTTCATTTGAAGGGGGTTTATTTTGTTGTTTCAGTTTCTGCCTCTTGTTTTGCAGTGATTCTTAATGTTTGAAGGGCATTTTTTTCCTGATTAAAAATAATGACATTACAGTTAGAAGAGTTTTTTGAAAAAGTGGGAGTCTTTCTGGTTTTAAAAAGATACCTTTTCAACTCTAAATTTGAGGTAAGAAGGAAAAATAAAGGCAAGGTTATTTCTGAGAGTTTAGATTTCAGTTACAAACAAGTTGAATGTGTTTCCTACACATGTGCTAATTTCTGTATAAGTTTATACGATAACAGGTTCTCTGACAGCTTTTAGTTTTGTCTGATTAATCTATTTCAACCTTGTAAGCTATATAAGAAAGGTATATTCAGAATGTAAGCTATATTCAGAAAGGTAACGGGACAGCATCTACAGAATCACAGAATNAATCTCCCTGGTCCGACTGACCACACTATTCCTGATGCAGGCCAGGATGCATTGGCCTTCTTAGCCACCTGGGCACACTGCTGGCTCATATTGAGTTTCCTGTCGATCATTACACCTAAGTCCCTCTCCACTTCACTAATCTCAAGCCACTCCTCCCCCAGCTGATTTATGCACTGTCTTGAGCGGTACCAATTTTCAGTCCTAGTCTAGACTATTGGACCTTTAGTGTCCTCTGCTGCGGGCTTTGTTAGTGCAGAACATGAGAGAAATTAGTCCAGAAACTTTGATTTCATTCTTTCCCCCTTCAGAGGTATGAAGTATCCATAAAACCTTACTTTTTAACATAAAATTTGAAACTTCATATAGTACTGCAGGTTAGTGCCTGGTTAAATTTTGATTAAGGTTTGATTTAAGGTTCTAGGAACAAAACTAAGCATTCCACACCGGTGGTAATACATTAAGATATAAACGTTAATTCATCTGAAAGCACATATTCATTTGCTGTGTGTTCACTGAGGAGGACTTAATATTCCAGGAAGACCTTTACATTTCACACTTCCAAAATATTTTTGCTTAGATTCTTTATGCCTGTCTTTGATTCCTGTGCTTATCTTCCATAGCCTTGATGTCTGGCAGCATCAGAAGGCAATACTCACACCTCCAGATGGAGGAGAATCCAGAAAATACATCTTTTCCAATTTATGTAATGTAGTAGCAATTCAGGGAATCCTTGTGTTGGATTGACAGGCTGTCTGAGTTTGGTGTTCCCTTTTCCATTAAACAGTTGGCAGAAACTGGGAAGGAAATTTCCAAGTGACTCAACAGTTGGAAGTGTTAATGGCTCTCTTCGCAAGTAGTTTTTTCAGTTGTTCAGTGTGGTCCCTTAGAGCAGCTTTTGATACACTTCAGAGGATTTTATATCCAGCAGACAGTCAATATAATTAGCAAAATTATGTGCAGTGACATACATGATCCTGGTCAATGCTATTCTTCTACCATTGTTCAGACTGGTTATATACCCAGTATGCAAATAAATAGATGCACGGAAATCAAAGCACAACTTCTATGAGAAAAACTTAAAAACTTCCCTCTCTAATGCACAAGGGCAACAATAGATGTTCAGTAAATGTCAGAGAATTCATAAAACTGAAGGCATGTGGGTAATGTAACATGTTGACATAACCTTCATTTTACTAACTCTTTCCTTTTGTGAGGAAGCCTAGAGCAAATCCTGGCCTATTCACAATTTCAGCAGGAATTGCAGCTTCCTGTGGTACACCATGACCCCACTAGGACTGAGGTTGCCTCAGGCTGGCTTTCAGACATTTTGTGCCTTCATAAATAAAATAATATGGTCTGATGTGCAAGGAAAGAAAAGGCATATTGTACTGTTTTCTCAGCTGAGGCGTGCTGCAGCTTAGGTTGAATGTCAGGTAAAAGAGTCAGCTGGTGATAGGGTTTGTTCATCAGTGACACCAAATCCTGGCTGGAATTCATATTCAGAGCAGCATGCCATGTGATTTGATTATTTCCCAGATACAATACCAGTGGGGAAAATGGGGATATGTATAAGTATTATGGTATACTGGCTGTTATATTTGCATAGACTAAACTATTTGGTCTGTACAGCTACCTTTGAAGACTAATTCCAAAGTAATATGTGGTGGTGGTATCTGAATAAAATGAATGGGAGTAGTCCTTTTATATTTGAACTGCTAAATCAGTTCCTAAGAAACAATATAATCTATAGTCCCTGTTAATAATTCTTTTGTCCTCAGGTTGCAATTGAGTATTTAATGTATTAAATTTACTTTTGTAAAGAAAACAAGTGAATTAAACATTTAGACTCCAGCTTTAGGGTTAGAAGTCAAATAATTGAACTAGTTTTGTTTTTAGAGTGCTACAGTAAGAATTCATCTGTGCAATCTGGAAGGGGAATAAATGGTTTGTATTTTAAGTGAAATAAATTGTAAGTAAAGTAGATTGTAATAACTGTCCATAAAGTCCTAAATGTCAGATATAGAATTAATACAACTTTTAAAATTCCCAAAACAACTCTTTGTAGAAGGTGGATGAAGATAATAATTATCCTTCATTCTAATTTGTTATCTAGTATTGTGTTTACTTCCTCTTCATCATCTATCAGAGGCCTTGGCTTACGGGGGAGGTCCCAAAAATATTGGAAGTTGGTCAATGTGACACCTATCCATAAGAAGGGTAGGAAGGATGATCCAGAAAATTATAGACCTGTCAGCCTGGCCTTGGTAGGATGCAAAATTATGGACCAAATCATCTTAAGGAAAATTATGTTGTGCCTCCAGGAGGGCAAGGACCTAGTCAGCATGGCTTCAGGAAAGGAAGGTCCTGCCTAACTAATCTCATTTCCTTCTATGATCAGGTAACTTGTCTGGTTGATGAGGGAAGAGCTGTTGATGTGGTGTACCTGGATTTTAGTAAAGCCTTTGACACTGTCCCCCATGACAAACTCCTGGTGAAGCTGGAGGCTTGTGGTTTGGATGGGTTTACAGTGGACTGGATCAGGAGTTGGTTGGATAACAGAGCTCAGAGAGTGGTGGTTAATGGTGCTGTGTCCGGTTGGAGGCCGGTCACTAGTGGGGTGCCTCAGGATTTGGTATTGGGACTAGTCCTGTTCAATATTTTTATTGATGATCTGGATGAAGGGATGGAGTCTATTATTAACAAGTGTAGTGTTTTGACTCTGGCTGGATGCCAGAGATTCACCCACAGACACTTTCTCACTTCATTTCCCACTCCCTCCCTCATACAAACAGGAGGAGAGAGAAAAGGGGAAAATAAACTGAAGGGTTTTTGCTACAGCAGGTCTGTTTAAATTCTTTTTACTGTCACAGGCAAAACAACACTCCAAAGTGGAGATATAAAAGATTTATTTCTAAAAAGATCAGAGCTTAATGTGAGAAGTATCATCTTAAAGGCAACTTTCTCCCCCACCCCTCCATCTCTTACAACAGGTAGGACATTCCCCTGCTTCTCCAGGAGACAAGGGGGGACAGGAGTAGGGGAAAACCAGGCAATTGGTGTTTCTCTGCCGCTGCTCAGGGTAGGAGGCCATTTCCCTGTGTTCCATAGGGTCCCCTCCCCACGGGAGAAAATCTTTTATGACTCTTCTCAGCGTAAAACCAATCCCAGGGGCAACAGCACTTCCATACTCTGCTGCCTGGGGGTCACTTCACAGGGTGCAGTTCTTCGTGCACTGGCTGCTCCAGCGTGATCCCATCCCAAAGCACACAGATCCTACCAGGTACAGTTCTGCCACACAGTGTGGACTCCTCTCCATGGGCTATGCGTCTCTCCTAGGATGCTGCTCCAATGTGGGCTCCAGGGGGCTGCAACTTCCCTCCAGCATCCACCTACTCCTACATGGGCTCCCTCTCCACAGGTTATCTCCACGGGTGGATCTTCTGCATGCCTATGTTCTCTCCATTCCATGGGCTGCAGGGGGCAGCCTGCTTCACCATGGTCTTCACCCCGTGCTGCAGGGAAATGCCTGGAACACCTCTTCCCCCTCCTTTGGCCCTGGTCTTTGTGCCTGCATTTGCTGTTACAACTTCTCACTGCTCTTCTCTGGCAGCCATCTTCTTCTTCCTGTAACTTTTTTTTTTCCTTCTTACATATGTTATCACAGAGGCGTCTATATCTCTCCTGATTGGCCTGGCCTTGGCCAGCAGCGGGACCAGCCAGCAGCTGGCTGGCATTACCTCTGCCTGCTATGAGGGAGGCTTCCAGCAACTTCGCAAAGAAAAACCTCCTCTATAGCTCCCCCCGCTGCCAGAAAAAAAACCATCCACAGCAAACCCAGCACAGCAAGTTTATGGATGACATCAAGCTGGGAATAAATGTCGATCTGGTGGAAAGTAGGAGGGCTCTGCAGAGAGACCTTGACAGACTGGATAGATGAGCTGAATCCAATGACATGGTGTTCAACAAGTCTAAGTGCCAGGGTCCTACACTTCGGTTACAATAACCCCATGCAGAACTATAGGCTGGGGATAGAGTGGCTGCAGGATGATCAGGTGGAAAGGGACCTGGGAGTGCTGGTTGATAGAAAACTTAACATGAGGCAGCAGTGTGCCCAGGTGGCCAGAAAAGCCAATGGCATCCCAGCTTGCATCAGGAATAGTGTTGTCAGTAGGACTAGGAAGTTATTCTCCCCCTGTACTCAGCAATGGATAGGCCACATCTTGAATATTGTATTCGGTTCTGGGCTCCTCAGTCTAAGAGGGATGTTGAGATCCTCAAACCTGTCCAGAGAAGGGCAACAAGGATGGTGTTTAAGAAAAGGTTGGATGATGTACTTGGTGGCATGACCTAGATATTAGGGTAGTGTGTTATAGGTAGGATGGTGTGTTGGTAGCAGGATGACAACAGGTTAGGTATCAGGAGAGAGGTGATAGGTTGGACTCGATAATCTCTATGGTCTTTTCCAACCTTACTGATTCTGTGATTCTGTGATTTTACCCTGTTTTTTAGCAAACCCCACAAAAATATGTGAGTATGAATAAACACTACTAACAGCCTCTTCCTATATTTTTAAAGGCTGATAATATTTTGAAATATTTTACTTACTGAATTTCCTGGGAGATCATTTAGCATCATAACAACCCCCTTTGGCTCTCATATGAAAAAGCTTTTGTTTGAAGGGGCTGCTATGGAGTTACATTTATTGAATCAGTTCTTCAGAGTGCTTATGGTCTTACAGTCTGGCCATTCCAAAGGCAGTCTGGGGAAGCTGATGGCATTTTCTGATGACCAAAATTGTCTGTTCTGCCAGAACAGGACTGGGTTTTGCTTTCTGCAGGCTATGAGGCAGCCACTCACCACCTCACTGCTCCATGTGAGACATTGGCTGAATCTATGGGTTGTTTGTGATTTGGCTTCTCCTCTCCTGTTGGTGGAACACTAGATTATGTGTATTTAATACTTTACAACTCTGTGATGCTTTACTATGACAGTGATGTATTAATGATCATGAAACCTTTTGAGCTGTGTCTCAGTATTCTCCAACCCCTGTTGCTAAGTAAAAATTATACTGTGAAGAGTATTCACAACCACTTCCTGACAAAAATATTCCCTATGTTACTGTCTTTCAGTGAAAAGGGTGAATATTCTATTGACTGTCCTATTAATGTTGACTGTAGAAAACAAGACATCCTAGGTTCCTTTCATTTTTCTCTAGACTGTGACATTAATAAATGCTTGCAAACAAGGCTACTGAAAACTGTGCTAGCCTGGGCTTTCTCTGAATATATCTCTTTTGTGAAGTTCCTGTGAAGTGAAAAGAAAGCCACACTACTTTTGTTTAAAGAAAAAAAATTGTCCATGAGAGACTGGCTTTTTGCACTACAGAGATTTAGAACCCTCAGAGAGGCCTTGGAAAATAGTTTGCCCTGAAAAAGAATATAATGGAATTGATGGAGCCACCATTCTTCAAAACATGAAGAATTAAGGAAAAGATGTGAATGACCAAACACAAAGGCCGTGATGTATTAGAAACACAATGCCAACTGTTCTTCCACTGTCCTAGCTAGTACTTCTCGTATTCCCACTCCATCTGTTATTGGGGTTATGATGGACTTATACAATAAAGACTATATATATATATAATATATATATATAAATGTAACTATTATTAGTTATACTGCCTGT
>WEKX01027987.1:167208-213929 GCA_013390025.1 Pitta sordida
GTTATACTGCCTGTTTGTACAAATCAGGAACTTTGGACTGAAATGTGAGATAGTCTCTACCTGAAAGGAAACCTCAAATAAAACACAGGATTCCATGTGTCATGAGCACATTAGACATTCTTTTTGTTGTTGCTTTCAAAATCTCTTAGTTTTCTTTGACATATGCTAAACAGCTATATGAGGTCTGTTGTAATTTCATTCACAACCAGATTTTAATTTCTTATGTTGAAATTGTTTTTAAGAGTTGTTATTGCATGATTCTGCACTTCCCATAAAAATCTACTTCGGCTTTCACGATGGGTACATATAGTTAGTCTTAATTATTGCTGACTGATAAAATTATGTTTCTAAAAGAAAGATGCTTAAAACAATCTTAGTCTGACCATGACACTAATGAAGTTAAAAATATTTTATACATTGTAGTATATCACCAACTAATCTGAGAGACATTTTGACTTTTAACATCATGAATAATTAATGTTAGTTATTTTAAACACAAGATCAGTAATTTTGTTGATCTCCTCTCCAACATTTTTTAAGTGTTTGAAAATTGCATGGCTTATTTTTTATATCTTTAGAATTTGGGTTATGGAAACTTCCTAAGCTTGTAATGTTCTGAGTATGCCACTGATTCCAGGTGGATCAGGGCTTCAATTCTAATGAGGTCAGTGAGAATGGCAGATATATTTCTAACCCTGTGTGAATTAGGCCATGCTTTCAGGTTCTTATTTCAACAACCTAATTATATCTGGGTTTGATATTCCAATTTACTAACTATTACTGAATCCTGTAATGGGAAATATGCAGACAAACTGCTGCCTCTGACAGCACCACTGAGAGCAAGCAGACTGGCAGCTTAGACATCTGTGAAAGCAAGCTAACGGGCAAGTAAAGGCCAAGGAAAAAAAGAAATAAAAGAAATGAAGAAAAAGTTATTTTTACAAGAAAAAATGCCAAGATGCCTTACTATGATGTTTTCTACTGTTCTAAAAACAGCACTGTTTTGTATCAGGTCTCACCATCTGCAGTCTTCAGGTTAGTACATTTTCTATAATTCTGCAGTCTGAATTATCTTTGGTAAATTTGACTGTGCTCTGCTACTCTTTCTGGTTAGAAAAGAATAGAACTCTGTAATAGATAAGAGTTATAATCAGTTTAGATTATTTGTGTTTTCTAGTTTTCTAGCTTATTCGAAAAGTTAGTGCTGAGCAATTTAACTTTAGAGATGGCTGGCAATTTTTCAGCTTGTTTCATCAGAGGATAACAAATTAACACTGAATGTTTTAATAGGAACTAATCAATTGCAAATAACACCTCAGTGCCAAAAGAAATACATTTTTTTCAGTTTGAGACTGTTATGGATTGATGTTTTTAAAGCAAAGAATCCAGCCAGAATGTTTAATTTTGAAGAGCCACATAAATGGCAATAAAGATTGAAAATTGTAGAAATTTTGGCATGATTGGTAAAAAATTATTTCTTTACTCAAATTTTAAACTTCTTTTTATATGAATCTTTGGTGGTTTTTTTTTTTTAAATTTTCATCCCAATTTGGGACAAGAGCATTCTTGGCCATCATTTCTGTAATGTAAAGTTATTGCTGAGGTTTTCCTAGTATCTAACATACCTGCACTCTTCTGTTTTCTCTACTCCTGTGACTGCTATTTTCCTCTGTCCTTCAGAAACCGTCTCCTTGCTCAGTACCATGGGGATGCTACAGTGTTCTGTACCTCATATCAACCTCTCTGGGCAATGCTTGCAGACTCACTAAAGTCTTTTAAGTTCTCTGGTACCTGTTTTTAAGTGGCTGCATGACGAGGTTTGAGGCAAATTGGGGCTGAGCCAAAGAAAAAAACCAAAACAAAATAAACCACCCCTCAGCAGGTTCGGAAAAAAACCCAAGGGAAGTGTGAAAAGTACAAACAATTTACTTTAGTAAACAGAAAAGTTAAGATACAACAGTATTAAACAACAAAACCTGAGATATCCCACAAGTCCTGTGATGTAAAGGGTCCTATGATGTGAAAAGTCCTGAATGTGAAGAGTCCTGCCCGTCTTGATGAAATTCCACCAGTCAGTCACAGAAGAAACTCCTCAGGTGCACAGAGAGCAGCTAGAGCTCAGAGTCCTGATGCAGGCACTCCAGGGGAAAGCAAGAGATGATCAGGAAGAACCCCCAGGGGAGGGGGCAGGGGAAGGGAATTGCAGACCCTGTATTTCCTTAGCTGTGTATTCTTGTGACTTGCACTCAGAAGTGGTGAAGGGGCTTTGGAGTTTGGGCACAGTGACCTGTCCACGTGAACAGCACATGAGGTGTACCCGAGTACCCCTGAACTGTACTGTAGACCTACATGTCCCCACATGAGTATTCCTATGGAAAGTACAAAAGGAAGAAAGAATTGAAAACTGTTATGTTTTCCATCCTTGCTGGTAAAGTAGCAAATAGGTCTGCTGAGACAGTTTGACAGAATTCTCTTAGCTTGCAAAAGACTGATTGCTAAAGAGGAAAACACATCTCAGACCTGCTGCTGTCACTTGTCACAGAGGCAGGAGGCATGGGTTACTCTCCCCAAAATAAACCAGTTGATTTGGAGGCTATAATGAACCTGACCATCAATAGACTTGCTGCCTTCCACTCAGCAAGGGATGACTGATGGAAATTGAGAAAGATCTGTTTTGGGGAGAAGGTATCAAGAGTAAAAAGTTCCTACCAGCATCTTCACTTCCCTAAAGAAAAGAGGAAGAAAGGGACTCTCAGGGTGTTTGCCAGTGCCAGGGACAAGGAAAGAGCTACCAGCCCCTTATTGCTGCAAAGCAAGCTGGGTGCTGGCTGCTGACTGATCAGCAGGCAGTGTTGGCTGAAAATACTCCTCCTGTTAAGATAGATCATTCAAACTGAGTTCAGTTTTCGACCCATAGAACCAATTTATGGGTGGCATGAGGAGTTGAGACTTTGTTGACCTCTATGAACTGGCCTACATTTATGCTGGAGCTGACTTAGGCAAAATGTATTCATTTCAGCTTGATCGCAGAACCTTTGATTAAATTATGCTTTTCTCTATTTTCTCGTGAAGGTCTACATCTGGCCATGCAGAAATAGCTTATAACAACATTGAAACATAAATTATTTGATGAACTACTTAGGACTCTTCACTTAATGCATGCTAACCCTGTGAACATGCTAATGAGCAGCAATTCTCTGATGATTGAACTGCTTTAAAATGTCTTTCTACTTATATGTCATTAGAATGAATGTGGCACTTCTAAAACATCCATTATTCATCATGTTCCAGTGTTGCATCTGACTATGTATCACTTTAATTTTACTCACTTAATAAAACAATCTATTCATTACAATAGTTTGAAGCATGTTTTCTCCATCAGGAAAACCCTAGGTAAATATACAAGGTTTCTTATCTTTACAAGTATTGTAGAGCAAAAGTAGCATCCCAAAAGCAGAGAAAGACAGAATTTTTAGTGCAAATATGAATGTTTCTTATAATTATATATTTTTTAATGGGGCTTCCTGCTTGCCCCATGCATTTTCTCATGTTACAAGTCCTGGATCCTTCCACACATTGTGAACCTCATTAAATCCTACATTAGTTTTGCTCCTTTTTGAATCTGTGTGTGATGGCTTCTCCAGAAGTGGTTCTTGCCAGTAAGACCAAGAGATCTATCTGAGAGTGTTGGACTGCTGTGTGTCTCTAGGTTTGAAGATTTTTGACTCGTGCTGAATGGGCTCTTCTCCTTCAAGCAAAAGACAGCTTTTGGCAGAGGGGTTAGTTAGAGTATCAGGTAAATGGACCACTTGAAATGTAGTATCAACAGAAATGCATTTTCTTTTTAGTGTAGCTAAATGAATTTCCAGGTGAATTAGTAAAAATCTGGTAAATAACAGTGGAGATGGGCTAATAACCACCAAACAAGCTGGAAGACTTTATTCTCAGAGTGCATGAGAGCCTTGCAGAATGCACAAATATGTGGAAATGAAACTTTCAATCTTTAGATTTTGGAAACCACTCTGGCCTCTTAATTTTGATTTTAAAATGTTTATTGACCTGGCTAGGAAAATAGTCACTAATCACTTATGCTGGGCTTATTTCTCAGTTTTTTTATCAATCATGATTTTAACGCGTTCCATTTTGGTCTGTTGTAAAAGTGAAATGTTCGGGCAGATACGGTAAGTTTATGAATGTTTTCCTAGTAAGCAATAGAGTCCCTGTTTGTTGTATTAATGCTTTCAGTAGCTTTTGATAAAATAGAAGTCAATATATTCATGATTAACATACAAAATTGTTAAAATAATTTGAATAAAATATGTTAAAGAGATGGAACAATTGTGTAATAAGAGGAAGATACTGAAAAAGGTGGACTTTGGAATATTTAAATAAGCATTGATCTCTCTGTGCTTGGCTAAGAATGTTAATGGAATCAGACAGAACTAAGATCCTAAGCCATGGGTTAACATTTTAGCATTTCTGTCTCTTCGTGTGAATCACAGTCCTTTGTTCATTGCCCAATAAATAAGACTTTGTTTGCAATGTGTTAAGAATTAATTGCAGTGAATTTCTACTGAAGCATTTAAAAGCTATTAATATAGCTTTTTTTCATCAATCTTTCCTTAAAAATGGCAGTTTATGGGACATATATGTAGTGTTTCATCTATGATTGTATGAAAATTGAGTTAGTAGTGCCTCAAGCTTTCATACACCTCTTTATTATTAGATTTCTAATGGTATGTTAAACTTTTCCTTCCAACTGACCTTGATAGTGTTCGTGGATGTATTGCTATAGCTTTGGCTACATTTATGTGTAATTCAACCTATGAAGTGGTATATGTTGTATCTGGAAATAATTCTGAACTGTTTTATATGGATGAATTGTTATTAACAATGCAAATGATCTCCAGCTTCTACAAAATGCTAGAATAAGGAGTGTTTTTAAATATTAATTAAAGTCTCTGTATTTCTTTAATGCAGCCCCTGTGCTCCCTGGGGCATATCAGCAAAGCCAGACTCAAGGATATGGATACATGCACCAGACCAGTATGTCATCCATGAGGTCCATGCATTCACAGCCTCATTCAGCGAGTCTGGTGAGTACTGGATTTAAAGGGAAATTGTATTTGGTAAGCAATATCATCAGCAATTGTGAAATCTCTTAAATATGACTTAGTTGATCCCCTTGAGTTCTGTAATTGAACTCTTTGACTGTCCTAGTTGTAAATGTAAGTGGTAGTCCTCATGTACAAAAAAAATTTTACTATGGAAATGGTAAGAACTTTTACATCAAAACGCATTAAAAATAATTTATGATATCCATAAAGCAGAGGAAAAATGGAATCTTTTATGTACTAAAACCAAATAGTAAATGCTTGGACAATATTTCACAGGTTGAACTTTGATGTTATGTTCTGTGATGAATTCATGCTCCTAGCACTGGATGAAAACTGCTGATCTCTTGAGATCACCCTGTTGATTTAAATTAGTTTCAATTTTATTTTACTTGCTGATTTTGTACTAGTAGGCTTTGTGCCTATCCATATTACTTATTTCTACTTGTATAAAGCTGGCTCAGACCCTGTATTGATGTGCCCTTTCTAATTCAACAGAACAGTCAGGCACCGCCTTGTATCTGATCCAAATTGATACTGGTGGGCAACTGAGAGGAAGCTTTATCATGACACTGTGGCCAAGTCACAAAGTTCTTAATTGTGGTAGATGGGAATGTAAAGCTGAAGTGAATACGGTATTTAATTTTAGAAGTAACCAGTCATGGTAGGAGAGCTGAATGGGTATTCAGCTGGGATTTTTTGGATATTGAGTTTTTTCCTTTTGAACTCTTTATATATAAAGTTTGGATTTAATGGTTATCATATTTTTAAAATCATATGGCTGCTTAGAGATTTCATAGTTCAGATTCAGTCAACTTTTACCTTGAAAATGTTGTAATTTTGAATCTTAAACTATTCTGAATGGATGTCTATTTACTGCATCTGTCACTGTTTCAGAGATAAATAAATATTTAATTATGAACCAAACTTAGATTTTGCTGACCTGAAAAAGACCTGTTTTCAAGATTACTTAAACTTGTATTTTTTTGTAAAAGTGAAACTCTGTGAGATGTGGGTGCTTTCGGGCTTGCTAGATTCTCAACTGCTTGGGGCTGAGGGGGCTAACTTGCTGGAAAATCTGGAATCCAGATACCTGCTTTTTTGAGTGAACCAATAACCGGAGAAACTGTTTGGAGACCTGCACGACAGCTGTGAGGCATCTGATACTGGAATCAACCACTAGTTTCCAAGGATATCGCAAGGCACTTGGGGTGATGGCTGCTTTCCAAAAGGGCCAGAGTACAAAAAGTAGATGTGGAAGCCTGGGATTTGCCAGCAGATTTCTAGTAATTGGGGAGAAAAGCAAATAGTTTTCACATCCAGCAGGTAAAGAATAGAGGTGTCTGCAAATCTTGAAATGCACTTACCAGCCTTTGTGGCCATGTGGGCAGGTAGATAGATGACTACTATTTCCTTAATACCACTATGTCCCAGTGACTTACCTGACAGGCTGTTGAAACAGTATAATTTCAATCATCTTGAGAGTCACTATTTACCTCTCCTTCCAGAACTGGAAATGTGAAGGTAAGAGGAAAAGGAAGGGAGTGACATTAAAGGATTTTAAAAATAAAGGATTGACTTATTTTGACAGGATTTCTTATCCCTTTTGTGAAACTGTTGTCACTTGACATCCTTTTCAGTGATATGTAATAGCTGTTTATCGTGGGAAAACAGCAAACATCATGAACAGATCTTGGTGCTATTAAAAACTGAGTGGGCTTCCTTGTAGACAGGAAATACCAAACATTTCCAGAAATCGAGGACAGCTGGCCTGGTGCTGACTGCTAACTTGCCAGTCTGGTGAGGAAGACATGAGCATGATCTTATCACCCCAAGATGATGAATCTGCTCTGAAAGAGGCATCTCAGGTCCAGCTAGGGACCTACTGTGCTCCCTTGTCTTTCCACCTTCACACCAGAAGACTGGAGTTTCATTACCCAGTGCAGCTTATCCAGCTGTGCTGGACATCAGCTAGATGATACAGGGGTCTCTCTGCTTGTGCTTGGGAGAAAGTCCTGGTTAGGGATGTGTTTAGATGTAGTCGTTTGGACAGGCTGAATACAGATAACAGTCTTGGAGTGCTTTTAAAATGTGATATGAAGAAGCTGCAAAAGATCTGACAAGCATACACAGTATTTAGATTCATTGCTTTCAGGTGCCTTTTCAGTTCTTAGCTTGGAGCAGTAGTACCAGCGATGCAGTTTTGTCTGGCTGGTAACAGAAGGAAGAAAGAAGTTAAAGAAGAAAGTAACAGTAGGAGGAGACTGAAGAAATTAAATACTCGACTGCGTAGTGACCTCAAAGCACAGGCAATTTTTGACACTGAACTAAAAGCAATGAAGGTGACAAAATCACTCATCAGTGCCTGAGGTTGGCCAAGGCATCTCTAGGGTGAGACTGATTAAGATCCCATGGATTGTATCAGCATGGAGATGACTGGAGAGTTAGCTACTGTAGTAAACCTACTCCTTTTGGGTGTCTTGTTGCATTGTTATCGAATCAATGTACCCAAAAGTTCAGTTTACAATCATGTCCACCAGTCTCCTATATTGGGAAAAAAAAATTTTCCAGTTCCCAAATTTTCAAAATTTTTTTGTTTAATTCGGGTTCTGTTTTTCATGAGGCATGAACCCAACACATTTTGGGTAGATTTTTTTCCCCCAGATAAATTTGATTACGTACTTTCTGATTCTTAACTTTTACTCACTTTCTGTGAGCAGCTTTGCATAATGGACTGAATTCAATTGTTGCTTAGAATACAAAGTGTTTTATAACAGACCCCTGCAGGCTCTTTGCCTCTTTAAAAAATAACAGGAGTGTTCTCACACTTTTAGATATCTAAAAGTGGTAGGAAAAAAATCCCTTATTGCAGACTGGCTTTCCCTGTATTCACAATATTCACAGTATAGATAAGGCTGGAAAGGACCTCAANTAATAACCCCAAGTCTCTTTCCACCTGACCACTCTCAAAGTAATCCATCCCCAGCCTATAGTTCTGCATTGGGTTGTTATAACCAAAATGCAGAACCCGACATTTAGACTTACTAAATTTCATTCTATTGTGAAGGATGCTGCAAAAGGTACTGCTCCTTCCAAGGAACTATCCATATAATAAGTATAAACTAGTGGATGAAATGGAAATATGGGTCTGTCAGATCTAGCTGGGGAAGTGAGAATATGATAGCTGGGCTTTATTTCTTCATATGCACAGGACTTACTGTTGTGTCTAAGTAGTAGTAGCTGTGAGATAGACCTTTGAGGAGGTGAGGACAGGTATTTGACTATTCTACGAAGCACCAAACTTTTCTTACACCTTCTTGTACTCAGTGCCTGCTAAACTAACTACTGACAGAGGAAAAAAATCACTAAAATGCATTTTAAAAATCCTCGCTTTGAGTCTTTTAGGCATTGTAATTCTCAATTATATAGCCCAGACTACACTCTGCAGTGATAATTAGACATTAAATGCTAACAGGATTATTATGGAGATTTCTCCTGACAGCCATTTAGCACCTAATTAGGTGTTAAGGCCGTAAATTTCGGTTTCTCAACAGCATTTAGGCCCTAATAAATTCCTTTGAAGTTTGAAATAACCAGCTTGTCTTCACAACTGTGCCACCATCAAGCTGCCTTTAAGGAGACAGCAGTAGTAAGTTCTTTGCCATGGTGCTCTCAAGGATGAGCGAGCATCCTTCTGAGTGAGCAAAAACTATTTTTCCAATTTTATGTTAGTTTAATAAAATATTTACTTTCTTCTCCCAATCTTTTACCCATTTAAGGGAGACACATAAGCATGGCTCAGAGCAAAATCCATTTGCTGTCTATGGTAGATATGGACTTATTACCATTTTTCTTAAATGGACCCTCTTTTGAAATAAATTGTTTAAAGGGCTAATTGCTCTTGAACTTGTTGAAAATAGCATATTTTTCACTGGTTTTTCAGTTAGTTTAGAGTTGAAATAGTTGGAAAAAGTAAGATTCTCAAAGTCAGAGGGTTTTCTCACTGCTAGTTCTTTAGTTTATTCATATTTAAGGAATTTTTTGTGATGACAGAACCTACCCAATTAGTTGCTGTGATGTAGTGCATAAACGACGCATCAGTTTCCATGAACACTTGGAAGACATTAAGGAACCACAAAGAAAGAACATAACCCTGGCTGAAAATTTCTCTTGGTCACAGCCTGTAGGACAGCAAAATTACAAGGCACTGCAGAGAACAATTATACAGAGGAAGACTCAAATACAGTTCAGAATATGACAGTATTGATGAGGTTGGAAAAGACCTTGAAGATCATCTAGTTCAACCTATAATCCAATTTAACCTAACATCTAACATCTAGATCATACCATTCAGCACCTTGTCCAGCCTATCCTTGAACACCTCCGAGGAGGGCGACTCAACCACCTCTGTGGTCAATCCATTCCAAAACTAGATCACTCTTTCAGTGAAAAACCTTTTCATAATATCAAGTCTAAACCTCCCCTGTTGAAGCTTAAGACTATGACCTCTAATCCTGTCTCCAGTGGCCAGGGAGAAAAGACCAGCCCCTGCCTGATTGCAACCTCCTTATAGGTAGTTATAGAGAGTCATAAGGTCACTCCTGAGCCTCCTCTTTTCTAGGCTAAACAGACCTAGCTCCTTCAGCCACTCCTGATGGGGCTTATCTTCCAGCCCCATTACCATCCTAGTTGCCCTTCTCTGAACTTGTTCCAGCACCTCAACATCTTTCTTAGACAGTTGGCTTGTTAGGAAGGGTGGTCTTCACTCGTCTACATTGTTAAAATGGGAGTTGATTTCTCGATACCGTTTAATCTGCACTACCAATTATAGAGGTCGAATGAAGACAGAAAGTCTCTGGAATGAGAACAGTTGTGATAAAGGGCCCAATAGTGCTTGGGTTAAATAATCCCATATTTCCAAAATGTAACAAATGGCCAACTCACTCTGTGTGGAGCAGTCTCCACCTTTTCATAAAATACATTTATTAAAACCCCTCAAAACCCCATATATCATATGGACTAAAAGTAATTCAGAGCTGTTCTGAGCTGGGAAGCAGAACAAAGTTTACTGTCTATTAAAAGGTTCAGACAATAGTTCTAGGCGTTAACTCAAACACTGACTATTTTTACCTTTTTTCTCTTTAAATCATTGTACCAGAAAAATTTAGCTAGTTATAGTAACATAATAAAAATTACTGGAAAGGAAATTGAATATTATCTGTGATGCTTGAACTGCTCTTGACTTCTGTTGAGAGCCAAGGTAAGAAAAAGAAAATACACCTGGGAATTTTGAAACGAGCTATTTTTTTCCTTCTGTTAAGATACAAGAGGAGACTGTTCCCTGGGTTTGAAAATCCACTTTAAATTCCTGTAAACAATAGCATTTTATTGGTTATGAGTGAAAATATTTAGAAAAATAGATACAGAAATTGATAGGTTACCGTGGGCAGTGTTGTAGAGAAATTTGGCTTAGCTAATGATGGGACTTTATGTGCTAAATAGAACATTTTATCTGAATATGAAGAAATGAGTATTCATAAATTTATTTTTATAGTCCTTTTGAAATCTTGTCTTTTTCCTTTCGATAATAATACATTCATAATTCATAATTCAGAGAGAAATCCCAATGAAATTAAAAACACCCAGTGAAATGGTAAAACCAATGACTTGAATAAAGACTATGTTTCTTTTTGTAGTGAAGACATAGGAGAAGCTATTTGGGAATTATGCAAAGAGGGAGCGGAAGCATAGCTAGCCATGGCTGGATGTAATGAACTGTTACTAGTGAATAAATGTAACAACAATTAGAATATTTCAAGATGAAGTGAACACTTGAAATTAGTTTGTTTGAGGCCTTCAAATAATGTAAGTTAACAAAAATAATTATTTTGCTTCTCAGTTGTGTTGAGAAACGGGCTGATTTAACTGTATTTTTGGCAGGATGGAGAGAATACAGTTTCTTTTCAACAAGTAGTTTGTGATTTTGCTCTCTGCCTTACTTCCTCTATTCTTTTTCCCTGCTCTTTTCATCTTTGTGCAAAGAGAAGGACTCTATCTCTATATACTTGAGATTTTACAGCCTTGTTTTCTTTCCTTCAACAGAGAACATATAGAGCTATGTATGACTACAGTGCTCAAGATGAAGATGAAGTTTCCTTCAGGGATGGTGATTATATCATCAACGTGCAACCAATTGATGATGGCTGGATGTATGGTACTGTTCAGAGAACTGGGAAAACAGGAATGCTTCCAGCAAATTATATTGAGTTTGTTAACTAATTTTTGTCACTAGTCCTTTCAGCTTTATTATGATTTACTCAAAATCTAACCTTTTAGAAAAAAATCAGAAGAATCTTTTGAGAGTACATGAGCATTGTGTTATGACTGCTATAACAGTTTGCATTCTCACTCAGAATCCAATTTAGATTTCTTTAAAGTAAAGATAAATAATCCACAGAAGCTCAGAGCTTTGAAAACAGCTTTGCTTATAATTGTGCTCTCTCAAAATGAAAAACATATATGGAAGCCTGGTGCTGCCAATTTTATAAAGATTTTGGTCAATTAGCTGTAAAGAGGAAATACCTTTCCCCTGCACTTCAAAGAGGTTATTTCTCTTAAAAAAAACAACAATAAAATTGATTCACTTCTTCTGGCACTCTGAAGTCACAGGAGGTTAACACACTGAGTTTGAGCACATCTTCAAATTATTAAAGAGGTGTTTAATGTTGAGCAGTTAGCATCCTAATAAAAAATAAAATGTTGAATATATAATTCAGTCATTTGAAAAAATGATGAGTAATATGCCAGTAAAAAAACCCAATAAAATCCCCTACTGCCCAGCAGCCTTACAGCAAACAGGTCTTTTTTAAGAGCAAAATTTCCTGACTCTTGCATACCTAAATCTAGTCCTGGATTGCCCATTTTTTTTCTTTTTTCCAAGTGACCTATTGACCTTGCGTCCCAAGCCATCAGTTGGATCCATGTTTAGATTCATAGTTCTTCAGTATTTCCACATAAGGTTCCTTGCAAAGACTATCTCAAGTATAATATCTGTCAACTCTTCTGTTTCCTTCTAATAATAACTAGCATTTAAATAGAAACTTTCATTAGGGCAAAGTACAACCAATACTTCATGGTAGTTCCTTTTACCGTCACTTATACTGCTGTAAATACCCATGCAAGGCCCCGGTGCTGTGCAATCACACAAAACCTGCAGTCATATCCCTTCTTACCTGCCACAGGTAACTTGCTTAATGGCTGCTTTGCTGATGAGCTAATGTACCTACCCCTGCTTCAGAAATACTTATGCCTCCATTGAGGAGTGGAGGAGAGCTCCGGTTATTGTAGTGCATTTCAGATCAGTGGCCTATTGCTTCAGTTTACTCCAAAAATCTTGGTGACCCAACAGTGGGTTGTACGCTTGCCAAATGATTAATGATGGAGAAATACTATGTTTTCTTTCACTGACTTGATCTTTCTCATAAATGACACTGAAGGGAAAGCTCACTAAACAGAAGTCCAACATACCCTATGCCATTATGCTTCAGTTTAGCCATCTGTACAAAACAGGAAAAATATTCTGCTGACAAACCATTACATATGCTATTTAGTATCTGTTAACTTATGGTCAGAACTGAGAAAACCAGATCTCAGTCTGTGAGGCTGAGGAGATGCGCAAACAACTGGTGTGACATAATGAACCTGTAAGAGGGCCTATGTCAGCAGACTTGGGTAACAGGGAGCTTGCTTTTGCTTTAACTGGGTGCTGCATTCCCTCCCGGGGAGAAATTCTGGGAGGAAGAACAAAAGAGTTAAAGATTCATCTGGGAACCTACTCATGTGGATGCAGATATGTGGAAGGAAGAAAATGCTTTTGCTGATAATATCATTTGTTGAGTTCAGCCATGTACTAGAGAAGTTAACTTTGGAGTAACCCTCAGAATGTTGAGTCTGCACTGGCTTACTTACATTTCTGAATTTTTTAAAGTAGATTTAAATATAGAGCTTATAGACAACTTTGTATTTCTCATTTCACAAAGTAGGCAACCTTAAAATATCTGTTTAAAGAATAAAGAGGGAAGGGAGTATCGATTTGTTAGGTCAACTGAAAGTTGCAAATACCTGCAAGTTCTATTTTTGCATACAATTAGGAATTCCAAAGCTTATGTAATTCTATTTTGGCTTTTGCTAATCAGGACTGATTCCAGCTGCCAAGCAGAATGGAATGACTACATTAAAATTTTTTTTAAAATGTCAATGACTGTGGAATTCCTTGTTCTTTCTTGTCAGCAGTCTAATTTCAAGGCTAAAGCTGTCCAGGAGCATCTAATTAAAAAAAATATGGTTTCAAAGCAGAGATTCACTACTGTAAATACGCAATCTGTAGGAGTGAGTGCTGTGAGTTTTGCATAAGAGGCTGCTGCTGCAGCAGACCCTTATGCATTACTGGTGACATCCATGTGAAATTAGCAATCAAATGGCTTTTTCAAAAGGCTGGTGTGGCATGCTGAGCTAGAAGCTCTGAAACAAGCAGTCTACTTCTGCATTGGTTTTCATCACCAGCTGTCAAAAGTAAGGAGAGGAATTTCATCTTATGTTGGCTGGCAAGTTTTTCAGAGGATGCCTGAGGCACAATTGGCTGTCAATTGATGCTGTGCTGCTGTATTAGCTGTGTAATGCCGAAAACAATAAAAACAAGTTGTCAGTTTGTTACCTAAATCAAACATAGAAAATAGATATAGTGCATCAGCTTGCAATTTTTAGTGACTTACAAAAAAGAGAGCCTCCATGTGTAAATATACAATGATTCTTCTTAAGTGAGGTGACAACTTACATTGTTGAACTTTATGTATAGAAGTAAAAAATCAATACTTTTGTATAGAAGTAAATGAGAAAATGAAAGTTTGATGACATTAGAGAACTATGTTATGCTAAACAATGAAAGTAAAACTTCCTTTATGAATTTTGAATATTCATTAACCTGGCAGAGCAGCCAAAGCAATTTGCCAAAAAACAAAAGGTGAGGAAAACAAAACAGTATGTGAGTTGTATTTTACTTGAGAATGGTATGTCAGCAAAATTATTAAGTTCTGGTTTAAGTTACGCATTCAATTAATCGAGTTTTTAATGTCATTTATGCATAGAAAATTCATGTTTATATGGAATGGTTCCTGCTTTTTGATATAAAACAAAAAGTGTCATTATGCAGCTTTGTTCTAAGCAATGCAATCAGAGGCCCAAAATTATCAGAGTGCAATTATAAAAATGTTTTTTAAAGATCTAAAATTTGTAAGGTAGGAAAAGTAAGTCATAAACTAAATTGTGCCGGCATAGGTTTTAACAGGTATATGTTGGAACCTGTTCCATGCAGTGTGATACAGGGGTGAAAAGATGTTATATGTAGTCTTGTCACCCTTAAACTATATATTCTTTTTTAGTGCAACATGTTCCCCTCACTGTACTTTTTCCTGTAGTCAACATTTTTCTGGGGGAAAGAAAGGATTTTTAAGGAGCCAAATTTTTCAAGCTGTTCCAAAATTCAGGTTGGAAGTTCACATGTTCCCATTTTAGAAATAAAGAATTCTCTAAAGAATGCTGTAATTCTTGCTAACAGGAGTATAAATGTAGAAAACATCACAGAGCATATTCATACATATATACAAGAACAAATGGGTGCCTTGCTTTTCATTACTCTTTCTCGCTTGGCTAATCTTCATTTTCTAAACAAAGCTACATACAGATACTGAAATTGTAATTTTTCATTATGGAACATTAGCATTTAATCTTAATGAAACAGGGTTTTCTTGATTACATTTGACATACAATAAACTACTTCAGCAGATTGGGATTTGATGGAGAATCACCTCCCATGGATTATGTTTTTGACAAATGTGTCCCTACCGAGTGTTCCTCAGGGATATGGAAGGTCTCCAATACTAGGGAAGGTAATAATTCTACTTTTTATTGTACAGTGACTGCATGTCATCTTGTACACTAAAAAAAGAAATGACAGGTACAGGGGTCTTTGGCAGAAGGTGGTACAGGGTATAAAATTTTAGATTTTAATTAAGTTGGTCAATACTCCATTTAAACTATAGAATGTGCTTTAGTTAGTAAGTGTTTAAATAATATTCTGAAACAGACAAAAGAGGCTGTTGAAAGAAGTTCTCCAAACTGATGTGCTGGCAAATGCAAAGTACTGTTGAGAAAGAGCTGAATTAGAATAGAAGAATAAACCATTTTGCAATGCTTTAGTGATTTTCTCCAGCTTTATGCCATAGGAACCCCATCTCTCCTTTGGAAATAAAACCTGAAAGCTCTATTTCCTAAACTGCCTGCACTACAACAGTATATTCAAAGGAATTTCATATGCTTCTTGTGTCTGATAAATAGAATTTGCATATTGTACTTAAGTTGTAATCCAGTTGTTGTTGACATTTGTTTAATTATTATTATTTTAGGGGGGAAAATAAGCTATACTGTAGCATTTCAATTGTGTATTTAATATTACTATTAGAAATTGCTAGACCATTGGAAGACAGCAATGACTGTATTGACATTGATTAGCATGATGTGGAAACTCTCTCAGCTGTTGGTTTTTGCAGTGTGATATAAAAAGCAAAAATGAACCGCTGTGCAGTTTGGCTTATGTTTGCTTTAAAGTGTGTAAAGTTTTAGTTATTTTGCAAAATTGTACTGTATTTGGGGGTATACAGTTATGAAGGTTACGATTGTTTTTCAAGGACAGATAAACTTACTCTTGGATCATATGATGTATCATCTTAATTTGGCCTTTGTTATGCAGAAAGTTAACACCAGCTATTAAAATATATTTTAGTAGAAATGCTTTAATTCCTGTTTCTTCCTCTACACTGTGAGTATTTAAGCTTTGGTGGACTAGAGCAACATCATGCTGCCCAAAGTACTAAGCTATGCAAACTAGTTCACATTTTAGTTGATGTCACAGTGGATGTAACATAGCAATTTATTTTGCATAACATTAAAGGTCATTCAAATAAAATATTGAACCCAACACTATGTATGTATTATATTCATAAACAATACCCTGTAAAGCTACCATACCCATTAATATATCAAACATGTATATTGTTTTAACTAAGGAAGCTTTGAGTTTTCAAACTAAAGAAGCATAATTAGCACTAATATTTATCAAGCTTGATCTCAGAAAATAGTTTCCTAAAACACTAATTCATTTCAGACATGCCCTGTCCTTAGAGGATTAACCTGCTTTTCAAGTCTGTATTTGTAACCCTTCAAAAGAACATCAAGTTACATTCCATGTTCCTTGGTTTATTTAAATAAGCAAAGATAATAAGTGAAGTATATCCAATGATTTAATTGAGCCTGGTTTGCTGGACTTTGAATGGGCATTTTGTTAGGCATGCTCTCAGTGCAACACTAATGAAAAGAATTGTTTTGCTGGCTTCTTTAAGACAATTTTATATACAAATGTTGTTCTTGGGCTATCTTTATTCATTTACACAAGTAAATTATTTTTATGGCATTGTAAGAAAGTTTAATTAAAATAAAATCCAGAAGTATTTTGGAACTGCTTTGCCTCTAGTTGAAGAAGATTATTGTGCTTAGGGACATGATTTATTTGTTTGAGTGTTAAGTGTACGGTGCAACGGACTACATTAGAATATTTTTGTTTTCATCAAGTGTTAGTTTGAAGAAGGCTGTTAACAATGAATGAGGACAAATGGCACCTACAGATGGAGCTGGTTAGCTCCTTCTAGGTAAGTGAAATACAGTTGCTACCACACTAATTTCATCATAAGAAATATGTATTAGAATTTCCTCTAACGTTTCATTAGTGATGGAACTTTGACTACATGTTCTGTGGTGCTTGTATATATTGAAAACTGCCAATATAGCAAAATCCAATCTTTATATACAATGTACCAAACAGCAGTTTTCAATAGGAAGAAGATTTTAGAGCTGCCCAAATGGATCTCAGTCAGTCAGAATGTGTTTTATTTGAAAATCTCTCCATAATCTGCTAGAGCTACTGAAACATTTGATTTTTGTTGCTATCCTAAATCTGTATTTCAGGTGAAGATTCTCCTGAGAGCCACTGATGTAAAGTTGGTAGGAATCGTGTTCAGCATGTGGGGGGTTATGTTCTTATTCATAGGAACATGAATAGTGTCAAATCGAACAAATGGCTGAAATGAAGAAGGCTCTCCTGTCTTTACTGTCTCCATCTGTATACTGGCCCTTGAAAGTCCTGTGGAAGCTATCCATACTGTGTATTGGATAGCTTGAGAATTTCTAGCTGTCACTGCTTTTAAGATGCCTTTATTTCAGCTCTGTCAAAGAACTGGGCCTTTGATTTTCTCTGTTGTGTTAATTGGCAAGGATAAGCCAATACATCATAGAGTTTCTGTACAGGGAGAGTAGTTGCCCAGTGCATTGGCTGTGGCAAGTCCTGCCTCCCCTCCCTTCTCCCACTCAGACCATCAATCCCAACCATTTCTCCAATCCTGTCCTGTAGTGACTATCTCTCTCCTCTTCCCATGAAGCTACCTGTGGGACACACTAAAATGGTATCACAAAATGATCCAGATTGTTTTTTCTTCCAAATGATTCCTTTTATCATCATTCTTTCAGTGGTTCTGTTTATTGCACAACCTTGAAACCAGTAATGTTGGCCTAAGGAAAGAGGTAGCATGACAGGGGTGGGAAGGCATGGCTAAAGTGAAAAGCCAAAGATATCTTACTCAGATTTTGCTGCAGAGGTTAATACAAGTCAAGCATACGTCTGAGGGTACCAGCTGATTAAGCTGAGCAGTGATATGGGGCTGTGCTTGACCTATCTGTGTGTATGTCTGTGCTGTAGTGTCAGAAGTGATTCTGGCATAGTGTACAGACACCACCTGCAGTTTTTGAGCAATTAGTTGGACTTCCAAGAGCCATCCATTTAAGAAAATGAAACCTGGGATAGTACAGAAAGAAATAAATGTCAATAGGTTTAAAGGAAGGAAATTCTTTGTGTACAGTCAGAATAAGCCCCATGGCAGCACAGAAAGATCCTATCTCTGAACTATATTTAGTACCAAAATGAGAGGATGTGCCACAGAGGTGCTATGTGCTGGGCAAATGTTAAACAATGACACCAGAAACTGGAGATTCATATTTATGCACTATGTCCTACACACAGTCTAAACAGTTCTTGATTTTATGTATTTTATCTTTGGTTTCTTGCCTATCTGCCTGCTATTGATAAAATCCATGCAGGGTTTTATCACAGCCTTTCTCACACAGAAGACTACAGGCTTGTGGCTTTCACCACTTGTGTCTACAAAGAGAGATCTCCAGGTATTAACATGTGGCTCTTAAAATATTACTTGGCATATAAATAACAATTTTTAATGATCTCACAAACAGCTGTCAACTTTTGTGATTGTTCATGATATCAAGCTCTATTTTTTCTGTGGTTTTTCTCGTCCTCTGTCTTTCTTCTCTTGAAATGCTTATGGTCTATATTGCTTGGACAGCAGCTTTTCCAAGACTCAAAGAAGATGTTTTTAAGAAGCTTCTCAAGGCACTGAGAAGAATTTAAATTGCTTGAAAAATAGTAGTGTTATCTCCACATTAAGCTCTCCTTCCCCCAGAAGGAGTCCACTGGCTTCACTGTATATCCTGGCCATTTGCCTCCTCTTCCTTCAGTCAAGCTCTGACATGTCTGCCACCAAACCCAATGGGCTTGGAACCCCTCCAGTCAGGCCTTCAGACCACTCTCTGGCTTCCATAGTTTCTGCATTCAGGTTTGGAACTTTAGAGTGGCTCACCAATCTGCTTTTCTGTCAAGACCTTTGAACAGAACTCAAAGAATATTAGCACATGCCTTTTTACCCCAAAGGGTGTTACATTTCTGTTGTTTCAGCTCTGAACAATTCTCCGTGAAAAGCCCTCTTGACTGTGCTTTCCCTGGCCTTCCTTGCCTATGGGTACTTCTGGCAGCTTCTGAGCTCAGCTGCTGATTTCGGAAATGAGAGAGGTCACATTTTTTGCTCGCTCATCAGTTTCTAAATCACTTCTTGTTCATTCTCTTCTTCAGAAGATTAGCATCTTCATTATGTTATCCCTGATTCAGAAGTCATTCTCCATTGGTGTTAGAGTGAAGGGCTCATGCCATGTAGATGTAGTCTGTCGATTACTGAGAAACCTGTGTTGACAGGCATGATCCTGCCTACTGGAACCTTTGAGTTTCTAGCACTGCTTGTTCTATGTTCACCATATAGGATTGCTGTAAAACATTATCTTCTATACCAAATCCCAGCCTTTCTATAAATAAATGTGTCATTATGAAATAAACACCTTTTCCTGACTTAGAGTTCTTCTGACTGAGGATAACATTGGCATCCTCCAATTTTATATCTTGTAGTGACTTTATGAAGCATGCATCTACAATGTGTTAGGTGAATTGTGCTCTAAGGTGCTTTCTAGGCCAACCTTGATGACTGCAGCTATTATACAGTGTGGATATTTCAAGTTAAATGGGATAAGTGACATAGCAGGTCTTGCTAGCAAGTGGTTCAAATGAGAACTGAGTATGTACTTATTTGAGTGACCCAGTGTCCTGGTGTCAATTAAGACAGAGTATGAATTGAATTTAGAGATACCTGCATGATAGAGAAATAAGAACTTCACTGAAAGGGAAAAAAAATAATATAACAAATATATATATGCTTGAACAACAACAATAACAATGGAAAAAAAAATGACTGAAGATAGCTGGGAAAAAAACCCCAAACAAACACAAGGGGGCCAAGTTTGAGGGAGACCAAGGTACTCCCAAGATTCCAGGGACAGGGGAATAGGGTTCAGGATAGGCAAACCGGTGGAGTATCAGCCAGTGATCCTTTCCTGAAATGTCCAAGGGGCTGCAGAGAGATCCAGTGGTCAGCAGAGGGAAGGCTGTACTGAGATGAGGAGTCAAAGGTCCACGTGGTCTTGGGCAAAATGGCAGCGGTTGAGATCAGAGGTGAAAACAAGGCTTCCTCAGTCCAGAAGATCCATGAACCCCCTTCTTTGAGGCCCAGCAGCTGTAGTTATAGGGCCTCGTGCCCCTCCCATGTCACATGCCTTGTGGACATATCTTCACACACTGTTGGCTGTCACTCAGCCCGCCCCAGCCCTCGGGCCCCTCTCATCTCACATGCCTTGCCAGGAAGGGAAGATAAGACGAAGAATCCTCCATTAATTTTCAGGTAAAAAGGAGAAAACTCCTCCCCTAGTGGGAGGTATTCTGCTGCTTGGACGACAATAATTTATAGTTATGCTTTCAAATCTTAAAGTCACTTAAAGTTTTTAGTCTCACATTTTCTTCTGGTCCCTAAAACCCACTAAAATGGTTTTGCTCTGCTCTGTGTTCAACATTCCATTCCCTACGGCAGTTATCTTTGTGAGAAGGGAGAAGGACAACAGACATTGGAGGACTTACTGTAACTTTTTCTTCCTACAGTTTTTCACTGCTTTGCTAAATAACATCTGTGTAATATCCTTCATTCCAAGGCTCTTTATTCCGCCCTCAAGCAATATACGTGTATTGCACAAGTACTATATTCCCTGTTCAAACACCAGTGGCCAAGATACTCTGTTGCAGCTGTGATTGTTATGAAAGGGAGGATATATGCTACAATGGCAACAGCTACAATATTAATGTCAGAGCAAGCACCTAGCAAAGACTTCCGTAACAGCTTTCTGAACTTGTCTCTCCTTTGAAAATAGTATCCATCACTGCAGTACCAGTGCTCTGTAAGATTATTAAAGTTGTAACTTTACCACTTGGTTTATTTTCTGGATGCTATAAAGTCTGCACAGCTGCAGCTGCTTTTGAGCAGATTGATTTTAGATGCTGTTTTGACTAGTGGCTGCTTATGGTTTTTTTTGTATTCTGCTGCTTTCTATTTCAACTTATGGTATGATGGCTAAGCCAGAAGAATACATCAGACCCACTCATTTGAGGACCTCCTGCCAGTCTAAAGATGTATGGTTTTTTATTTTAAGCCTTTTTTCTTTTTCCCAGCACTGGCAACCTGTTTCTCAAGGATCAAGGATATGAACAGGATTATACTAACCCTCCTACAAGGAGCAAAATAACAAGAGGCTTTTCATGTATTATTGCAATATGCTTTAATCCTGATCATTATCTTAAGGATTGGACCAGAACTTCAAACCTAAATGAAGTAGGTAGAACAAGTTTATCTAGTCTGTGATTTAGATTATTTAAATCATTTTTCCTTATTTTAATTCTTACGCATATGCAGTACAGAGTCCTGTATAGGACTGAACAGCTTTATCTGGTTTCAGAAAGCAGTGTTGTGATACCATGGCTCATATAAGAGTAAATGGACCTTGTTTCTTAATCTGCTGTATTTCTTGTCTGTATTATGCTGTGCATTCAGATGAGGCAAAAACAAGGTGGAAGAAGCAGATTTTATTATACATTTCAATTCAGAACCAAGTGGATAAGAGACAAGTGGGTCTTTCAGATCACATCTGAAAACTCAGTCTGGTTATAGAGTGATTTTGGAAATTTCACTCAAAATTTTAACACACAAGTATGCTTTAAGAACCCAGTGATCATCCTTTGATGAATTAAACATAAATAGTGAAATATTCACTGAATTAGTGACCATAAAATTTTGTTTACCCTTAAGCCAAGAATCTAACAACTAGGCTAGAACTGTGTTGATTTTTCTTTGGTCTAACAAGTGTTTAATTAGGCGACATGAAACGTGACATGATCAGTGAAAGGGGTATAGGTTCTGAATTCTCTGTGGTTTGACAGTTTGTGGTTCTTGGACAAGATACTTACTCAAAACCCCTTTGATGGTGAGAAGAACAAACAAACCCTGGATGAGGATCTGAGTTACTGGATGAAAACAGCTAAATCAGTCATGCCCTGAAGGACCACCTCTTCCTGATTTTTTTGTGCATAGTAGGGCTGAGATACACCTTCACCGAAGTGAAGTGGGAAGTGGGTGGGAGAATGTTCTTGCTAGCCTTCAACAGATAGGAAATCCTCAAGCAGAAACAGGACACTTGGAAAAATTGAGGGCCAAATCCTAATTTTATGTCCCAGCTTTGTTAAGGGTGTGGGTGCTTCTCACAAAACTCTGAGTAAATGACAGATTTTGCTGTGGATAAACTGGCAGTGCCTCACCTCTGCTGATGGCAGCAGGTCTTGAGTGCAAACATTCTTGGGACAAGTCGCTCTGGGTGGGTGTCCTTGAGAGCATCTTCTGGAAAATCCTGCAGCACAACCCTGCCATTCAACATGGACCTACAGATTTCTGAGGCTTCTTTTTTAGTTTTTTTCTCTCTCTCTTTTTTTTTTTTTTTTTTTTAATGTAAGTTGCTCTTTCTACTCTGTTGTGTATTTTTATCTCGGTCAGCAGAGCAGTAGGTGTGGCAGGAGGGACTCAGAGCTGTGTTACCTGGAGATGGAAGAGCAGCAAGGGAGGTGGTGGAGCCAGTGTGCCAGGAGGGAATATAGACTCAGGGGACACAGGAGGAGATACCAAGTCAGAGCTACCCCATGGGCTGTGACAAACTCTGTTACCTGGGAGCTAAGCCCCACCATTTTTTCCTGTTTATGACAGACAGGAAAGGGTAGTGGATGTTCAAGCACCAGTTTTCATAAGTGGATACGTGAGCACTTGTGATGAATATTTTTCACAGTCTCCAGTCCAACTAGAAAGCCTGGAGGAACAGAAGGAACATTGCTGGAGTAAAATTTATGTTTATTTCTTCAAATGAAATTACACTTGGAAGCATTCAGTGCCTCCCTTGGTCAACTGTTTCCAGTGTGGTAAGTTTTACCATGAAAACCAGCCTTCATAGTTTACTTGCTTTCTATTGCAATGCAGAGCAAACTTCCCTTGTTTCTTCTTTTAACTGGTCTGTGATGGGAGCAAAGGTCTCTTCACCTGGTGCAGTGAAGATGTTAAGAAACTGGTGCTGGCCACAGTCATTTGCTGTGATCTTCCTGATATATATGCCATCAATAGCTAAGTACCTATCCCTGTTTTTCTAAATCTCTTTGCTTTTTCAGAAAGAACTCTCCAGGAGCTGAGATGGAGATATACAACAATCTGTATTTTCTTCTCTATTGTACACTGAAGGAAAATATGAGGAGCAAAATATATGCATGTGAGCTTTCAATACAGTCTGTCAGGGGTTAATCATCTGTAGTTCATTAGTCCCCTTAGAAAAGTAAAAAGCAGTCATGTAAAACTGGCACAAGGGGGCAGGTGTGTACCACTGAAAATTCTTCACAGTTTGGAATTGTGTTTATAAGTGATCAGAATTAGCTGCAGGACATAGACTGGTAACTGTCTTGTTACGTACATAAATGCCTATGTTAATTGTGTTTCAAGAAAAATTATGCTGTATCTTTTATTAGAAAGAAAATTCACATTTTTACATAAAATCTAAGAGGTTTAACTATACAAATTGTTTACCATATTTGATTTCCAGTACAGATCAATGGCAGCAATAACTAGAGAATAAAGATATGTTTCATTAATACTTTTTACTTGATCAGATGGGATGAGCCGTTCCACTACTGTACTTCAACACTTAAAATATAAATATATGGGCACCATATTGTTGTCATTGTATTGATGCTTAAAGGTGTCCTAATACTTAAAAATACAGTGAATTCCCTCTGTATCGCGACTTCTCCTTCACAACCCCACCCATTTGCGAAGCAATTTTTTCGCAGTCCAGGTCCACAGATCTGCGATATTTCATAGCCAGCACATGCACTCTGCTTCTGCTTTGCCGAGGGGCGGTGCCGGCTCTCCCTGTGAGGCTGGACGGGCCCACCCCATGCCCGGCTCCCCAGGGGAAGGCACGCAGGGAGGGTTCGGGGTCTCTCCAGCACGGCCTTGCATTTACAGTCCTGTCGCACTGTGCCCGGCCCTTGAGCCGGTCCTGTGTGTCTCCGTGCCCAGTCGCTACAGTGGAAGGGTCACGCTGCACTATGTCCCAGGCGGCCACTGTACAGTATATGTATGCACATATAATTTATAGAATTTTTAAAAGGCTTATGGAAGCTTCATATGAGCTGACTTTCTCAATGGCTTAATAAAATTCAAACTGCCTTTAGGGGCTCTGGACTGGGGACAGCAGAGAGGGCCTGGGGGGCTGTGAGATGGGGACGGCCACTGTGGAAGGCAGAGCAGGTCCCTCAGCGTTGCTTGCCCACCCGTGTGTGCGAGCTGCAAGCGGGCAGTGGTTGTGTGCGTGTGTCTGTGTTACTGTTTCCATGGCTNGGAGCAGAGAATTGTCTGCAGCCATGCGGAGTTCTGGGGGGTGGAGCAATGGGCGTGGCCTGCATGCATATTAACGACCTGCAGTTCTTTGTGAGTTTAGTATTTTGCGATAACCTTGGCCTGTCCCTTTCCTCACAATGGAGGGGGTATAACTGTATATATGTGTTCCCTGAACAGTGTTAACTACAGTCGGCCCTCTTGCACTTCACACCCCCTGTATCGAGGCTTCAGACCTTAGTGGCATGATCTTTTAGCGATCAAGGAGGCCCCTTTTTGTAACTGCACATGCGTGACCTGCCGTGGCAGCGGCTGTGGCTGCCATGCGGTTATGAAACTGTGTCCCTGGCCAAGCCGAAAAGGGGTTTTTCCCAGCATGGGGTGGCTGTGGGCAGTGGGAAGGGCTGACACGAACACTGATACACAGCAACACAGTGCTGAAACGGCGCCGGAGCAGTGTGAGGATGCGGGAAAAAATTGCATATTAATGAGCTGCCATTCAATGAGGAAATACGGCTTCGCAGAACCTGACTAAGACCGTGGATCTGCAATATAGGAGACCCGACTGTACTTAGAAACCTGTGATGGTGCATATTTTGGCGTCTTAGGAATTCATGTAGTTAATGTATGAACAAAATACTATGTATAACTTCAAGAAGAAAGCCAGTGCAGAAGGCATGGTCAAAGAAGAGCTGTAGTAAGAGATGCTGCAGGTTTTGTTATACTCTTAGAACAAATTAATTTGATGTAGAAACTCCTACTCATGTAGCGACAGCATTTTCTTCCCCAAACTTCTCCTTGCTGTGACATACACATGCATCTTCATTACTGGATCTGTTCCACATTTCATTTGTAGCAAATTAATATTTTTTATGCTTATTATATTAAAAGACAAAACTCAAGTGCTAGAGATAAAAGCAGTAATTTTGTTTCATGTGATTCCATTAAAAATTAATTTTAGTTGCTGTCTGGACTTCACATAGGCTTTGTTGCTCAAGCAACGCCAACTTCAAAATTGTCTTTATTTAGAGTCATCTGAAATTTTTCAATATGCAAGACATGGAGATGAAGCTTTGCAAAAACAGGTGTTTCATGTGAACTTCACTGCGGCTGAGCTGAAATGAATGTCATTAATACAAGTGAATAAACCATTTACAAATATACACAAGTACACCCACATATATACAGGAATACAATATGAGTTTGCAATTCAGTGTTTATCTGTGAGACTTTTATTTTTCTGTGAAAGAAAAAGGCACTCAAGACTCTTTAAAATCTGATTGTTTTGTTGTAGTACCATTTTGCCAATAGACAATTGAAACTGAACTTGAAACAGTGGGTACTCTGTTCAGCTGCAGACAGTATAAAGGTGAGTAGCTGATGCTTCCCTGCTGCCTTTCATTTTTCCAATCACATTTCTCAGCCTCAGTTAGATTGTTCCAAATCAAAAATAAGGACGTTTCTTTGCAAATTGTTGATATCTGACTGTTAGAGTCAACCTTGACTGATGTTCCCTGTATACAGTTGGCCCTCTGCCACTTCGCGTCCCCCATATTGCAGCTTCACATCTTAGCGGTGTGATTTATCAGAGATTAAGGAGGCCCCTTTTTGCGACTGTGCATGTGTGACCCGACACACATGAATATTCAATTAGGCAGTCATGAATATTCAAATCAACCCTCTCCCCTCCGCTGTGAACGAGAAGGCTACAGTGGGTCCCCCTGCTGGTGCGCTCACACCACGCCAGCCCTCCCTATCCTGCTCCCCTGGGAGCACAGTGGCTGCAGTGGATCTGCTCTGAATGGCACCTGCCCTACTCCCCTTGGAGTGAAGCGGCTGCATGCAGTTATGAAAGATTTACACTCTCTTAGGTTAGACATGATGTTTGAGACTTTTTCAAATGACTCTCTGAGACACACCCGTCTACCCCAAGTATGGAGAGACCAGGTCTACCCATGCAGGAAGACACCAGGACAGCGGCACGGGCAGGTCCCCCGCGGGGTTTTTCTCGGTGTGGGGTGGCTGTGGGTGCTGGGAAGTAATGACACAAATGCTAACACACAGCAGGGCTGTGCCAAAACAGCAGTGGAGCCCCGGGGGCTGTGTAAGGGTGGGGTGAAAAATTTGCATATTAATGATCTGCCAATCAACGTGGAAGGCAGACTTCATGTACAGGGGGGAAGACCCGCAGTACTGTGGTATAGGAGACCTGACTGTATTTGATTTCTTCATTTTGCCTACTGACCTGTATGTGGTAAAAGAGTTCATGTGCCTTTAATTTATATAGATGCTTGCTACCTGAGCATAGCTTGAATCCCTCTTCCACAATTGCCAAATGCATTATTTTCTTAAAATTTCTTCATACGCCATTTGCAAATAATTTCCATTCTTCTCTGAATTTACTCTTTTATTTTCTCTCGTTGTCTAAAATGTGTGCAAAGATTAAGAAAGCTTCAGCAGAAGCATTGAAAGGAGGACAATTAGCCGTTTCTCTAAGAAGTGAAGCCAGTTATGTGGTGGTAGCTGAGGTCTATGATTGTGATAGAGGGAAGGGCTTGGGCAGCATCTCCTCCATCAGATGCTGCTTAGACTTGACTTCTGCTCCTCTTAAGCCTCTGTAGAAAATCTACTAGTCTTGCAGCTCTATGTCGATGAGTGTTTGAGATGAAAATGCATTCAAACTCAGACAACTGTGAAGTTCTAGCTGTAGTTGTGTGGCTTCACCTCCTTCAGTAGAACCAAAGGCTGGCTCTAGTCTCTGGGAATAGGCCTCTGGGAAGCTCTCCATTGAGGGCCTCCTTCTCTGTGCTTTCTGTGTGGCTCCACACAGGCTCCTCTCTTTTATTTTAGAGTGCAATGAGTGGCCTCTAATTGGTTAGATGTCATGAAATGCCCTTTTCCAAGTTTTGAGTGTATATGCTACATTTACTTACAAGAAATCTCCACAGCCTTGAATTTTCAAAAGTAATTGCTTTGGGTTCATTAAATTCCATAGTTATATTTCTAGCCCCTTATTCTGAATATCACTGGGATGCATTTTTTTAACATTTTCCCATGCACTCTCTTTTCCAGTCATAATAACTATCTACTTCAACAAATTTTACCAGTAAGAGTTCCAAAGATGCTTTCAGCTTGTATTTTTGTTGTGTTTTTATTTTTTTCCTCAGAAGAAAACAGTTTACCTAATTAATTCTGACTATATAACTGCTGGATCCTTCTGCTTTGTTTTGTGAATGTAATAAAGAACAGAGCAGAAGATGTGAGAGTTTAAGTTTAATTTCAGATTTTTTGTTTAAGGCTAGGTCATTGGCAAGATGTTATGGAGACACTTTGATTAAAAGAAAAAAATACATTACTGAAAGCAGGAGAACTCTCTACCTAAATAAAGATATTTAGCAGGTCATAATTTTTTAAATGCCAGTTGCCTGCCTTGTAAACCTGGGCTAAAAGGGGTTCCTTTGCAACATGATCCAATCCCACAAGAAATGTGTTAATATTACAAAAGTTAGTTTAAACTTTGTATATTATTTAGACAGTATGATCAGGACCATATCCAGCTACTTTGATGAAGACTTAACTTATGGTCTCTGAAGAGAAAGTGTCTGTCATTGAAGCAATTTTCTTACTTCATCTTTCTACTCTAGTTGGTTTTCTTCCCAAATTTTAGTTATTGCTGTTTATTAATCTACATTTGACAAGATAGCTAGTTTCAGCCAGGTTGATCATCTTTGTTTTGGCATACTGTGCAGATTACTTCTGATCTCAGTCCTCAGAAGACATGGAAAAATAGTATTTCCTAATTTTTAGTTGAAGATTTGTGATGAACATTGCTGTATTTACTATTTGTAAAGCATCAAATTATGTTCCACTAATAACTGTAATGCTGAAGTGCAGTACATCTCACAGCTGGGCATTAGCTAATGAAAACAAGATGGTCTAGATATAATATCTGTTTATCCTCTCAGGAAAAAAACCACTAGTTTTCTCCCAGAAAGCCTGAGTAAAGCTTATAAATCAGACTGTTTTACAGACATGTTGTCATTCCTCAAATTAAGAATATTTCTTCACTGCCTGTCTATGCCCTAGGAGATATAAATGTTAGAATTTTTATAATTTTCACTTAAACAATTATCTCAGATGGTGTTATGACTTAGAGGTTAGGCTATGAGCAATTTATATATGCAATGGCAAGGAACTAGCTTGTGATGAAACAATACTGGAATTTCAAGTGAAAGCTTGGATATTTGTTTGCTGAAGATTTTAGTGACTATTTCTCCTGTTTTTGTGTCTGTGCTTTGAAAACTCTTTCTGAGCAGACAGACAAGTGATCAGCTCAGTCAGCCCCAGCTTTAAGCTCTGAGGGAAGTGACAGGCAGAAAGGGAGAAAACAGGACAATAGAACATGTATCTGTCTTGCACAGTTGAGAAGTGTTTGTGCTGCTTTTTCCCTTTTTTGCCAGATCTTCAAACATTGCCTGTCAAATAATTTAAGGGAATTCATTCTGTAACCCTTGTTGACTGTGCGGCAGAATTCAATGAGGATGTGACAGGTGTTTCGAAACTGCAGCACAAAGCTCGCAGTTCTTCTCTTGCTTTCCTTGCTGTAAACATCATCACTTCCTGTTGTGGTTTAGGAACAGCGTTCTGTAATTTAGTGCCCCCCCTGACTGAGACTCTCCCAAACCAAGCACCACTTATTTGCTCCCCCGCCCTTCCACTCCCCCTTCCCACTCCAGGAATGGAGTTGACAATTGCAGGCACAAAAAAAGTGAAAAGTATAGGTTAAAATATAAAAAAATTACCAGAAACAGCAATAAGATAAGAAAATGAACAGTAGCAGCAACAACATTAGTAACAAAAGTATACAAAAAGAGGGTGATATACATGCAAAAAATGTTGTCCAACCAACCTGATGTGGTGCAACCATGAGACAACAAACAATGGTGGATGGACCCTTCATGCCCAGGCTTTTTCCAACTGCAGGCCATGGCCACCTTCTGCTCAAAGTGAGAATGCCTTTCTTTCCATCCCCTGTTGGTGATGGAAGGTGGTATAGAGTAACAATTTAAACACATCCACATGGCTCCAGGCTCCACCTCTGCATGACTACTGTAAAAAGACTAACTCTGTCCTGGCTGAAAACCAGGACACTGCCAAACAACTGTCAGAAGTTATGAACAATTTTCAGGCCCCAGACTGAAAAGCATATTATGGCCCATAGATATCCTCCCTTCCAGTAATTGATTGCAAATATTTAGTACTTCATTTTGCTGAAGTGAGTCATCTATCTCTATGTTCTGACTGAGGTCTTACTAGTAGTACTACACATCAGATGTTAAATACTATATCTACAATGGCATAAAGAGCCAGTCCAATACATATTCATATTGAGGTTCATGAATCCATCCATAATTTCTTTCCTACATAGGACAAAGGAGGCGAACTATGCTGTCCAAAATTAGTTCACAGAATTAGTTCACAAAATATTCTGAGTTGGAAGGGATGAAACCTAACTAAAATAATGCCACAAAGTAAAAGGCAATGTCAAAATATGCCTGGATAATTGAGATCAGGAATGTCTTAATATATCTTAGAAGTGACTTGTGTCAATTTACTCCTTGAAGAAACCCTGAAAATTGGAAGAAGGCTCATAATTTATTAACAGCTTATTGTTGGCTGAGTAGCTTTTCTTGGGAGTTTATGCTATGAATGCAAAATATTCCTCAGTGATTAAGTCTTCTAGCTCTCTTTTGAAAGTATCAAGTGGTTATTACATGATTTTCTGTTGGAATAACATTTTTTCTTATTTTCTTGTTCCTACCAAGAGTTTGTATACAAGTTGGACAAGTTGCTTCCTTTTATATAAACTAATAGAGGTTGGCACTTGACATTTTCACTCTTAAACGTTTAAGTCTTGTGGTGAAAATGCTGATTTAGTTGCTATTTAGAAGCTCTCTCTCAGCCTTGTGTATTCCAATGTATATACAGTCATATCTCCTATAACACGGACCTGCAGTCTTAATTGGGATCCACGTAGCCCCACTTCTGTGTTGAATGGTGGCTGTGCCACCACCCATGCCGCTGGCATGGCTGCTGCGGCAGCCCGTGCCACCCCCGCTGATGCCTGCGCCAACACCGTCACCCATGCTGCCGCCACAGCAGGTCACGCATGCACAGTTGTGAGACGGGTCTTCTACATCAATCAAAAATCATGCCACTAAGATCTGAAGCCACAATATGGGGGGCACGAAGTGCAAGAGGGCCGACTGTATATATGTGTGTGTGTGTATATATATATATGTATATGTATATACACACACACACACACACACACACACATATATATATATATATATATATACCAACCTATAGCCATTATATGTAACAGATAAATGAAAAGCTAACTGGGACTTAGCTCTTTAGAATTCAATTTTGGATGTGTAGGACTAAATGGAAAGCAGAGATAACTGGAATTCTGTGGGCTGTTTTACCTTACATGATGTATATTAGTGAGAAAAGGAACCAGCCTGTTTTTGCCACCCTGCACACTCCTTACTATTATGCTGACAGAAGTGTCTGGACAGCCACACAATGAGCCAAATCCAGCAACTGAGCATGACCACAGGTAACCTACAAAAAAAAAGAAATTAGTTTTAACCTTGATCAATTCCCCATCCAGTCCTGGTACAGCTAATGAATGCTAGACAATCCTCAGTAGTAGATGTCAGCCAGGAAAGGAGAAAAGACCTGTCAGAACTTATTAGTAGAAGAAAAATTTCCAGGTAGGGAATCTTTATTGTAGCACTGTTATCACTGCTGTTTCCTAGAGTGTAGCACAGCTTTCTTTAATCACCCCCTCCGGAGTTTTTTTGTGTTTTTGTTTTTGGTTGTTTGGGGAGGGTGTTTGGGGTTTTTTTCCTCCATTTTTTTTTGTCTTTTTGTTTTGTGTAGAAGTTTCTCCCCCATCTCTTGGGGTATTTACAATTAAGAGCAATGAAGTTTCAGTCTTAGTAAAGAACAGTAGTAAAAGCTAGACCTTCTACCTTGCTAACACCGGTTTAATTTAAGCAGATGTAGGAATACAAGAAACTCTCAAGTGGTGTTTCGCTGCAGATTGTCATGTTGCTGTCTTGGTACATTTGTCCAATGTAGATGAGGTTTGAGACAAAGCGTAGCTGATGGTTCACATGAAATGATAGTAAGAATTTTAAAGTCAAATTTTGCGTGAGAGTAGAAACATAACCATTAGGATTTAAATTCTTCTGGCAATGTTTTGAACTTGTTCCTATTCTATAAGCCAAGGAACATGCTGTTTGAAGGAAGTTTGCTAGGATTCTTATGCTTAAAATGGGGTATTTTGCTGTGCAGCTTGGGTAAATGTATATGAGATCTGTTAAGCTAGCTGGTGTTGCAGCAGGAAAATGTTCTGTACCATCAATAAATGTCTGCAACTTGTTTTATATGATCCCTACAATACTAATGGGATAACATTGGAGATATATTTTAAAGTAATTAATGCATCATTCCATATTAGTTTTCATTGCTCTCAAAGTCTGTATTTAGAAACAAGCACATACACCTCTTCTGCTTGGGCCAGCAGAGATGAGAACACAAGAAAATTATAAATGTTGGGCTTCATGTGTCCTGATTTTCCTGACAATGCAATTTATAGAGCCAGCTCTGGCTGCAGGCATTGCGAAACAGGTAGAGAGTTTCCTCTCTGATGACAATTCTCTCTCTTCCTTGTTCCTAACCTGTGGGCATAAACTAATCACCAATTATGGAGTTATTACCTTCAGTATTTTATTTTCCTCCAGAGGGATCTAAATATATTTTCTTCATCAAAGAAAAGATCATGAATGAGAATGAGTGCTTTATAAAACAAGGGAAGGATACATTGTTTGAATGCCTGAGCTTTCTGTGGGCAAACCCAATTAGCAATAAGGGAGCTTTGACTTTATGGGAAAACTGTGATGGTAACTCTATTAGAATGAAAACCAGACTATTTTCAGTCTTTATCCTTTTAAAAATCTTATGTCCATTTGCATTTTTTTTTACTGTTGAATTTCCAAGCTATTCATCAGGAAACAGACACTTTACACATTAAATTATGCTTTTGTGTTTGTACATTCAATAGGTCTTTTCACTCCTGTAAATCCACTATTAGTCCCATTACAATGTTTGCTTATGTCTTTTCTGTGTCAGGAAGCTTCTTTCTATTCAAGTCTGCATGAAGTAACAACATTTCCTAATTTCATACAGTCCTGGTATATCAGAGCAACCCACTGAGCCGTTGTTCAGCTGAATTAGCTGTATGAATTCATTGGTCCTTTGCCCATTGTACGTGCTTGGGCACTCTGTGCAGGCAAAGTCCTAACTTTCCCATCACAGGAATGCTGTTAGGTGCCCCCCTACTGCTTCTGCTCAGCAAATGGGCACATACCTAAAATGTCTTTGATGATGATTAGGGCTTTCTGTCTTAATTTTGAATCTGACATATCCAGTGTATGCTGTAATTCAGGCTTTGTCTATCACATATTTTGTGTCCTGGGATACAAGAGAGCAAGACTTTTTAAAGCATTGGGTGATTCTTCTTCTCCCCTCTGTCATCCCACAAGTAAGTGCCTCATGAATCATTTATGTATGATTTTTTTTCCAGTTAAGCTATACTATGGCCACAAGAGTTTGGAAATGCATACATTTAAATACATTTCAAGAATTTTAAAATTAACATTATATATACAAGTCCCTTGGGAGATTTGAATAAGGTTCTCCCTCTGAAGGAGACTGAAGTTTAATATAAGTATCCGAATTCCATAATAGAATTTATGTCTGAAATACAGAATTCCAAACTCAGAGTCTGTCCCAAGAACAAGGGTATATATCATAGTTAAATCCATAGGCAAATAATAAGAAATTATTTGTAAACATGACTTAATTGGATACACACTACTGAGTCATTCTTTTATTTTAAAGCTTTGGTGAGAAGCAGGCAGAAAAAAAAAAGACTGAATAAGCTTTGAAAACTTAAATCTATCAGACAGGCTTTTTCAAATGGCAAAAAAAGAGGAATGAACAGGCTTTGCAAACTCAAAACGTCATTTTGCTCCACTTCATTACTTGGATATTCACTTTATCTATAGAAAGAGAGTCTGGCTGAAGTTAGCACCCCTTGTCGCACTATCAGTAGCAGCATTTTTAGTTGTATCTGATGACATTTGTACAACGTAATGCTTTGGAGCTCATGTAGCAGCTGGATATTTGAACAACTTATAGGGGCAGCGTTAAAGTTTACAGGCTGCTCTAAAAGCACAGCCTTGAGCCCTGTGCAGTTTGGAAGGCTGACATGAGGCATAGTGTGTGAATCAGAAATGCCTCTAAACCCTTCTGCAGCAGGATGCAGCTTTTGAGAGATGTAGGAAGCAGGAGCAAATACTGTCCTGAATTTAAATTTTGTGAATTCAAAGTAATTTTCAGGAGCTCTAGAAGAGCAGCCTGCTTTAAAAGATCTTGGAACTATTTTAATAGAAATGCATTTTTAGAGACAGCAGTAGGTAATAGAGTCTGTAGGGTAAATAAGGATAGGTGATAACTCAACGTTCTCAGATTTCATGCTGCCAGTCACTCCAGAGAAGCAAAATCGATCTTACTTCCAAGAAGACTCGATGAGGAGCTCAGTGACATGGTCTGGTTGGTGGGAGGCTTGCATGGATGGAGCGCGGTGCCTGTGGTTCCACGCTTGTGGGCCTGATCCCTGGGTGGGCGTTCGCTTGGGAGTTGGACTAGATGATCCTGGGGGTCCCTTCCAACTCAGAATAACCTGTGAACTTCAAAAATAGGCATAATGTAATGTAGAGTACATTAAAAATAAACTTCAAATTCTGTTGCTGATTTATGTATTCTACTAGCCAGCACTTTCAGTTTATGGCCAAACCATTAACATGCCAGAAACAGAAGAAGAAGCCTTTTCCTGACAACTGTTTCCACAGCTCCTGCCTCATTGTGTGCTCCTTTGATAGTAAATGGAGATTGCTTTTAAAAGTGTCATAATTCCACACTAGCTTAAACATAATAAAATAATAGTATTGGGTTTATTTTCAAGCAATTGGTTAATTTAAACAGTCCTGTGTGATGGTCAGGTATAACAATAATACTTAACGTTTTCAAAAGTTCTTTGTGCTTCACAGCTATCAATCAGTCAATACAACATCCTTATGAGATATAGACTACAGTGCTCTACTATTGCAAGAGGTAAAATAAAAGAAAAGCCAAATGAATGCCCAAGGCCATGTAATGAGAAAGTTGCAGAATTGGGATTAAAAATGTGGGAAATTTATCAACATTTACTTATTTGGTGATACTTGTTCTGCATGTATATATATGGTTGATAAATGAAGAGGAATGCAAAATTCCTTCTTGGCAGAGATGAAGTTTAGATTTCCTTTTTTTTAAGAGCAGAGTTTTTTCAGTGGAACTGTAAGTGCTTTACTTGAATATTTTTCAAAAGTTTCACTCTAGATTCTTAACTTTGCCAGCTCAATGTAAAACAAAATGGATGTAAAATGAATAGTTTCTAGATGATCAACCAAAGTAAACGTGATAGTAAAAAAATTCATCAATGACCTTTAAGTAACTGAATCTGCATAGTGAATTTTTTCTTCTCCCTTATATGATGCATCTTTGAGATGATGTTGAGTATGTGTTTTTATTGGCAAGATCAAAACATGCTTCTGAAATCATTAATGGACATTGTGACTTCTTCATCCTCTGACATTTAATGAAAAGAAGATGGAGCTGATAATAAAGCAGAGAACTTGATAGACAATCAGTGATACAGGTAGTAACTTTTTGATTAACATTTTTGTCTTGCTGGAATAAGGCATATCCATCTAATAGAACATTCTATAAATGAATAGAAATACAAAAGTCATGTAAGTAAAGGTATCAACTTGTTATAAAGTAACTTAATACTTAATTTATTAAATGAATTCTTTTTTTTCAGATTAGCCCCACAGAATGCTTATATATTGTGTCTAAAATGTTTCTCGGATCTGAATTTACCCATTTACAGCTACTTCAGGAATCTCCCTTGGACATGAGAGATCTTGACCTTTTAGATCAGATTCTTAAATTGCAATTAAATATGTCAGCTGGAAGGGACCACTAATGTTTTTCAATTTCAATTAATGTTTTTCAACATTTCCTGATACAAAAGCAATTCATCTCTGTTCCAGGCAACAACTTCAAGCATCTGTTGAATTTAGAGCATGTTACTAGCCAGGAAATAGGAGTTGATGCATAGAAGTCTATCCTAGGTGTGATGGTTTTCCTGCTGTTTATTGCTCAGTCCTGCAGTACACTGTTATGATCTGTAGCGAAAACATACCCTTATTTTTTTAACTGAAAATATTTCAGTTAGATAACTTTGAAAATGTCACTTTGACTGTTTTACTGCATAGGGAATGCAAGCCATGGCACCTGTACTTTACAAAAACTACAAACAACAATAGCTATAAAATCATTTGATGCAACAGTCCTGTCATCTTGCACCATGATCCTGTAAGTCCTTGTGAGGGCAGGAACTGGGGAGGTAAACATCTAGGTCCTGCGTGCAAAATTTGTATGGGGCATTTCCTGAGACTTAGGGATGAAATGTTGTTTCTACTCTATTGTTACTATTACATATAAAAGTCTATGGAGTGCGATGGGATCCACTCAAGGATACCAAGCAAGATAGGAATGCTCATTGAGCACCTTTTCCTCATTTACCAGTAGCCCTGACAAACTCTGAACTTCCCAGTTGACTTGAAGTAAGAAAATGTGATGCCCATCTCCAAGAAGGACTGGAGAGATGATTTAGGGAACTACAAGTGTGTCAGCCTGACTTTGGTGCCAGAGAAGGTAAAGAAGCAGACCATCTTCAGTGCTGTCATGTGGCACATACTGAACAACCAGAGGGTCAGGCCCAGCCAGCTTGAATTTATGAAAGGCAGGCCCTGTTTAACCAACCTAATCTCCTATGATGAGACGATCTGCTTAGTGGATGATGGAAAGGCTGTGGATGTGTCTACCTGGACTTTAGTAAAACCTTTGACACCATTTCTCACAGCATTCTCCTGGAGTACTCTTTCCTGATCATTGCAGATTGGATATTGGGAAAAATTTCTTCCCAAAAAGGGTTATCCAGCATTTGAACATGCTGCCCAGGAAAGTGGTTGAATCAACATCCCTGAGGGGTATTTAAAAGACGTGTAGATGTGGCACTTAGTGACATGGTTTAGTGGTGTGCTTGTCAGTGCTGGGTTAATGGTGGAACTTGATGATCTTAAAGGTGTTTTCCACCCTAAACCATTCAATGATTCTATTCCATGAATTGCTGCAAAACAGTTATAAGTTGAACCTGTAGCTCTGGTCTCTGTCCTTTCACAGAAGGAAAGAAGAAATGAGTTTTATTCTACTTTAGTTTTGTATTTGATTCAGGTGCTTATACACAGCTCACGTGCGCTGGGGTTTCCCACCTGACCTCCAGCTGTCAGTGAGGTGAGGCATAAGTCTCTCTTACATCCTCTATCTTATCTATACCCCTAAATAAATAAACTCTGCCCTAAGAACTGGCCATGCAATTGTCAGCTTCATCTGAGTTGATCACCATAAGGCTCTCTTTATAGTCAATATAAGGAGCTTGTGGGATGAGATTTGTCTGACCTATATAAAATACCTGCCTTAGGAGGAGAAGAATTGCACCCTGGAGTCTAGTGAGTGTTAACTTCATCTTAATTGGGGAAGGCTAGCTCTGGTGTGTTTACACTAGAGACCTGTGTTGTTAATCATATGAATCTCGTTGAGTTCGAGTACAGAACGGCCTGGAGCAGTTTGGGCAACTGATCTATCACTTTGTTGTTGGTTTCTTGGGATGGCACTTTGCATTATGTTGAATTAAACTGCAGAATCCCTTCTGTGTGTAACCAGTGTGCAAGGAGCAGATGTGCCACAAGATTCCCCAGGTGCAGCATATTCAGCAGCTCTGCAGGACATTTTAATTTCTTTTTTGGCCATTGTAGAGCCAGAGAAAATTTAAGCATAGAGTTCAGAATTTGGGAAGTTCTCCTGCATAAACTTGGCAAGAGCTTATGATCAGTTCAGCTGGTGTTTTCAGGCAGAAATTATCCATCTATACAATGGATTAGTATGGCTGCTGATTTAGCCAATACTAACAGGCCTTGCTGAAGAGCTATTATTACATTAGAAGTGATTAAAGATACATTCCAAACAGTAATGATTCTTGGAACCATAATTGTTATTGAAATGTTGACAAAATTGATATCAGGATTTTAATATCCTGCTTGATAATTGAACTTCTGCCTGGCACAGATTTCCTCTGGGTCTGTTGTATGGGATCCAGATATTACTTCAGAGTTACTGAGGAGAATTATATTCATGCACTGGTCAGTGAAAAATTGCCATTGGTGCTTTTATCTTTCTAATGTTTCACAGAGTCTAAAGTTACAAAAAGTAGCTGCCAGCAAAGGAGAAAAATGCAGGTTCTTTGGTCTTTGAATCTTTCAGCTCATTTTCAGTTTCAGGGTAAGATGCTTTACAGTACTCTGTGCTGTCAGATTTTCATTTGACATTGCAAGGGGAGGTAGTTAGGCTAATATTGTGGTTTGACCCTGGCTGGATGCCAGAGACTCACCCACAACCTCTCCTGGAGGAAAAAACTGGAAAGTAAAACTTGTCACAGGCAAACTACCAGTGAAGAATATAAAGGATTTATTTATTAACTAACAAGATCAGAACTTATGTGAGAAGCATCATTTAAAAGGAAACTGTTTCGCCCCACCCCTCCTTCTCTTACAATAGATCTCATATTCCCTTTTTTCACCAGGAGACAAAGGGGGACAGGGATAAGGATAAGCCAGGCAAGTTGGTATTTCTGACCAGATCCAGGGTAGGAACCATCTTTCTGCCCTTTCATAAAGTTCTCTCTCTCTCTCTCTCACAAGAGGAAAAGTCATTCATGACCCCTTTCCCATGTGAGATCTTGACCCGGGGACGACAGTTGTTCTATCCTCTGTTGTCTGAGAGTCATAGCACAGAATGCAGTGTTTTAAGTGCTACTCTGCTTCTTCATATATGAGTCCATCCCAAAGCACATAGTTCAGATCCTACCACAATACAATTCCGTCACAAACTTCTGTCCAAAGGATCTCTGTCGAGCTCTCAGCTCTGCGGCCAAGTGTTTCTGGGCTCCCCAAACATCCACAGCTTGTGCAGCATAATTCTCCATCTTCAGTCGTGGCTTCAGGTGGATTTCTGCCTCACTGGTTCTTCTCTCTGTATTCCACAGGCTTACACCATGGTCTGTCTATTACACGAGCAGCAGCGGGATGCCTGGAAGAACATTCCTATGCCTTCTCTAGTAGGCCTGGGGGGCCTTCATACCTTTCAGCCTCTCCACACAGATTCTGTTCTGGCTCACTACATCTTACCGCTAAGTTTTTTTTTCTTCTCTCCCAAATATGTTTATTCATAGAGATGTCTCTATCTCCTGCTCGTGACCTTGGCAGCAATGGGGCCTAGGCAGAAACTATTAACCCACTCACTGCCAGGAGGAAAAAAACCCAAACGATGACAGCTAAGTAAAAGAAAGAAGCTTTATAAAAGTAAACAACATCAAAGCATGATGAACTCATTGCAGATGTCAGTGTAGTTTGGCACATTTTACATAACTTAGTGACATTGTTGATCTTCTCGAGTGTAGAGAGGAATGTGCTCAGCTTCAGTTCACTGCTTAATTCTTCATTTCCTTTAAAATAAATGAAATAAAAGAGATCACATTAAAGTGGAAGTGCTGCTTGTATGTTTTCAGTCTGCTGTAACTCCTATTTTACTGATTTTCTAATATTTGTTCTTTTTCAGACTTTAAAATATTTTTAGTGTGGCTTTCTAGGGGAAGAAGGTTTGTAGTAACATACTACATGTCTTGGCATAGCTTTCCAAATCCTCTTCTGGATATATTTTTTGACTAATACCAATCTGATGAAACAGAAAGGGCAACTTCACAGGTTTCACAGGTTATTCTGAGTTGGAAGAGACCCATAGGATCATCTAGTCCAACTTCCAGACCCACAAGTGTGGAACCACAGGCACCACGCTCCATCCATCCAAGCCCCCCACCATCTAGACCATGGCACTGAGCTCTTCATCGAGTCTTCTCTTAAACACCTCCAGGGACGGCGACTCCACCACCTCCCTGGGCAGACCATTCCAATGAGAGAGCTTGTCTGAAGAATCATAATTTTTAAGAAAGTATGCAAGAAAGGTGAAAAGAAAGTCCCTGCAATATCCTCCTCGGGAGAAAACAACAGTGAGTTCAGACACCAGGTATATGCAGCAGAGAAAGTAGTGACTGTCCTGTTTTTTGAAAACATGTCACTTGTTGCTCACACTTCGTTCAATAGCAAAGATACGATTCATATAAGATAAGGCTAAATGTCTGCCACCTGGACAGCCATACCTGAACTGTTCAGCCTGGAGTTCCTTTACAATCAGTGAAGAAAAGTACAGACATCAAGACTTTTTTTGCATAGCTTTTCTTTTTTTTTAGGGTAAGAAGAATAGTTTTTAATAAGGGACTCATTAAGAGTTTCTAGGAAACTGATGCCCTCGACAGTCAAACTGAAAGGACACAGATGTGGCACAGGCATTGTCATATCTGCCAGGGACAGCTCATATATTCTAGATCATGGCACATGGCACCAAATGCCTGTGCTTGAGTATCTACATTGAGTCCTACCTGTACTAAACTTGATTAGTGCCTCCTGGGATCATAGGCTTCCTTTTATGCTGGTTTTCTAACACTATGACTGAATACAAAATGCTCACTTAAACTGCTTTACTTCCCGTGCTTCTGGGTGCTAGCCAAAATACCTTGCCTGAGTATTTCACCTGCCTACCATGACAAAGTACAGCCCTTTTTTGGCAGCAACAAAGGCCGAACTCAGTTATATAAACTTTTAAAACATACTAACTGAAGTCCTGTCCAGAATCCTATTCAAACACAGTGAGTGAGGTCTTGAATAACTGTCTCTAACAGATAGAACTTTACTGGAGAAGGAAGAAGAGAAGAAAACCAAACAAACTCTAACTAGAGATGTTTAAGAAAAGGTTGGATGATGTACTTGGTGACATGACCTGGATATTAGGGTAGTGTGTTATAGGTAGGATGGTGTGTTGGCAGTAGGATGGCAACAGGTTAGGTGACAGGTTTGGCTAGGTTAGGTAATAGGTGATAGGTTGGACTTGATGATCTCTATGGTCTTTTCCAACCTTACTGATTTTGTGATTCTGTGAGGTGTTTAAGAGTAGGCTGGATGAGGCAATCAGTGCCATGGTTTAGACAGTGTTGGGTGTTGGGTTACAGGTTGGACTCGATGATCTCCAAGGTCTCTTCCAACTTTGCTAATACTGTGATACTGTGATACATGAATCCGGATGGCTGATGGCAGGCAAGATTACCAGTCTTTGCCATTTTCCCTCACTGTACTGGACAGCTGTGCCATTTGGTGCGCTCGGTGCCAAGAAGGGTCACCCTTAGTTGTGCCACTTAAAGTTTTTCTTCACCAGTTTCTCCTTCCTTGTTCACTGTTCTCTACTTTCTCAATGTTTCCTATTCTGTCTCTGAATGTTCTATTCTTTCTCAAACATCAGTCCACACCCAGAAATGGGAAGGTAACTAATTTGCATTAATTTCCATTTGGTTTCAGTGCAAGCTGGATATGAAGACAGAAATTAGGTTCCTAACCACCTTCTATGAATGTGGATCTTCTTATTTTCAAAAAAACCCCCAAGTTGAGGAGAAAGGAAAATAGAAAAGAATAAGAGGTTTTTTTTAAACATGAACTTATTTCCTTAGTGGTTTTACAGCTTAGTTTTAAATTTGAGATATTTCAGTCTCTCCATAAGAAAATGTCATTCCAAGTAGCTAGTACAAATTGTATTATCCCAGTCACAGATGAGAGAAAGAGTATAGAAAATACTATGCCTCTCAGTATTTAAATCTTAATGCCACGTTCTCTAGGGATTTAGGAATGGCTGTGTTTAATCTTGGAATAGGAAGTTCTAATGTTCTGTATGTAGCTGTTATAGGTAATTTATAAAGATACAAGCTTTTAATTGATTGCTAGATTGGGGCTTTGTAGAACAGTTTTGCCATTATTGTTCCGACTGATATTGCATAATTATGTAATTTTGAATTCAGAAGGACAAAGTCTTCTTCTTCTTTAGATAACAGCATATTTAACAGGTGTATTGTGGACTATTAATTCTTCCACAAAAAAAGGGTTATAGCTTTATCTAGTAGTTTTTATGTCAAACTGGAAATGAATGGCTAAAACTTGAAAGGGGTGAAGAAGAATGTTCATAATTGTGCAAATACAGTACGTCCCCAGTGCATCACAACCTCGCCATTGTGACCCCTTCGATTTGCGATATAAATTTCACGCAGTCCGGTTTCAGGCATTTGCGAGGTGCCCTGGGTGACGCATGTGCAGTGACTCTGCTTTGCCGAGGGGCGGTGCCGGCTCTCCCTCTTGAGCGGGACCTCTGGCCTCTGGAGGCCGGCCCCACGGGGAGGGCACACGGTTTCTGTGGCTCACCGGGGGCTGTGGGATGGGGGCTGTGGAACGGGGGACAGCCACTGTAGACGTCAGAGCAGAGCCCTGTGTGGCGTGAGGCGCCAGGTGGGGATGAGTCCTCCACCTGCCTATGCTTAATTAATGTAGGTCCCTGAGTGTCGCTCTCCCATCGGTGTGTGCAGAGCACCTGCAAGCTGCGAGCAGGCAGTGCTTGTGTACGTACGCCTGTGTCATTTTTTCCCTGGCTACGGGCGGGGAAGGCAAGTGCCCCAGGAAAGTGGGGCTGGCCACGGCATGTCAGCGGGACATGCTCACTCCACTGCCGCAGCCCACCCGTGGGGCCGGGACACAGTGCGGGGATGCGGTGCCGAGACACGGGACGGGGGCACAGTGATGGGACATGGGGCTGGGACGCAGTGCCGGGATGCAATGCCGGGACGCGGGGCGGGAACACGGGGCAGGGACACGGGGCAGGGACACGGCTGGGATGAGCATGGGGCCCAGGGAAGGGGCAGGGAGGAGGGAGCTGCGGCGCGGGGTTTTCGCAGCCGGTGGCAGATGCGGAGGCAGATGCGGAAGCGACAGCGTGGCTGTNGGGGATGCGGTGCCGAGACACGGGACGGGGGCACAGTGATGGGACATGGGGCTGGGACGCAGTGCCGGGATGCAATGCCGGGACGCGGGGCGGGAACACGGGGCAGGGACACGGGGCAGGGACACGGCTGGGATGAGCATGGGGCCCAGGGAAGGGGCAGGGAGGAGGGAGCTGCGGCGCGGGGTTTTCGCAGCCGGTGGCAGATGCGGAGGCAGATGCGGAAGCGACAGCGTGGCTGTAGAGAAGTCTAGAGATTCTTGGGGGGGGGTCCCCCGAGGCAGACAGGGCACGGAAATGCTTCTCTTTCCTCCCGTGTGCTGGGAGAGCACGTGGGGAGGAGTAGAAGAGGCTCCCCAGTGCTCCTGATTGGCCGGGGGTGGAGCAATAGGCGTGGCCTGTGTGCATATTAATGACCTGCACATATTTGCGAGTTTGGCATTTTGTGAGGCCCATGGGCTGTCCCGTTCCTCGCAAAGGACGGGGTATAACTATACAACTATGCAATGAAAGGAGGAGATGTTGCTCTCAAGTGGGATCAGGCCAGAGTTTATGTAGCAGAGGTTTGTAAGATTGTGTAGATAAATGCTAATGATATATACCCTTCAGTTTTAAATCTTCAACTCCTTTTGGCAAGAGAGCTCTTTTCAGACCTTTGTTTGGAGTTCAGAAAGTTGAACATCTGACTTAGCAAAGATGTCTCACTAGATGAGCTAGAGAAAGGCCAATTTTATGTGGCTGACAGCACACAGAAACCAGTATGGCTATCATCACATACAGCTGCCTTTGATGTCTCAGATCTGTTAACTTTGTATTATTATAGTTTCATAGGAGTTTACTTCATTTTGAGTCTGATAAGAGATCTGAACTCTTGCTTTTGATCTGTAACAAAAAAAGTTAAATGACATTGTCACAATATCTTGTTGCTTTGGGTTTATTGTGTAAACACATATATGCATATTCTGTGTTAGCACAATTATTAATTAATAATTTTATGTATCATGGTCTTGCTTGAACAGATCATGTGTCACTATGTAGGAAGTCTGGAATGTTTTAGTTTTTATGTTATCATAAAATTAATAATTATTGTGATCAATGAGGACAGATTTTAATGGTTAAGTTGTAGATATATATGAATTTATATTATTGCAAAAAGTTCAATATCCACTTACACAGAGGGCACATCTAGTCTTTGGAGGGAGATAGAGATGCTGGATCTAGGGAAAAGGTGGTGAACTCAGTTTTAAAGCTGTCATTCTATAGGATCCTCTCAATTGACTTTATTAAATATTTTGACAGGATTCAAAGCTGGGATTAACACATTCACTTTGTTGCAAAAAGAATGCAAAGACTCAGGTTCCTTGGGGTGCTCTGGCAGCTTTGCATTGTGTCAGCAACACAAAGTAATAACAAAACTTGTTCAAGAGGCCTGTTAAACCTGTTTTACAGCTGCTCTGCACTGCTGGAGTGGTACAAAGCAGGCAGCATCCACTGCTGAATCTGGCTCTATGTGCTTAGTACTCTGCTGATGGTCCCAGTAGTGGCAAGACAGTTGTGAATAACCCAACTGTGAACTACAAGAGTGATGTTTGGTAATGATAGGGTTGGACTGCTGGTGAGTAGATGGATGAGAGCTCCTTCTGAATCAGCATTTTTCATTTGNGTAGGGTTGGACTGCTGGCATGGAAAAGTTGCTAATTTTATTTTCTGGTGAGTAGATGGATGAGAACTCCTTCTGAATCAGCATTTTTCATTTGTTTGCATTTGAAGCAAAGAAAAGCCAGAGAAAACTGGTGGTAAAACTAAACTGACTTGCAGTACAACTCAAAGTAATTTTTTCATCTAATGTTTCTTATGTCCTGTCCAGTGTCTCTCTGCTTCATAGAGTTCTTTTCTAGGAATCCCTTTTGACAAAGTCTCTCTTCAGATAGAGGATTTTTCAATAAAAGTAGAAAGTCTCTGTCTCTAGTTCCTCTGACTGCTTTTCCTGGCTTCACTACTCTGGAGTAGCTGACACAGCATCGCTGTGTGCATCTGCCCTTACCAAAGCGCTGGTTTATTCTGTGGCATTTTCATGGCCTGAAATCACTGGCATGCCAAAGCTGTGTGTGACTTGGGGGTGTACCTGCGAGTTTAGGTTGTGACAAGGAACGGTTACCTTGTATGCCTTCCCTGGAGATTTTTATCTGGAAATACTTGCTTCTTGAATGTAAACCTGTGTGGTCTAGTAGCAGTTGGTGGCTGGGCCCCAGGCTGGAGGCTGATAACACTTTCGAAAATCTCTTGCAGGGAACTACTGTCTCAGAATGTGCATTGCTTTGGTTACAGACTGGATGAATTGCAATAAATTTAACATCCTCAAATGCTGTCAACCTTTGGCTATTTGCGTGCTCAGTAATGAGGCAGCTAAAAAGTTGCTTTGAGAAGAAAGTAAGTCTCTAAGCACTAATAAATCATCTTTTGGCTGAGCAGTGACTGCTTCAACTTAACAGACAGAACCAAAATGGAGAGAAGGCTCTGGAAAACTACCTGGGACCTTGTTTCTCATCCTCTGTAGCTCCCATTCGTCAAAGGGCATAGCATCTTCCTGGCCTCCTTGCTAAACTGGAGCAACTGGGAAATGACAGGCTTTAAAATTGCCTGTTTTCACCTCCAGCTTCTGAAGAAACAGCCGGGTTTTTTTGAGAAAAGAGCTATCCACAGCAAATACTGAATGAGCACATTCGTCACAGCAAGCCATTTGTCAGCTCCAGTTGGGATTACTGTAAAATGCTCTTCCTGCTGGTACACAATATGGCTCAGGCTACCACATACTCCACTTCCCATAGTGATTATTGAACTCCTGGTGACTGTTTAGTGCCCAGGCTCACTCTTCAGAGGAACCAGTGCAACAAACCTCAGTTATTTGAAAGGGTATTTTCCAGTTTGATTTTTTAACTGTCATAACTCTCATGACCAAGAAATAAGGACAAGGCTTACAAGTACCTGGACCAAAGTTTTCTTCACTGAAAAAGAAAATAATTAGCTACTAAACCAAATTTTAGAGCAGAATAGATGAATCAAGCATCCTGCTGTTCTCTAGATGTGGCTGCATAATGGTATGATCCTCTCAACCTCTCAGGATCGGCAGTCCTTTTTATTGCAAATCCACTCAAATGGGAAAAGAAAATACGGCAAGTAAAAAAAAAAGCCAACATAAAAAACATAGGACACGTAACAGCATTTTGACAACGGAAACAGAAATACAGTCAGCCCTCTTCCACTTCGCACTTCCCATACTGCAGCTTCACTACTGAGCTGCGTGATTTTTCTGTGATTAAGGAGGCCTGTTTTGTGACTGTGACTGTGCAAACTGACAGTCATGAATAGTCAAATTAGACAGTAATGAATATTCAAATCAACCCCCACGCCGTGCCGCACGTGCCATGGGTGCACTACTCTGCCCATTACTTTGGCTCCATGCCTGTCTTGCCCCACCGTGGTCCGATTGAGGTGGCCGCAGTATGTTCCCCCAGTGCCTGCCCCTGTCCGAGTGATGGTATCTGGAACAGCGCCGGAGAGCGGGCAGGGACGGCCACAGAGCCGTGGCAGGAAATGCAGCAGAGAGAGCTCCCATCCCACCTGGCCAGTTCCCAGGGAATGGGGACTTAAAGCTTAAAAGCACTGTGGCTTTTAAGTTTTTTGTCTTCTTAAGTTCTTGCTCTGCTCCATTTCTCCACCGGGGCAGTCAATGTGTTAAACATTACAATATACTAACTGTATGTACAGGTTTCTCGGGTTTTCTTAACATGTTAACTAAGAAAAGTACCTTGATTAACATTTGAATCTACCAGCTCTGCTGGCTGTGGGACAGGATCTGAGGCCGGCGCTGCCTCGCAACCGTTGCCTTGCCAATGGGGCTGGGCTGCTGTGCTGGGACACTGGAGCAAGCCTCACCGGGGGTGGGGGAGGTGTACAGGCTTTGAAACACAGCAGTGGTAGGAAAAGTATGGGAATTGCCTGGGAGGTGGCATGGGCTCAGGGACCCCTTCCTCACTATTCTGAGGAATCCCCAGGTGGGGACAGGGCAGAC
>WEKX01027987.1:214730-275975 GCA_013390025.1 Pitta sordida
AGGTTGGATGATGTACTTGGTGGCATGACCTAGATATTAGGGAAGTGTGTTATATGCAGGATGGTGTGTTGGTAGCAGGATGAAAACAGGTTAGGTAACAGGTTAGGTTAAGTAACAGGTGATACATTGGACTTGATGATCTCTGTGGTCTTTTCCAACCTTACTAATTTTGTGATTTTGTGATTCTGTGACTTGCTTGAGAGGTGTGTGGGCTCAGGGACCTCTTCATCACAATTTCTAAGGGATCTCCAGGCGGGGATGGCACAGAGGAGACCCCCTTTGCTCCCCTGAGTGTGCAAGGAACTTCCAGGAGCGCCCCAGAATATTTGCATGTTTATGAGCTGCCACTCTATGTGGATGGTGGGCTTTGCAGGAGAGGGGCAAGACCTGCAGTACTGTGGTATAGGAGACCTGACTGTAGTGGCCTGTTAGCGTGTGAGGGAACTAGGTTTGTGTTTACCGCTCTGGGATGTGCGTTCGGTCTCTGTACAGGTGTTAGATGGTGAGTTGGACTAGATGATCCTTGTGGGTCCCTTCCAACTTGTAGTATTCTGTGATTCTGTGATTTGAACAGACATAGTCATCTAGGTGTCTTAGATATACATAGATACAGAGTGCAGGATAATTAGTCACAGTGATGATGAGTAGAGGACAGCAGAATAGGTTGATACTTCAGGTATCTTTTTTATAACTTACTTGTAATGTGCAGTCCCGAATGTCAGCTAGGATGATTTTGTGGGTATATACATGTGTAAGACAGAAAGAAAGCAGACTAAAACGAGCTACTAAATGTCTCACACTAAGACAAGTTTGCTGACAAGGCAAAGAAATGTGTGAAAAGCCCTTCAGCAAACGTTCACTGTGTTCGGTTTTTCATCAGAGGACAGCTGGTACACAGATGAATTAGGATCAGAGTAGTACAAAACTGTAATTAAGCCACGCATCCTTCGCCCTGTGAGTCAGCATGTAGGCATTGTAGCTGTAAGTAGAGTTCTTTTCTACTATCCCAACCCAAAGTTGTGGGACAAGGTGGGTCTTGATAAAAGGATTGGATTGTTGCCTAACAGTCTTTTTCACACTTTTGGTTAGTTATACAGTAATCCCTCGAATACCGTGAGGGATCGGTTCCAGAAAGATGCCGCAATAAGTGAAATCAGTGAAGTAGCAGTAAATAGGCTAAAAAGGGTAAAGCCAGGGGGGAAAAAAAAGCAATGTACTAAAGCTGCGAATGGTGAACCATGAAGCAGCAAGGGATTACTGTACCAGGTTTTCGAATACAGGATTGTCTTGGAAAGTAGGCTTGAACTGTCGGCATTTCAGAAGATCTTTGTCTTCTGTATGCAATGTTTCTGATTTTGATTACTATATATTTTTTCTAAAAATCCAAAATGCAAAATGAATATTTCAGATGAAGAATCCTAGGTGAATAAAGCTGGCACCAGTCCAGTTCTTCAAAGATTCTTCAAAAAAGAAAAAGACTCTGCTTGTCCTTAAGTATTGCACAGAAGTCTTTGTGCATTGAAATTCTCTGTAGAGATCACTAATTCTGAGAGACTGCAATGAAAGGGAGCAGATTTCCGCATGCTACATACGTGCCAAAGATGCATAAGGCAAAACAGTTTACTCTGTGTTCAGTTTTCCTGTAGGTACATAATTACCTGACGTACAGTAAAATTTGCAGGGCAGTGTGTCCTGCTTTGTTCTAACATTACCTGAGAATGAATGACCTGCCTGGTTCTTTGTGCTTTCTTGTTATCATCTTTGCATATTTGAGGATTTTATCTTCTTTTAATACTTAGAGGCAATGGAAGGTGGAAGAATGGATTATCAGTAGTCAAAAGGGTGCCTCTGAGCAGGGATCATTGACCGAGTAGTAAAGGACTTTTACACCCATGGGTTAAAAGACTAAGAGTTTTACCGTGGATAGCAATGGCCAGTGATGCAATCCAGATTCCCATAACAAAAATGCCATGCTCTGCGTTTCTGGTTTTATTTCATCTGTTTCTTTCTACTAGCCTCTCTGTTCTAAGGCATAAGTATAGGCAGTCCTGGCTCTAAATATAAAATAACTGAAGTGTCATTTTCCATGTATTTAAAAAATACAATACAATAGCACTTGCAGTGGGTAACTGCTGATTTTTGTCAAATAATATTGTATTATTGAACAGTGTGCTGATGACATATACAAGGAACCCTAAAAAACCTGCAACCTTTAGCTGAAATTAATATTTTTTTCCAAAATGCTGCTGTGAAAAACAGATTATCTAGGATATGTTTTACAGATTTATAATCCAAGCCACAAAATGATAATTTTTCACATTGTTATTTGTTTATTTTCCCTAAAGGTTTATGATTTATGCAATCAAAAGAGAGAAAAAGAGTCGTGTCCTCTTCCTCCCTCTCCCCCTTCCCTCTCTCTTTCTGATCTTAATTTTTTCTAGTGTGTTAGATACCATCCTGGAAAGTCACAATTATTTCAATGGAAATTTAGTCTAAAATGCATATCAGTTGTGGAATTATTTCAGTGCATCTCTCCCAATTAGTGAAAATATTAATAATCTCATAATTATTTTCCTGTCTTTCTTTTAAAAACATGTAAGAATTTTTCGCATATTATCCTAGCAGCCAAAGGACACTGGAATAACAACTCACTTTACAAGTGTCACTGAGTGAGTGAAAAAAATTTAACCTAAAATAGAATCATCCATCAGATTGCAGATTGAGGAGATGTGGCTATATATTACCAAAATCACAACAAACTTTTCTCCTCTACTTCGTGGAATAAATTTGTAAATGGAGGTGGTCTACACCATTATTTTGTTCCCCATAAATTTTAAAAGAACCTGTAGTTTTTAATTTATAGTTCATATTCCCTTACTGAAGACAGGAGGTTTTCTCTCTGCTTCTAAAACTGTAAATTCATTTATGGATGCAAACTATTAGAAATGTTTCTATCACTGATTAATTTAGCCACTTTCAGCCAAAATTTTGCTAGCAAGAAAGGCAATGTTGGTATGAAGTTGCTTGAATGAAACATTGGGGAAATAAGTGTTAAATTTAAATTATAGTAACTGTTTGAATGTTCCAATTGGAATTTTCTTGCCTAAATTTAGATGCCTATTGGTCCGTGGAGATCAATGAGAATTTCTAGGGTATGTTTCAACTGATCTATTTTAGATTCCTTAGGGTCTTAGGTCTTCCCTTGTGCTGAATTTCAATCCAAAAGTTGTTCTCCACTGACATGAAAAGGAGTCTGACCTGCTGGATATTTTCATTGAAGACATTTATATTTGGGGGAAGAGGTCCTGTTCTGCCTCATACATTTTTCTTCCATCCTGTTACATGCTTCTGTGTTATATTGCACAAACCATAACTTTGATCTTTAATCAAGCTAGGTAGTGGAAATAGTCATCATACTTCAGGTAAGGCTGAACATGAAGCTAAAATACCAGGGTTGTTTGTCCAGAGCACTGTGTATTGCATTTTTAAAAATACTGCCTTTAAAAAGGTATTTTCTCAAATGCAGAAATATAGCTGTATGTGTAAAACTAGCATTTAAACATTTGGCAAGCAAAATGTAGGGCTTTGGTTGTTTGTACACATGGGCTATTAACCTTAGAATCAATAACACTGATTTCTCACAGGATCTGCAAAACAAAGTCATGGCATTGATTTTCAAAGAATGTGCATTCAAAAAAACACCTTAGCCTGTATGCTGAAACATAATAACTGACTTCCAAGGAGTGGTAGATACAGGCATTTTTATGTAGAATATTCCCTTTACTCTAACATCATTTGAGATTTCATGTTAGCCTCTTTAAGCTTGGCAGATACTTTTTATAATGCATTTAAACCACAACAGTTTAATGAGCAAATGAGTATTTAATTGTGGTCTATTATCAAAGCATGTTTGATGAAGTCTACACAAATAAATGGCCATATACAATCTCTGAATCCGTGAAGTAGAAAGTATCTGTGATAAGCAGAATATTAAAGATTGATATCAAAGCTTCAATAAGTGAAAATATGACAAAACCTGACTACATTTAAATGGGTCTGAAAGTGAAAATCGTCATACATTCCCTCTCTCATAGACAATGCATTCCTTCTCTGCCACATTTCAGAATGAAATGTTCAGGAAAAAAGTTATGTAGATGCATCACTGAATGTACCATAAGCTGATGACACTGAATCCTATGGCAACTATTCCTACATTATTGTAATGTGTCTGGCATGTAAAAGCATTTAGCAGTCTTTTGTCAAGAAGAAGCATACTATTCTTGCAGACATAATCCTTCAAGTTTTGCTTTCTCAAGAAAATGACAAAAGTTCTGTCCAGCTGATTAGAAGAGCTGTTTACTTTTTTATACTTTCCTACTTGTAGTAGATAGAGCTTCCTCACCAGAAAAAAAGAGGGTTGTGCTGGATAAGTATGACAAATGAAGTGCATATGGAATAAAAGGCAGAAAGGAAGAAATAACTCAAAATATTAAAAAAATCTGTCTAGAAAACAAAGAATAAAATGAATATTTAATCAGATGTAAGAAAAAGTAACAAGTTTGAGATGACATCATAAACAAGTTCATAAGTGGTTGACACACAGGTTTACAACACTAACCAGTCTACAGATTTCTTGTTCATATCCTTGAATGTGAAACTGACGTCCAGTTTCCTGTTAAATTATTCCAAGTTATTTCATTAATGGAGGTATTTTTCTGATAATGCTTCCATTATTATAACTTCAACTTGAAGATACAGATTTCCCTGGAATTGTAATTTGCTTGATTAAATGGCAGATAATACCAGAAAAAAAAGGCTATGAAGTAACTATTTATTAAAGTGTAGCCTGAGCTGACAAGAATAAATCTGATTGTGCATGTTTTTCTAAACATGACTGCCTGCATTGCCTGTCACTAACAAATCCTGGTTTTGAAACACAGGTATTGATTTTTATGTTGGGCAATAAATAATGATTGGTAAATCTTCTCATAAGGAAAATCCAATTTACCTCCTTGATTATAATTCAGTGATAAGATTTAATTGATAGAAGAATTTGGATTAATGTAAAAAGTTCAGAAAATGTGGTTCAGTCATCTCTTGAAGTTTAGTCATCTCCTAAAGCAGTGCTATCTTTAAATCTAGATCAGGATGCTCAAGGCCAGTCTTGTAGAGGTTTGGAAATCTCCAGGGATGGGAGTTCCACAGTCTGTCTAAGCTTCCTATTTCAGAGGCTTAGCCACTCATGTGTTAAAGAATGTTTTCCTGTGTTGCATCGTGAAGAAGTCTTGCTCTGCCCCACATGTTTTCCTTCCATTTTGAAGTTAGCTGCTGCTCAATCTAACAGGCTTGCTGGTCTGCACACAGTTACAAGTGCAGGGAGATGGCTGGGAGTCTATTTTGTTAGCTGAATGTGGGTTTTGGGTGACAGTTTGGGTGCAGATGCTTATGAATGGATGTCTCTGGCTCTCTGTTCTTAATTCCTTCCCCAACCTACCCCTGTCAAAAAAAGCTTTAACCTACTTAAGTACCTTCTGTGTCCAGGATGACATGGTGTGTGTCTTGTACATGACACAACCTTCAGTGACTAATGTTGGGGTTGGAAGACTGTATGGTAATGCTGTAAGCCATGAAAGTAGCCAGGATCTAAACCATGAGGTTCTTGAAAGTAAGGTTGCTATATCTACCTCTATATCTAATAACCAACCAAATCAATTTAATTTTAAAGTGTTTGCTTAGGCCCTTGCAAATGGAAATGGTTGCCTAGCTCTTTTTAGGATTTTAGCTTTCAAAATCTTGGCTGGAGTCCCAAGTACATGTGCAAGAACAAACTGAGCCTTCTAGACATGGCAATCAGCCACTACCAGTTGCTGAGAGCCCATGTTACAAAAGTGGTGCCAAGACCCGAGCTGTGAAACAGTTCCACTCAATAGCAGTCATCACCTACAGCTGGTTGTCAACTTGTTGGATCTAACGTGATAATGAGAAATGCATAGGTTTTGACATTAAATACTTGCACAGGCATCCAAAGAGAGGGTGTTTAGGAAGTTTGGGGATCAGAAGGCAGAGTGGAGGGATGGAAGCTTGTGCTCTTTGTGCTCATGGGAAACTTCAGTGAAACGTAAGGAACTGACAAGGTAATGGTTGGGTAAGAGAAGATAATGAGTCTATTTGGTATTACTGACCTGTACAGACAAAGAAAATTTACATTTTCTTTTGAGAGAAGGATGTGGCTTTAAAAGACTGTTGAAAAGTATCACTCTTTGGCATGCAGACCAAGTTGTGCTGTTGAAATAGAAGTTTTTGTAATACAGATTTAGCACCCTGACCCTAGGGAAACATGAAGTGTGAGGGTACCTGTTTGAGTCTTTTTGATTTAAACCATCATCCAATCAACTTACATGAAATGATAGAACAGTGCTGATGCAAGGTACCCAATTTAGGGTCTTTTTCTCCAAAATAGCTTTTTTTTAGAATTTTACGTTACTTGAAGTCACACCACTGTGTATTAAAGTTTTATTTGTGAATGAATAAAGTCAGCGTAGCATCATCACAAAGAAAATGGTTAGAAAGCTCTGATTTGTTATGGAATGATTAAAGTGTAGCATTAAATCTCCATATATAAACACGTGAATTAATTAATTTTCCAAGTTTCATTTTTAATTATTGCAGTCAAGCAAAACCAGCTACTACTGTGCTATTTCTGCTCTTAAGGATGGTGAAAATCTTTGAAAATGTTTGTTGTGAGATTTCCAAAGACCATGCCACAAAGAGCAGGTAATATTTTAAGATTTACTAAAGAGATATCCAGCATAGATATTGTGGACTGGATTCACTCTCATCCACATTAAATTGCACACATGACTAGAATTAATACACATTTATCTCTGAACATACTTCTCATAATCTTTCAAGCCGCAAGATTTTTGACATTGGCATTCTAAGATATTTTGTAATACTTGCTCTCTAAACACCCATGTAGACATCATTTTAGGCTTTTTATTTTGCAACAAGTAGCTTTAATTTTCAAAGTTTCTAACTTTATTTTTCAAAGCCACAGCTGTAGCATGTTAACGACATCTTGGAAAGACATGGTTCCTAAACACTATTTAGTCCATCTAGTCTACCCGTGTTGTACTGAATGTAATTGCTTTGCATTTATATTAAGGAATTAAGCAAGAATTAATATGATTTAAAATATTGTGTATTTTATGGATGTTCTATGAACTCGCATATAGATACTGCATACACTAGGTTTTAGATGTTGTATAGCTGGATTACTAGTACCATTAACATAATTATTATATTGTTTCTGGAGGTGTTCTTAATATGCTGTTACTTTGCAAGCAGAGAAAGAAATGCAGCAGTTTCAGCTACAGCCCTTGAAAATCTCTTGAGTTCAGGATGTTGCTAACAAGCCACAATCCTAACTGGGGGAAGAAATAAAACATGTTTGATATTTGATGTCAGAGAGAATCCAAAACTAACAGGAAATTTATTGGCTTCTGTTCACATAGGTTCATACTCTGGCATATCTGAATCTCTTGGGATTTAAATAAATCTTCACATGCAAACTGAAATTCCGTTGGATCCACAGAGTTGTTATTAAAATGTGCTTTCAGGTTCTTGAGGCTTTTGATCTTCATTCAAGTGAAATTTGAGCCAACTTTGACATGTGGCTTCCAAATTCTTGGGTGAACATGAGCTTACATTGCGGAACCTGATAATAGGGCTGCAGCACCACAGAAACTGGTTTAGGACTATTTCAGAGCATGTAAAGTGGCTTGAGGCTAACGTGTGCTGCACTTGATTTCATCAGCAAATTCTTCTAAGATTTTTGTTGGTTTGTTTTATTTTTTCTGTTTAGAGGAGAGCACTGAAACATTGGAATAAGTGATGTGTCTCAAAAATAACAAAATTTATCAATTGTCTGAAACAGGAGTTGAACAATCACTGTTCAATCTACTCCAGGCTGGGACTGGATAATGCTTTTATTCATACACACTGATTGCTACTAATAAACAAAGAAGAAAAAAATTACATCACAGGAAAATAAAAAAGAGATTTGAAGAAAGTGTGAAGGAAAGCATTTTCTTAACTGTACTGTAGATATTTAGTCTACATCCAAGCCTTGTTAATTCACCCTAAACCAAGCACTAAACATATGGTATATGCAGATGGCTCATGCACTGTTCAGGCCTAGAATCCAGGTGGGTGTTTCTCTGAGTTTTATCATATTTTGTTTGAAAATTGCATTCCAGTTTTTAATGACAATGTAAATGAGAATGCAGTAATAAAATTTTCTCAGGTGAAGAACGCTGAGTAATAGACAGTATCATTATTTGGGGCTAACTTGCACTACTCTTTGATGTCAGGCCCTTGACCTGAAATAAGGACGCTCAGTGCACTTTTCTCAATGGGTATTTCAGCATGTTACCAGGCAGGCCTTCTCTGGTTGACAGCTTAACACACATCTCCTGAGCCGTATGCGCTCCAGGCCGCCATGTTGGCTGCAGACCGTGTGCATCCCAGTCCTGTCATGAGGCTGCAGGCCTGACCATGGCCCCTAGTCTGACACACACATGCACACAGACAAGATGGTTGGTTTGACACAATAATTAATCTAGTGAGATATGAATCCACTCTCACACTCACTAAAGCTTATCCTATGGAGATGATGCCTCAGAGATGGATGGCATCAAAGACCTGTGCCTTAGTAAAGTGTTCCTCTGTTAGCTAACTTGGATTGCTTCACACTTGGAGTATTTAATTCTGAGGTACTTTTCTTCCTCTACTAATTGATTGTATTTAAGACCGTGAATTCTATGATATAAATTGATGCTAGGCAATGTGTTTCTCAACCTTGCAGTTCTCAGCTCCACCTCCGATCTATGCCTAACTTCTTTGTGTGGGTAGACATTGACATCTTCTTTGGTCTTCTCTGAGGAAAAATTCATACAGGTTAAAATTCTATTCATGCTTTTTCTGAACCTGGAGGGGATTAGTAGAAAAAGGACAAACAAAACAGAGAGAGATTACATGGTATAAATCAAAATAACATTAGCTAAAAGTAATGAAGTTATTCACCAGCTGAGGATCTTGTCTGTCTTGTTTCATTTTTGAATCAAACTATTCAGATTGGGATTTTTGTTTAACTATATTTAAATAGGTTTATCAACGCTATAATTTCAGACATTTTTTGGATTGAAAACTAAATGAGGACCTCAAGACCCAGGCTTTTGTTAATTAAAGGTAAGCCCTTTTATATCACTTCTAGATGAATTTGCTTCAAAGTATGGTTCCTTTTAGCTCTTCAGTAAAGTTTAATTAAGTGTCTCAATCTAAAATATTGGATGTATTTATCTCAGAATAAACATTTTGATTATTCCCTTCAAAATAAAACACTGCACTAAGGAAAAGAGAAAAAGATTACATTGTACTGATATGACTAATAACAATAATAATTGAGGTGATTCCTAGACTCTGTCATGCATGGCATTTTTCCGACAGAATGGTTTCATATAGTGTCACAGAAACTCTTCTTGCTCTAACTTAGTTTGTTGGGAGCCAGGGGAATATGCATTACAGGAAATCTTCCAAATTCATGGAAGATGATTTAACTGGAGTTGTTAATTCTGAAAAAAATGAAAGATACAGGGAGGCACTTTAGGTGAAATGTTTTGTTGCAAAATAATATAATACAGATTCTGTTCAGTATATAAGACTGCAGATCATAAGTGGCCTTATTAAATTAGAAAATAGAAGTCTTATTGTTTGTTTTTACAGTAATATTGTAATGTGCCTTGGTGCAATATTAGTCACCAGATTTTATCTCAAAGAAATATTGTCATTATTGCTTTACTTCTATTTGCATAACTTTTTAAAAAAAGTTGAATAGACAGTTTAATATGAATTTGTCTATGAAAATGCATTTCAACCTAGGAATGGCAATGCGTAAGAGGTATTAGGGGCATTTGTGTACTAAGCATTTATGTGTTCATGGGGAGATGAAGGGATAATAAAGTTATTGAACATCTTGCAGTTCAAGAAGTACTTTTCTTGCTCAATTTATAATTAGTACTTTAGGATTATTAAAGACGTAAGTTTCAGTACACGATTCATATACACTTGTTGACCCTGAGATTAGCTCAGTTAGATGCCGAGGTGCTGGAATGAGTTCAGAGAAGGGCAACTAGGATGGTAAAGGGGCTGGAAGATAAGCCCTATGAGGAGAGGCTGAAGGAGCTGGGTCTGTTTAACCTAGAAAAAAGGAGGCTCAGGGGTGACCTTATCGCTGTCTATAACTATCTAAAAGGAGGTTGCAGTCAGGTGGGGGCTGGTCTTTTCTCCTTGGTCTCTGGAGACAGGACCAGAGGTCATAGTCTTAAGCTTCAGCAGGGAAAGTTTAGGCTTGATATTAGAAAAAGGTTTTTCACTGAAAGAGTGATCCGGATGTGGAATGGGTTGCCCACAGAGGTGGTTGAGTTGCCAACCCTGGAGGTGTTTAAGGGAAGGCTGGATGAGGTTGGGCAATATGATCTACATGTTGATGCTAGGTTAGTTGGGCTATAGGTTGGACTAGATGATCTTTGAGGTCCTTTCCAGCCTTATCTATACTGTGATATTGTCTAGTCAGAGCATGGTGCTAATAACACAAAGGCTTTGGGTTCAATACCCATATGACCCATTCTCTTAAGATTTGGACTTGATGATCCTTATAGGTTCCTTCCAACTCAGACTCTTCTGTGAAATTTCTCTGTGAAATATGATGTCAAACATGATATCTGAGATACATTCAGATTTTTCCTCTGCTTTGTACACGTCTGAGAAGAAAAACCTGTAGGAGTGCAAAGGTTCATAAATATATTTGTTTGAGAGGGCTTTAAGGGTATGTTGATGAAGCACCTATGCGCACTGAGTTTCAGGGCAAAATATCTCAAAAAATATCAATACTGACCATGAAATAAAAGCTTTCATCTCAAAACAAAGTTCAATTATTTTTGAACCTTTTGAGATCTTGGCTGACTTCTCCTCATTATATTTGTCTTTCTATATATCTGGTTTTGGACTATTTCCAAACAAATGGAAGTGTAAAATACAATACCTTCCCTCTTGATATTTTCAGCACAACTTTGCTTACTTCAGAGTATAACAGGGCTCTGACTTGATTTTTAAGATGAATAATAGTTTAGATGAGAAAAAAAAATACATGCTTATATAAAAATTTAGCTTTCTTTGGTACTCTAAACATATTTATTCATCCAGAATATGGGCAGAATATAAATTGGTGATTGTATAAAAGCCTCGAGAATCAGTGATTCTGGGCACATCACTGGATTTAGACCAGCTTTTTAATCTCTCAACTCTGGTTTAAAAATAAAACACAAATTTTCTTTATGCTACCTAGTTGCCTTTTATAAGTCAATAGTGGTTCCTAAGCACTGTGCAAAACTCCAGACCTTTTGAATTCACTCCCCTGAAATCATTTATTGTGCTGAGGTGACTGTGAACGGCTCAGCATTTTATTGTTTATGGTCAGTGAATTAAGGCTGATGAAAATTTGCAAATCAGAGTACATGACAAGAGAGTGCAGAGGGACTATCAACGCTAGTGCCAAGTTTGGATGCTGTCATAGGCCTGCAAAAAAGCAATACTTGCAAGTGCTGCTGCTGGCTACAAAGGAATTCCTAATCCCATTTGAAGTTCTTCCAGAACCTTGCAGTAGAATAACAAAGTAACCATCTAGCAGCACAGCTAATCACCTTTGGGACAACAAAATGTAAACAAAGAAACAATCTTAAAAATTATAATTGAAGCCTTCAGACTTTAAGGACTTGGCAGCTGCAGGCTTTAAGGATTTGGCAGCTAGCACACTATAGCTTTACAAACAAACAGAAACCAATACCAATATGTCTCCTGGGTTTGGAATTAAATGTATAATGATTCAGATTAACTCCTTTGATTTTAAGATGAATCTCCAAACTGCATAATAAGGCATACTTAGAATCATAAAATCATTTAATTTGGAAAAGGCCTCTTAGATCATGGAGTCCAACCCAGCCCTGCCAGGTCCACCCCTAAACCATGTCCCTAAGTGCAGCCTGTTCAATGCTTAACAGCTCTTTCTATGAAGAAAGATTTCCTAGTATCCAATCTAACTCCAGCTGCAGTGCAGCTGCTGTGGAGTGAGTAGTTGAGTTGCTTTGCTGTAGAGTTAATGAGCAGACAGGATATGCTCCATGCAGGAAACCATCATGTTTTCTAACTCACTACCTACTTCAGATCCTTTAATGGCTGAAGAAGTATTGGAAATGAATAGAGGCTTATTAAACAGAGAACACACTGGAGTGAAAGATAATAATGCTGAATTCCCTATTTCTGCCATGAAAGAGATGTAATTGGATAGGTCTATAACATTTTTGGTTGCCTCCTATAAAATACACATGGGCAAATAAGATTATTTTAGACTATCATGAACATGTCTGTGGATTCCTTCAGTGGATTTTATTTTAGATCTTGTGACTGAGGGATAAGAGAAGTGAGAAAGAATTCCAGCTGACTACAAAGGGGAGATGCCTGGCATCAAGTGTCAAATTCCTCATGCTGGCTTTGAACCAGACATACCAAGGCAGCAGCTGCAACATCACAGCTTTCTAAGGACAATAGAGCTTAGGATAGGATACTGGGGTAAGAAAAAAGGGAAAACACTGAAAATCTAGGTTAGAATGTGTATTAAAAGAGAAGAGAAGAATACTCTGTAGATATGTCCAGTGAAAAATTTGTGTAGCATTGAATATGAGTGAGCCAACAGTATTTTCCAGAAACCTAGTAGAGATGTTAAGGAATCACACAGAATACTTCACTGAATTGTTTTTCTCTTCTACACTCTTTCAAACCTATCATAAAGTTCCTTAGTGGCAAGATCGGATGAAGTCCTGTCAAGTTAATGGGGTTAAGATGTACTTATTTCTGATCATCTGTAAAAGAATAATACGGCATGATGTCTGGTCACTTTTGATTCCTTAGATCAGCAAGCTACTGAATGTTCACCGTTTTCTTCCTTGGAGCCAGCACTCAGCAGGAGTTCAGAGCAGGCCTTACACCTGTGCTGCAAGTTCTTTGTGAGACTTTTTTGGCCATTCTACTCTTATCAGATACCTGATTTTTTAACAGATAAATATAGTAAAATTATATAGAAATCCATGGATTACAAAGGTGCCTGAGTGTATGTAAGCATGTATAATCATACCATACCGATATACACAGATTAGATTCTTCTCTCCAAAATTCTAGAGGGTATGTCTGTGTATTTCAAATTTACTGTCATGATGGACTTCAGAAAGCTGGAAAACCAATGGAGGATGTACTGCATACAGTACAGAGGCTCTGCTGCATGAATATACTAAGCATAGCAGGAGTAATTAGTTATTATTAAACCCCTGTCCAATGTAATGATCAGGTTTGGAACAGAAAAATACTTGGCAGGGAACGGCTGGTCTTGGGAGGGAAAAAGGTAGCAGAGCAGCAGACGGCCTTCATTTTTCAGAATGCTTCAGAGAGCAATGCTGAAACAATGTTCTGTATAAGTGACTTTGGAAAAATTGCTTTTAGAGTCAAGTCATAAATATTTTTAATGTATGAAGTAAGATGAAAGTCTGTGACCTACTTCCTGAAGTGGCTTAGATGTCATTTATACTGAGGAAATGCGAGTTACATGCAGAATTGTAGGGTTTTTTGATTTGCATCATTAAGTAGGTAAACCTTCTTAGGGTGATACTTTTGTCATTAAAGAGATAGGATGGTGACCACTTTCTTATCAGCATGGTTGCATTTGTTAGTGGTAGGTATAGGGTTTGCTGGTGTAATTATGGTTACATAGATAAAGGAGAACAAAGCTTTAATGTAGATGTGAGAACCCACTTTCACACAATAGATGAATGCAAACACATTACAAAAGTTGAACTGGGACACCTTATTTTCAAAAAATAATTTATCTCTTAGATAAGGCAAATCATCTTTATGTTCCCATGATGTTAAATATGCTAGACATCTAACAGAGTCACTACAGGTAATACCTAAACAAAAATAGATTATGTCCAGACCTTCTTCACAGTAAGGTCCAACCCTAGCATTTCTGTATAGTTTTGCTAACAGTTTGGCTAACATTTCTTTGTAACTAGTCCCTCCTCCTCACTGACCACTCCACTAAAACAGAGAAAGACAGAGATGTTGTATAAATATTTGACACAGAGAGAAAATGGCACAGAATCCTGTTAGAGTATGCAAAAATTTTACTTCTATTACACTCATCTTGCTACAACTGACACCAGCTATCCCTTGAGTCCTCAGTGATTCTTTTCTTTCTTTCTGGTTTCTAAAAATTCACCTTTTGTAGCAATCCTTGAAACTCTGACTGTACTAAAAGAAAATCTAGGCTTTATATGTTTGACATGTTCTCAGCAGTTATACATTGTGGAACTCAGACCCCAATTTATGAGCTGGTAACTTGCTTGGTTGATGATAGAAAAGCCATGGGTGTTGTGTACTAGGACCTTAGCAAGACCTTTGACTGGATTTCCCATTGCAAGCTTCTGAAGAAACTCTCAGAGCGTGGGTTGGATAGGAGCATCCTGTGTTGAGTTAGGAATTGGTTGGATGGACGAGCTCAGAGAGTGCAGAGAGTGTTGGTGAATGGTGCCACATCCAGCTGCCAGCCAGTCACTAGTTGAATCCCACAGGGGTCAGTGTTAGGCCCGGCACTGTTCAATATCTTTATTGATGATAGGGATGAGGGAATGGAGTCCACCATTAGCAAATTTGCAGATGATACCAAGTTGGGGGCAAATGTCGAACTGCTGGAGGGTAGGAGGGCCCTTCAGAGAGACCTTGACAGATTAGAGAAATGGGCAGACTCCAACAGTATGAGATTTAACAAGTCTAAGTGCCGGATTCTTCACTTTGGACATAACAACCCCATACATTGCTATCGGCTGGGGGATGAGTGGCTGGAGAGTGGTGANTCCAACCTTGCAAATACTGTGATACTGTGATATAATTCCCTTTATGAAAATGGTTAGGACTTAGTTCCTTCTGTCAAATGCAGCTGTAATTGCCCAACATTTCCAAAGTTGTGGGAGGAAGATGAGATGACTGGAGTCTGAGGGATGGGCAGAGTGACTGATGGATGCCTCCACACAGCCTTCATCCTCTCTTTTCACTGGAAAGAAGAGTGAGTGTGCTCTGCCACCAGTTGGGGATGAAGGAAGAGGCACTTGATAGGGTTAGTGTGACTCTCTCATACCTCCTGCCTCCACTCCTGCCTCTGTTAGCAGTCGATAGTGTCGAAAGTGCTTTCAGCTCTGAGGGAAAGGAGGTATTAAATATTTATTTCCTTTACAAGGACATAAAAAGTTCTGACACAAACATTTTTTTTCCCTTGTGGTTTTCCTTAAAATGAATTACTGTCTCTGCGAATATACCTTTTATTCGCATTCTTGTCTTGCCTGTCTCTGGATCTTGGCTAATAAACTGCTGGCTTCTCAGCAAAAGTCTTCTCAAACCTCTCTGAATGGATTTTCACACCATTTCTCATCTCTGGAGTGTCTGTTCAGCCTCCATGAAAAAATAATTACAGTAAAGTTAATTGGGTTATTTTAGATTTATATGCTATTGTAGTAAATGCAGTTGCTTTTATTTTCCAGGTTTCACTTTTTTATAATCTGTTGAGGGGTGATGAACCTTAGTCACTGATCCAGAGCACATTTGTTCCATCTCTGACCTTGCTTATAGGTATTAGGCAGTTTTTCTTAAAAGAAATTTATTCTGCTATCGAAACATTGAATTCAGTGAAAAGTGGGAATGAGATATGAAAAAGTCAGAGTCAGTGAAAAATAAAATACTTTAAATGTCATTGGAGTCGCTAGTAGAACACTAGTGGAGGCTTTGTTTGTGATTCTATTTGCCAAGGCAGCATCCCCTAGCTTCTGGTAGTTGGGTGGCTTGCAGTAAGAAGCTATAATCACAATATGTTTTTTCAGGGTTTTATGTTTGGTTGTTTGGGGTTTTTTTGTTTGTTTATTTTTTGAGTTGTTTGGTTTGGGGGTTTTGTGTTTTTGTGTTGTGTGTGGGGTTTTGTTGTTGTTGTTGTTTTGCTGGTTTGGTTTGTTCATTGGTTTGTTTTTGCGCGCTTGTCTCCTTTTGTATTAGTCAACTTTACTGGGACCTATTCTGTGCCAAAGATTTGAGGACTTTTTTTCCAGAACTTCCAGAACTTTTTTCCAGAACATCATAGAACTACCGTCTATGATGTATAGAGCATCTTCAGTTTCCACAGATGGGAACAGAATGGCTTTTCAGGCCAGCAGCCATACCATGTTTATATCCTGTATTTCCTTTTTCTCGTCTCCTAGCAGCAGTGAAGAAATCATCCAAAGTAGCTGCATGTTTGATGCTGCAGGTAATACAATGTCTCTAGAAGCTTCTGAAAGCGTAAGAATAAACGTGATAGCTTCTGGGAATGTTCCAAGACTGAAAAAAAGCCCCTTCTGCATCTCCTCAATCTCCTTCTGTTTGTAGACATGAACACTGTCAACAGCATTTGCTTCACTCAGGGGAGCATATGCACTGCAATATGGCCTTTAATTACTCAGTTATAAACTATTCCTCAAGTAATATGGAATTTTATCCATTATGCTCTGCAACCTCAGATCACTGTTTGCTGCTCTCATGAGCCCCTTATGTGAGAAGTGCATGGAATTGCATAGTAATATAAAATATTTACAAGTTTTAATTCTGTCTGTAGACAGCATTAATTTTCAGTTAAAAATAAGCTTAATATTACAAGGCTATAAGCACTGTTTGCAGTGTATTTTTCTAGCCACAGTCTCAGCACAGCTTTGGTGTGAATTGGCCTTGGAGGATACCTTGCTGAGGTTTCAAAACCTGTCACAGGTGGCGTGTGATCTGAGAAATGCTCTAGGGAGCAGTTGTGAATTTGAATACATTTTTCAATTGTAATGAACATATTCCCCATTTTAAATTTACATTGAAAAACTACAAATGTCAACTTAGGTTGGCTCCTTCTGGAATTCCTAATGATCAAAGTTTCTATTAGTTTGTTGATTTTAGTGATACTGTTGGAAACACAGGCCTTAATTCTTCCACCTAGACATGCTTGCATAGACTCACTTATGTAGAATTCTACAGGGTTAAAGTCTTACATCTTACACTGCAATAGGGTGTTCGTTCATTTTTTTTCTTGTTTTTTTCCCCAATGCCTGCTCTTTAAGTTAAGAATGGACACATTTAAAATACATAGTTGAGAATCAAATGCATGACCTAACATTTCATGTGCAGAGTGTCAAGACGTTGCAAAGGATAATTTTAGGGAGGAAAATGGGTAGTGGTAAAAGGAAATACTGATGTATCTAATCTAGAGATTAAAGCAGGAGAGGAAGAGCCTCTACTGCCTGTCGTACTGCACTAACAACAAACACAGCACATTTTAAAATGATTAATGGTGAGAGAATAAAAACCCTATTAATTTTAACAGTTGTTAATAAACAGTATTTAATAGGAAGAAGGCTGTGCAGGATGTCTGATATTTATTTATGTCAAGTCAGGGGTACAAAAAGACAAGAGTATAAATTATTCCTGACATCTCGATTTTCAACAGAATTCTTGCATGTAGAAAGGCTATACAATAACTTTAGTTTATTATAAGCTATGTGACCTGTAAGTGTGGTTATGAAATGAAGTGCTGACAAATGCTTTCCTCTAAGCAGAAACCAGTGCTGTCAGCCTAGAAATGTAGAATTGCTGTGTTTCAGCTAGTACTAACTCTCAGGCTCCATTCCATCATTTTGAGGTGTTGGCTGTAATGAAAAAATGCAAGTTAAGAGAAAGATGTTTTTATCAAATTTGGGAGTAGGACAGTGGAAATCGTGTGCATGGCTGAGGGTAAACAAAAAGGATAAGAAAGACAGGAAGGAAGTGGTTATGACTTTGTTTTTCCCTCAGAACCTTTGTGCTGGTATGGAAAAGGAGTCGTGTACCAAGAAAAAAAGTTAAATAGGAAAACTAAACCCACAAAAACTCTCTTATACGTAGGCACAAGGAGAAAAGCTGCAAATGAATTGTAGTGTGTAAAAGGAAGAGAATACAGCTCCTTCGTGGTATAAGTCAACACAGTCCTGTGTGAACAAATGAATGAATATTGAAGGAACAAATTGAGGGAGGAAGGTGCCTGATTGCTCAGCATACCCTCAGAACTGTGGGGCAGTGCTGCATGCACTGAGGGTGTGAGTGTGGTGTGGAAAGCAGGGACTGAACCAAAGAAAAACAGCTAACACAATTTGTCAGGAAGGAGAAATCTTACAGACTCTGGATGACCCAGCACTCATCCAAAGGAATCCTACATAAAACTTCTCTTGGATTGCTGTTGCAGTCTTATAATGTTCATTCAAGTTCCAAATGAAGACTATTTTTTTATCTTATTCTTGTCTTCTCTTCTGTATTAGGGTCACACTGTGGGAGCACATAAAATGCAGCTGATCTACTGAATGAACCTCAGTTCCTTAGTCATCTCTTAGTTGTCTATGGGAAAGAAAATAGCTGGGACCAGACTGCAGCTACCCCAAATAATAGAAGGCCAGTTCATCCTGGTAGGTTTTAAGTCAACCTCAGCATTGACATAAAAGAAATTGATCAATATTTACATTTAGGTTTTTCTTCCTGTGGTTTAGGTTTTTGGTCCTCGGTATTGTCTCAGACACTTGAGCTTGTACCCTGGCTGAGTCTGCACTGTCCCACCACTAATAGGACCTGGAGAGGATGACTGTATTTTTTTCAAGTCCAGGAGCAGCATGGTACTTTGTTAAACACACTTCTCAACCCCCTTTTTTTCATGCAGATTTGGAAGTCTCTATGCAAGTTTCCTGGTACAGGTCCTGGCACAATGCTCTAAGCTAAGCCCTGGGACAAGGCATATCCCATGAGTCATGAGCTGCATTTGCATAGCAGAGTGAATAGCAAGGAACAGGCAACCAGTACTAGCCTGGGGTCAGAGAGAAACTTCCTCTCAAGGCTATATCATTCCTTGTTTTGCATTTTCCTCTGAAGCAGGTGGTGAAATGAGCAGGATATCAGATTCGGCAGCCCCAGGGCAACATGTGCTCCTTTGTTCCCCTTCTTTCTGCCTCTGAGGAAGCTGGAGGTGAAATACCTGTTTTTCATTCTCTCTGAGAGTCCAGGACAGGTCTGTAGCGCATAGAATACTGCTTTTCACTGTAGTAGGGTTCCTTATTTCTGTTGCACACCAACACTCTTGAATTCTTTAGTGAAAAGTGTTGTAAGAGTTTGAAGAGCAAGGTGAGCGCCTAAACAGAGAGGCTTTAAAGCTATATGACATTGTGCTTCTCAGTGTTGTGTATTGCAAAATGTGGGAAGAGTGGCCACACACACACAAACAGCTGAGACACAGAACATTTGAGGAAGAGGGGAGAACGTTTTAGTAGGAAGAGGACAGACCCTGTGGTCTCCCAGGTGGGAAGAACAGGTAGCATAAAGGAACTGCACTTCTGCAGAATGTTTGACTTTCAGGCTTTCATCTTTATGCATTTCTGAGCATGTGGATGGTCATCCAGCTGAATACATGAACTACCAATCTGCCCGAACTTGTGTGGCCATCCTCAAAGAGGCCAGTGCTGAGGTGCTGCATGCCATGTCACCAGGGTCCTGCACAGAACAAGGCCATCAGACATAAGGCCACACACAGGTTTTGTCCAGAATTCCCTCTAGAGATTAGACCTTCATTACTAAGCCTGAATTCTATTTTCACTTATCATCTCCAGCTGTTTCAGCCTGCAGTACTAGCTCTTTCATTAGTAACAGCTGCACCAAATTTCAGAGGCAAAGCTCTTGTTAATTTTGCATGAAGCAGATTCTGAATGGCTTGAAATATCTCTAATCTAATTGTCCGTTCAATATTCGTGTTACCAATCAACAGCAGAAGTGAAGACCAGAATTATACTTGAGTAGAGAAAAAGAAGAAAATATTATTAAGTAAGTAGGCTACCCTTAGCTTTTTTCTTTCTGCTACTGTATTTGTTTTGGGGTTTATGAACATAATAAATTTCAGGGACTAAGAGGAGTCTATCCAGCCTATTAAGGCTCATTTTCTTTTAATACTCTAATCCCCTCAGGATACCATTTGCCCTAATTGTTTCTTGAATGATCCTTCAGTGTTTAAGCTTCAGCCACTGACTCATAAGATATTCTGTGCACACTTGTGGCTCTGTGCAAAGAAAAATGGGACACATGACATCTGTTTCAAATTTGTTTTCCTTTACTTTACAATTATGCCCCTTGTCCTCTTATCTGTCTCCCAGGAAAAAATAGTAAGTCCGTTTGACATTAACTATATTGTTTAGGATTTTATATATCAAAATTAAATCTCCTCAGACTACATTTTATAGTCTATAAATTCTTATTTTATGGTCTCTTCTCATACTTCTTTGTCTTCAGATCAATAGGACTGCCCTTCTTCTGAACTTTGCGAACATTACAAACATTAGGCAGGCCCATGAACTTGTGTTGGCCAGAAGGGTAGACTGCATTGAAGGGAGAGTGCAGCCAGACTGTGTTTTAGAATATAGAATTCAAACTCTAAAATGTAATCAAAAATTTTTCTAAATTCCTATGCTCTGGTGGTTTTTTCTTTTGTTTTTGGAAAAGCATTAAGTAGCAAGTGGTGGAGGAAACAGTCTTTCTATCAACAATTCATATCTTCTTAGAGGAGAATTTGGAAAACATGTATATATTCTATGATATTTTATTCTTTCTTCTTTACCTCATTATGAAATGAAGAAAACAGTGAGGAGAGAATGAGAGCAGTCAAATTTTCTATATATTTTTTAAAAATGCTTCTAATTTTTGATATTAAAATAGAAGGGTTTAAAAATGTAGTTTGTTTTTACTGATTATATTTTGAGGACAGGATGGAAAATACACGGATGAATTTTTCAGTAGCTCCTACTGAAACCATATGTCAAACACTACTTAATATCTGGGAGTAGTTTTATAGAATGTATCTATATGGCTGGTGTGTCCCCTTTTCAGGCTCTTTTCTATTCCCCACCCTCTTTTCCTAAAATGGCAGTGTGCCTGCTGATGCCTGTGATCTTTCATTGAAATAGTATTGGGTTTGCATGACCAGGTTTTGGTAACAGGGGGCTACAGGGGTGGCTTCTGTGAAAAGCTGCTTCTCCCAATGCCATCCAGCTCTAGGACAGACCCACTCCTGGAAAAAGCTGAGTTGATCAGGAACAATAGTAATGCCTCTGTGGTAACATATTTAAGGAGAAAAAAAAGTTGTTGGGGAGATGAAAATTGCAACCACCGAAGAGTGATGACATGTGAATGTTCTGCAGACACCAAGGTCAGTGGAGAAGGAAAGGGATGAAGTGCTCCAGGCACTTCACAGTATTCACAGCATAGATAAAGCTGGAAAGGACCTCAAAGATTATCTAGTCCAACCTATAGCTCAACTAACCTAGCATCTGCATCTAGATCATATAGCTCAGTACCTCGTCCAGCCTCCCCTTGAACACCTCCAGGGTTGGCGAGTCAACCACCTCTGTAGGCAACCCATTCCAAATCCGGATCACTCTTTCAGTGAAAAACCTTTTCCTAATATCAAGTCTGAACTTCCCCTGTTGAAGCTTAAGACTATGACCTGTCATCCTGTCTCCAGTGGCCTGGGAAAAAAGACCGACCCCTGCCTTTTAGATAGTTACAGACAGCAATAAGGTCACCCCTGAGCCTTCTCTTTTCTAGGCTAAACAGACCCAGCTCCTTCCGCCTCTCCTCATAGGGCTTATCTTCCAGCCCCTTTACCATCCTAGTTGCCCTTTTCTGAACTTGTTCCAGCACCTCGACATCTTTCTTGAACTGAGGGGCCCAGAATTGAATACAATACTCAAGGAGCGGTCTAACTAGTGCCGAGTACAAGGGAACTGAGTACTTGAACTGCAGTTCAACACCGAGTACTTGAGCTGCAGCTGGTGGTGAAGACCATGGTGGAGCAGCTGTCCTCCTGAAGCCTAAGGAGGACCACAGGGGTGCAAAGATCCACCTGCAGCCTGTGGAGGAGACTCATACTGGAGCAGGTGGATGCCTGAAGGAGGCCGTGACCCCGTGGGAAACTCGTGCTGGAGCAAGGATCCTGACAGGGACCTTCTGACCTGTGGGCAGAGGAGCACACACTGGAGCAGGTTTTTCTGATAGAACTTGTGGCCCTGTGGTGGGTGCACACTGGAACAGGCTGTGCCTGAAGGACTGCACCCTATGGAACAACGACCCATGTTGCAGCAGTACATAGAATCACAGAATCACAGAATCAGTAAGGTTGGAAAAGACCATAGAGATCATCAAGTCCAACCTATCACCTATTACCTAACCTAGCCAAACCTGTTACCTAAACTGTTGCCATGCGGAATTGTTGCCCATGGCATGGATTCACACTGGAGCAGTTAATGAAAGACTGTCTCCTGTGGGGGGGACTCTATGCAGAGCAGGGGAAGGACTTGTCTCTCTGAGCAGAGGCATAAACAAATTACCATAACCTCCATTCCCTGCCTTCCTGAACTGCTGGGAGGGGGAAGTAGAATTGGAATGAGGCAGGGGTGAGGGAAGGTGTTTTTAACATTTCTTTTCCTTCTCATTCTCTTGCTCTGATTCTGTTAGTAATAAATTTAATTAAGATCCCCACTTGGAGTCTGTTTTGCCCATGACGATGGTTGGTACAGGGTCAACCCCCTACATCAATAAATGCAAAGGTGGTATGACTGCTTGCACAGTGAGGGATAGTCAAATGTGGTTTGTCAGGCTGCAAATGGTGCAACAGCCGTGGATGTAGCATCAATGAAATACACAGCAGAGAGTAAGTGAAGTGGAAAATATGATGATAGGTTCTGGGACATCGCTTTTGCAGCCACACACCTTAGTCTTGAATTGTTCTGTTTGCTGAGTCTTTGGGGAAGTTTCCAGCTTCAGGATGTATAATTATCTCCCTGCTGCTTTTAGTTGACAAATGTCTCTGATGGTGAGTGTATGAAACCTAATAGACTGATTGGCCTGAATGGGAAAGCTTTGCTGCCTAGAGACTGCTCCTGGGCTTTCCAGCAACTGCAGCAGTGTGCTTCAGCTAAGCACCATACTTGACTCTCTGTGTCACTCTGCCAAAGTGCGGAATTCAACCACAGCGTATGTCTCAGGATCCCTGAGACCTTTTCTTTATTACACCAGAGAAATTTGACTGTAGTAGCACAAAAATGTGGGTCATGAATGTATGTCCTCTTTCCTTTTGCCTGAAATGATGAATTTAGATGATTAATATCTATGTCATCTATTTCCAGTTTGGCTTCCAAACACTGTGGGGTTTTTAGTATAAGAGGGAAGGAGAGCAGGTGAGTGAAAGCATCTCACAGATATCCAACATTTCTTCCCAGCTGCTGTAAAGCTTAAAACACCAGCAACTGTTGACTGTTGCTCTGTTATGCAGGGAACTTGAAACTGAAGTCCACTTAGGAATTTTCAGTCTACACCTTCAGAATTCAATGACAGCATAAAAATTTCTTTTCAGAAGCAGCTTTTCTAAGACACTAATGGGATTAAATGCTCAACTCTGATTGATTCTTAATGTAAGTTAGACATCTGACTTCCCTTTATGCCTTTGTAAAACTCCTTGTTAATCTTCACAGTTTACAATTTGCCCTCTGAGACTGCTCTCTCTTATAATAAATAGACTCTGATCCTCCTGAGAGTTTGAAAGACTGTAGAGATTGCAAAATCCCTGCAGGAATGCAGTATATGTGGTGAGGGAGAATTCTTGTTCATTATTTTGGTCAGGATCTTTTCTGCAGTTTCATACATAAATAAGAGTCTGTTCATCCACCAGTTCAACTAATAAATGAAAGTAAAGATGCAGAGCAAAGTCTCGTGGTCCACTGTGAAAAGACCAAAGCTAAATCACTGTGGTAGTATATGATACATGATTAAATGTTATTTAATGGTACTATCTAGAGAGAAATTCTCCACCGCATCCCACAAACTGAACACCTGTTGTGACTTCTGCTTAAAGAGAAGTTCACAGCTTCACAGGTCATTCCGAGTTGGAAGGGACCCCAAGGATCATCTAGTCCAACTCCCAAGTGAATGCCTGCCCAAGGATTGAACCCACAGCCGTGGAACCATGGCAAAGAGATGCCCTTGCCCAAAGGACACATATTTTGAAGAACCACTTCCATTACTTCTTTCCAGACTTATAAAGCCACAAAGGCCACTACAGTATTGTAGAGACTTCTCTGTTCACACTACAGATAACAGCAGGAGTGGGTTAGAGAGGCAGTGTATGGAAGCAGAATGAAGGACATGGAAACACCATTCAGGAAAAGAGCTGGAAGAGTAAATGTATATTTACTTAATCAAATACCAGCCAAATCAAAGGTAATTCAAACTTCTAATCTGAACGATCTCTGAAGTCAGTGAAGCAAGCTTGGATAGATATGTAGACCCTACAAAACTGGAGGGCTAATAAAAATCAGTGACACCATCAACTCTCCAGATTGAAAGAGATTCACTATGATTGTTGTCAGGTTTGGCAAACCTGAACACAGACAGACCAACTTTATGGGAAGATTAAGATGCTATTTTACAAAACATAATGAAACCAAAAACTGTACGGAAAAAGCAAGTGCAGTTTGGAGGAAACGAGCAATGTCTCTTTGCAAAACCAGCAGACACACTGAGATTCTCAGTAAGAAATTAATTTGAGTCCTTAGATTTTATTTAAAATCAAACATGTTTCTCTCTATCTGAATTTAGAAACAGAAAATATTTTACAGACACCGGGATTGTGTCAGTCACTTAGACTTATGCAGATATGTGAGGGAGGTAACTTTAGAGACAATCCTCTTGCTGGCAGACCAGAAGTGTTAACCTTTCATAACTTGAAGTGCTTATTGGCACCTGAGAAGTGAGTGATTCAGTGGAAGTCAAATTTACATTTGTAACTTGCTTGGGTTTCCACGGAAATCTAATTTTGCGTAAAGATTTAGCAAGATTCCTTAACTGTGGTTATTATCCTATATGAATGTAACTATTTCTGATTAATATGTCCAGAATGAAGGTGAAGTTCTCTTTGTGTACTTCTAAAATTATGAATCTATCTGAGCAATCAGTGTTGTTTTGTTTTCAAGTGAGCAACTAAGTCCCTGGGGTGCTGGTTTGACCTATGTGTCTGCCAGCCAAAAAACAAAAGCAATTGTTTTCAGAAGAAGACACCGCATATTTAGCTAGTTATATTTAGCACAACTGCAACACGTGCAAGTCTTTTCACTATTTATGAAATAATTATTCATGAGTCAGTACTCATATATTAACCCGTGTTTTTGACAAACCAGATTAAAAATATAGCAATAGCCAGATTAAAAAATATGACAATGTGGAGCATAGTTTACAAGCCCAGCAATAAAGAGCAAAAGCATGGCTAATTTTATGAGTTGTGAAGATTCTCACTTGAAGTATGTATATGGACATCTGCTGTTTTATTTCATGGTGAATCAGAACAAAAAATTAGAGCAATAATTATATGTTTGCTATAATGGCAGAAAATGTTGATGTGTTCCATTCCAAAACACCTGAAAAGTCAAGCAGACAACTCCATGGAATTAAAAGATTAAAACAAATATGTATTTCACATTGTTCTCCTTAAATGGGGAAGTAGCTTTTTTATGGGTTTCTTGCAAACTTTTAAGAAAATGTGTATATACTATTACCCTCAGTCTAGGTGCTCTGTTAATTATTGTATTTTACTCTGAGTTAAAGGACATGCCGAATAAAAGGATTAACTACATTTTCAACAGAGGACATAGTATGATATTTTACAAAATACTATACACAATCAGAAAATACTAGAAAACTATTCCTAAAATAGAGTCCAGTGTCATAACTGCACTGACTGGAAGTAGTTTCTAGCAATGAGTTTTTTCCTGGAAAAAATAATCTGCTAGCATATAAAGTTCAAGTATTTTCTATAAATTTCTTATAGCAGGACTGGCAACAGAAAATATGACTCTCAAAAGAAAGATTGCCTAATGTAACTCAGAACTCTGTCCTTAATGGTTCTTCATGAAGTGTAGATAAAATATTACCACTTTTCATTACAATTTCAGTTTCAAGGCTGGTAGTCCAGAGACAAATATGTCCCTCTACTAATACAAAATATTTCTTCTACTGCTGGGCACTTTCAGAGAGCATTGGGGATGAAATTGTAACCATTCCCTTCGGCCAATTTACACTTCCATCTAAAACTTTCAGATTTTTTCATATTTGTCTCAGAAACACCCAACCCCAGCATTCTGTTAGAAGAAAAAGCCCAATAAGGGGTGAGTCCTTTGACTGGATGTGACAGTAATGTGTAAGACAAAGAGGTAATTCAGCAGGAAATACTATTGCAAGCTAATAAAACATTGGTGTATCTATGGACTTCAGTAAGATTGGCTCATAGAAAACTATATAACCTTAAGATAGAACTACTGCAACTCTTCAGAGTACTATTTCCACTTCAGCATATGGATGTGAAAGCTGAAAATATCAGAGATAAACACACGTCTAAGTGGATTGAAAATGAGTATATCAGAGAAGAACTAAATAGCAAATAGAAAGAATCTATTACAAATGCTCAGATTTATTAGAAATTTCAGAAATCCCCTAAGACTGCCTGGAAAAAAAAAAAAGAAAATATTTAGAATATATTAAGAGTTAAGCCAATGACAACCTATCATTAGGCACCTGGGAAGAAGAGAGGATCCAGTACAAAGAATCTACTGAAAATCTTCAGGAAGGAAAAACTTTCAGGATGATTAGAAGAGAGGAGCAGAGAGTACATAGTGATAACATAATATAGATGTGTACAATATGAGCTTGGGATGGGAAAATGACTCCTAGAAAGAGGAGGGCATATCATAGACTCCAAAGTAGAGCAGAAATCCCCCAGCTCTGAATTAAAGCAGTTTCAATAAGAGAAAAAAGTGACTTGTGCTTGTTATTCATGTTCTTGTATAGATCTTTAGAAGACTCAGACAAATATTTGGAACTGTCTTTACCCTGGAGCACACAGAAGAATTAGGCCTAAAAAAAACTGTTGTATTTTATTTTTGTTTTAATCTGTAGCCGGTGGAATTGTTCTAACTGGTATACATGAGTAGTTTGTGTCTGTGTCAGTGCACACAGTGTTTGTGTCAAACTATGCCTAGTAATTCATACTCGAAGACCACAAACTGTCTGGTTAAGGGTTCTGCAAGTAGCTAGTTTTTTCCCTCCTCTAACTATGCCTGTGCATGGATTGTGAAAACAAGCCATGAGGGTTTTTTTGTGTTTCATTCCTAAATTCATATTTTCTTCCTTCTCTCTCTTCCACTCTCTCTCTGAACACAAGTTTGACATCTCTCTGCACTGGGGGGACCTGATTTACAGACCACATTTTCTGTACTGACTTACTGTGCCCTGAAGGAATATGAGTTACTGCCACACTAGTACTCATTTTCTACTATAATTTTCAATGTATCACATTGCAAGTCTTTTGAGTTTTTAACTGAAAAAACTGTATTACACTTTACTATTTTTGTCATGTAGACTTCTCCCTCCCACAGATCAGTCTGAAATGCTGTTCGTCTGCCATGGTTGCCTCAACAAGCCTTAGGTTCCTATGTGTGCTTTTGACCCTTGCAGCAGTTACAGTGGTAACCAAAACCCATCAGTCAGTGTGAGGTGAAACAAAAAGAAGATATTTCAGCTCAGCAGGATCTTGACTTTGAGACTCTGAAAGTCACTTTGGCTCTTTGGCAATGCCCCAAACCAAGAAAAGTGTATGTATTAGTGTTTTAGTTTTGATAAAGAGTGAACATCATGTCCCTCTGAAACAGAGCTTCCTGTAGACTCTAGGATGGTGCAGTCGAAAGCACATTGACCCAGTTTGTTCTGAGAGAGTTGAAGGCTGGATGATTACTTGATGCATGGAGGTGAGATTTTTGTCCCCTTCTGGGTATTGTGGTGTCTGAAACAGACTTCTCACAGAATGACTCACACTGGGTTCCAGCAAACATTTCTAATGGCATCTTTATCCCTTGAAAGCTGGTATGTGTCTGCCTTAAGGGAAATAAGATGAGTAAACACTAGAAACAAGAACGTAAACACGTATCCGTCTCTGTGTTTTTGCTCTTCGAGTGCTGCTACTGACATATAGACTTTTTAAAGCAAAGTATTACTTAGTTGGAACCAGAGACTGACTGAAAAATCATATGATAAGCCACTACAGTCAGCCCTCTTGCACTTTGCACCCCCCATATTGCAGCTTCAGATCTTAGCGCCATGATTTTTTAGCGATGTAGGAGACCCGTTTCGCAACTACGCATGCGCGACCTACTGCCACAGTGGTGGCGGCAGAACGGGTGGCAGTGGTGACGTGGGCGGCAGCAGCAGCGCGGGTGGTGGGGGCGGGGGTGAGTGCGGCATGGGCAGCGGTGCGGCCGCCATTCAACGTGAAAGTTGGGCTACACGGATCCTGATTAAGACCGCGGGTCCACGCTATAGGGGAACCAAACGTATATCATTTATGCCTCCTTCCAAGTCTCACTCCTTTTTTAGTTCGATGCAAGACTCTGTTCCTCATTCTTCATTCTTTCCAGTCCTCAATCTGTTTTATTTCAATATCCTTCATTTGGCACTATTTTGAGTATTTTTAATGTCTCTTTCTTTGTAAAAGTGTTCCTAGAGATTGGGATAAGGTGCTTATAGACAAGAGTTTTAGTTACCATCTTTCAAGTTTTATGCTGGTTATTTATGTGTGAGAAAGTGTTGCATTACCTTCTTTTTTACTCTTACTAAAGCTGTCCTAAATAAACTATACTAAGGCATATGGGATTGCACTATAAATAATAGTTAAGCAGAATTCTTAATTTATTGAATAAGAAATAGCCCTATCTGCCACAGAATTATCCTATGAAATATGAATTAAACACTTGAAAATGGAAAAATAACAGATGCATAATGTTTATCTATGCTATTCTATTTTTAGTTTCTTTATTGAAAGATATTGAATTCTCATTCCACAGACAATTTGAAATGTGGATTTAATTAGTTGGTTTATAGTAATTGCAGCCTGATAGTAATGGAATTTTTGTTGAATATGATACAGCATAAAGCAAAGACAGCTGGGCACTGTATAGAAAACAGGATGTGCAGTATTGTTATTTAGGCTTACCAGTATTTCCTGAGTTTATTGTACATAGTCTCTGTAGCATAAAGCATTCTTCGACCTAGTCTTCTTTGTTTTTGTTGTAGGTTTCTTTGTAATTGAAAAGTTTTTTATTGTGGCGTACTTTAAGGCCAAGGCTTTGTGACATTGTGCTGGAGGTGAGGCACCTGTTTCCTCATCTTACATTCCCAGAATGGGTGCACTTCATACAGGTGTCATGTGGTGACTATAAAGGCTTGAGTCATTTCTGGAGCATTATAAGCAGCCATATGACAGGCACATGCCAGGCAAAGACTTCCTCTTCTCCAAGATTTTATTAAAAGCACATTTAAGAAAATAAAAACAAAGCAATAAGGAGGCATCCCTGTGAAATTACATTCTTTAGATGAGATGACTCATTTTTAAGTACTCCCAGAATATCCAGGCATTATCCATTCCAAATATGCTTTCTGGAATCTAAATCTGATGAGTTATATTTAAGGAGTTAGGGATAATCTTGAAATCGTTGTTGTGTATCATGTTTTAACACTTTAGCCTGTATGCAAAGCCCTGATATTTTGTTATTATCTTGAAATCTGCAGGTATTATACACAGGGATCTGAAATCTCATTTTGTAATGAGGAGGTCCAGTGCCTTTGGATGATTTTCTGTGCTGATATTTGGTGTTGAGTTGAGAATAACCATTGTCAAGCTATCTGGTCTCAAAGTATAGCACTAGCAGAGTCAATGAGAGATATCTCTCTCTGTGAAAAATCTCTTCCTAATATCCAGCCTAACCCTCACCATTTCACCACTCTCCAGCCACTCATTCCCCAGTCGGTAGCTATGCATGGGGTTATTGTGTCCAAAGTGAAGAACCCGGAATTTAGTCTTGTTAAATCTCATATTATTGGAGTCTGCCCATTTCTCTAGCCTGTCAAGGTCCCTCTGAAGGGTCCTCGTACCCTCTGGCAGATCACTATTTGCCCTCAGTTTGGTATCATCTGCAAACTTGCTGATGACTGACTCAGTTACCTCCCCCATATTGTCAATAAAGATGTTGAACAGTGCCCGGCCTAACACAGACCCCTGTGGGACTCCACTAGTGACTGGCTGCCAGCTGGATGTGGCACCATTCACCAAAGCTCTCTGAGCTCATCCGTCCAACCAGTTCCTAACCCAACATAAAATGTCTCTATCCAGTCCACGGTCTATGTTTCTCCTGAAACTTATTATGGGAAACTGTGTCAAAGGCTTTGCTAAGGTCCAAGTACACAACAACCGCAGCCTTTTTATCATCAACCAGGCGAGTCACCAGATCATAAAAGGAGATTAGGTTGGTCAGGCAAGACCTGCCTCTCTGAAGTCCATGCTGGCTAGTTTTAATGTCATGGTTGTTTTGCTTTTTTTGCGTAATAGCACACAGGACTATCTGTTCCATGACTTTGCCTGGGACTGAGGTCAGGCTGACAGGTCTGTAATTACTTGGATCATCTTTCCTGCCCTTCTTGTGGATGGGTGTTACATTAGCCAATTTCCAGTCTTGTGGTACATCACCAGTAAGCCAGGACTGTTGGTAAATTATGGAGAGCAGCTTAGTAAGTTCATCTGCTAGTTCTTTCATCACCCTCGAATGGATCCCATCTGGTCCCATGGACTTGTGAGGATCCAAGTCACTCGGCAAGTCTCTGACTACCTCCTCCTGGATTACAGGGGGGTTATATTGCACCCTGACTCTTTCCGTCAGCCCACAAGTCCAATTGTCCTGCTGGCAATCTGTCTTACTGTTAAAAACAGAGGCAAAGAAAGCATTAAGTATTTCTGGCTGACCTGACAACAAATTTGGGATGTCATTTTTCATTGGCTTACCTCCAGTTGCAAAACATTACTTTATACATTAAATTGCATCACACTCATTTGCACATTTCACTCTGTTAAAATATTTTTTCTTATGAAATGTAATTTATAATTATTAAAATTATTTTTCTTTCTAGCTGATAGAGATACTTGGATTTTATCAAATTAATGCCTCATATCAAATGAAAACCTAATTAATTAATTGGAGACATTTCATATCAATGGTAAATTATGTTTCCCCACAATCATTAACAGCTTGTGGTTCATTACACCATTATGTTTTTAAACTCCAGTCCTTCTCCTACTAATTTCAACAAAGCCACTAAAATTAATCTTTGTATGAGTACCATAGCTCTATCCTTTGACATCAGTAGTATAATTGTGTATAGTCACTACCTGGTTATTTCATTACCTGATTAATTTTCGTTACACAAAATCTTTACATTTCATTAGTGGTTTGATCTGGAAATTTAGCAATATCTACTTTTAAAATTCAAGTATAATTGCTTTAAGTAAAACTTAGGAGTCATATTTAATTTTTTAAAATAAGAAATGGGGAAATATTTCTTTGAGCAGTTATACTGGGTTTAGAGGGAAAATAATAAGAAGAAAACAACCTTTACTGCTGCCAGGGTAGAATGTTACAGTACCAGTACCCACACAGTACTGAGTATTTCTGTTGACTTTAGCCCCTTTATCAGAGTCTGTCAAGCTATGTGTTGACCTTCACTTCATTTGTTACAAATGAAGGTGAGCATGATTGTTGTAGGTGTCTGCAAAAATTTACATCTATTTTTGCTGAGCTTGGACATGTGAGTATTATATTTGGCACCTTAAACTCAAAACTCTCAACAATCCCACTGAAAGAAGGTCTTGATGGAAAATCGATATATATATATATTCAGATTGGAAAATGTCCAAAAAAGCAGGTCAACATGTAGGCAAGAAAAAGCAAGGTAATACGTAGTTTTGTGCACTCTCAATATTTTTGTGTTCCTCAAAAATTAAGTCACTTCATGTCAGGTAAGAGACTTTCCCGGGCTTTCACCTAAATCACCAAAAAAACCAACCCTCGTAGAAGAAGTGCTGACTAAAGCTTTATCACTATAAAGCCCGTGCTTATATGCTGTTGATAATTATTAAAACTCTCAGATTTTATTCCAACAAGAATTTCTAGATGCCTCTGGTACTGGTTTCTTGTTGTGTCAAAGTACTACATGATTTGCTATGGTCATGACAGGTATATTTTGTCCCAGGCTGATGGATTTCTGCTTGAGATTTCATAAAAGAGCCAGAAATGAAAGGTAACCACCTCCCACAAACTCCTCAGAATATCACAGACACTGCAAGTGTGCTCAGACTAGTGAGCAGATTTCAATGGGCATTTTGTCATAGGCTCAATTCTGGCTCGGAGAAATGGGAAAACCAATGATTAACTGTCTATTATAAAAGCCACCTGGAACAGTACTGTGATGAAATAGGAAAGGTATAAGTTTCTGTAAAGTTCAGGCTTTAGGAACACATTTGAAAACTGTAGTTACTTACAATAATATGATGTATTTGCAGTTTCAAGCACATATGGAACATATGTGTGTGATGAATCATTACTGAGCTCCAGGTGATGTACATGCCCCTCAGTAAGAATCTTGTCACCGTTTCTTGAGTATTTTCTCCCTACATGCAATCTCAAATAAAGGTCTTTACAGTTGTTGGAGAAGAGTGACTACCGAGGAAGAGGGTTATGCGAGGTCAAAAAATGGAAGATTTTCAGTTTAATGAGAATGGTAAGAATATGAAAAAACATTCAGGATAAGCAGTACTATTTTTTTGAGCAGTACTTTTTTTTTACATGTGTTTTCAGAGACAGTAGTAAGTGAAAATCTCTCCTTGAATTCTAGTGGGAAAAGCGACATTTATGTCATGAAGAGATTTAAACTTTCTGCAAACACGGCGTGAATTTCATTATGAAGATATAGCAAAAACCTTATAGGTGAAAGATTGGTTTCATTTCATAAGAAAACAGAGAAAAATGAGACATTCTAGCCATCTTTAACAAATCCCAAGAGCTCCTCTCTCTGTTGAATTGATTTCTGTGGAAGAAGTCAGAAAAAGTTTTGCTTAATCAAATGTGAGAGTCTGAGAGCAGAGAGCTAGTCAATCAAGGAATGAGGTGCACTATTTGATTTAAAAAAAGGCCACCCTTCACATTTTAAAAAATTTCCTTATCTTTCAGTACATAGGAAGGCAGACTATCCGTAAATATAGAAGAGGTAACAAATTATAAATTGTGAAAGGTGAATGTTTCCTTTATTTAGATTATTTATAGACTCCTTAATAAGTGTTATTCTGAAAATGATACCAAAAGAGTCTGTTGAATACAGTAATGCTAAGAAAAAACCCACTATTTTAAACCACTTATTTGACTTTAAGGGAACGTTTCTCCATCTGAGGCAGATGTGACAGATGTGGAGATTGTACCTTATCTTGAAGAGAGTTTCTTAAAGCACTATACTTTCTTTTCATCATCATATTAAGTGGTAAAAGATTCCTTACTATGATTATGTGAATTTTAATATGTTAAGATGTTGGTTGAGTTGCAGGTAATGTTTTGTTCTTTGGAAACAAAACAATATTCTATTTTATTTTCCCAGCATTATACTGACCATAGTGAATTGTTAATATTTACAAAGATGTCTTGACCATACTTGAATGAATTATTTGGGAGCCACCAAACAGAATAGAGCCTGTTCCTTCTCATCTGTGACTGCCTAATTGAGTTTGGAATAGTCAAACACAATCCACAAGGTAGGTACTTCAGCTTCTGAGGTGAGCTAAGACATAGCCTTTTGCTTCTTATGGGTTACCTGAAGAGATTATTTCAGATAAAGGGCCTCATTCTGTTTCTGAAATGTTTCAAATACTCCTGAGAAGGAATTCTGTAAAGGACACTCCATCTATTGCTTATTTGTTAACAGTATCAGATAGGTTACCAGAACACTTTTTCAGATACATTCCAAAGGACCCAGGTTTGCAGCAGGCAAATGAGAGAAGTAGAGTGCAAGAGGTCTTTTGTAGTAGCACCTTACATTTTCTGTAACATCTTTTATCAGATGAACATCAGTGCTATTGCTGAACATGGTTTGTTCTTTTAATTCTGTTTTTGTCAAGCTTTCTTGAATATTAAGCCATGACAAACATAAATTAAATTTAATAATTATGCTATACAAACATTCAAATCTGTCATGCAACAAGCAGGAAATGTTTTAAAGCACTAAGTTAATTTATTCTGAAACATGATTATGTCTTAAATCAGATTAAATGTATTGAGTGACCAGTAAGATTTGCTAAACCAAGGGATAAAAGGTTTTAACATGATGAGAGTTAGAAAGAAAAGAAAATTATAGCTTTGCACATTAGATTGTTGTGTATTGCTGGAGGAAAGGAGCAGTGTGATCAAATTAAAATTTGAAAAAATAATTATGAATATTTTTGAGAAATCTGAAAGTAAGAAATAATCTTGTGATGAAAAGCATTGTTACTTGCTACTTCAATGAAGTAGATTTCCTGCTGTGATTTTGGTGACTACTAACTTGTCTGTTGAGTGCATAAGACAGATCCTCCATGGCATAAGAAAAGGAGGATGTGATGCTTTTTCTTAGAGATGAACTCTGCAAAACCCATATTGGCACGCTTTAATAGCCACAACTCTCAGAAGCATAGAGAATTTGCAGACTGATGGGACTTGGTAGTAGAAGGAGATGTTTTATCTCTCATAAGATAATACCAAAATGAATCAGAAAATAAGTAAAATATATAGATAAAGAAATATTTTTATATATACAGTCGGGTCTCCTATATGGCGCACCCGCAGTCTTATTTGGGACCTGTGTAGCCTGACTTCTGCGTTGAATGGCGGCCATGCCAACTCTGCCGCGCCACCACTGCCGCCACTGCTGCCTCCGCCACCATCACCCATGCCACGGCTGCCACCTGTGCTGCCCCTGCTGCTTCCTGCACCCTCACCGCTGCCTGTTCCGTGGCCTGGGGCTGCCGCCGCCACTGCCACGGCAAGTCGTGCATGTGCAGTTGCAAAACAGGTCTCCTACATCACTAAAAAATCATGCCACTAAGACCTGAAGCTACAATATGAGGAGCGCAAAGTGCAAGACTTTAGCTCATCGACTATAGCTCATCCTTAACAGGGGTAACTATAGCCTGAGAAGATTTTTATCTTTGTAGCATCATAGAAATCATTGGTATGGAATTGGAGTCCTGCCTGCAAATATTCCTTTCTGTGACAGATCCAAGATTTGTTATTCACTGAGAGCATTTCTCTAACCATTGCCATGGAGAATAAGGTGTCTTGAAAGTCTCTTGCAGGAGTGTGTTTTACCAAAATTGTAATGTGTCTAATCTCTCTTTTGGCATTGCACAGAAAAGGCACAAGCAGGAACAGCAGGGGTCTGACACGGTGGTGATAAGACTGATGGTAAGCAAACAGGCACCTTTTCCTCTATATTTAGGCATATTATTTTCGTCTTAAAAGACATTAAAAATGATCCTACTTTAATCTATCTGTGTATTATACAAGGATTTGAGTTGTTCAAAATTCTGATTGTTAGTACTGAAAATGAAATATTGTAGAAATACCTTGAATTAGGGAAACAAGTCTTGAGCAGCGAGGTACTCCAAAAACCAGCATTTACACTGAAGTCTTGGATCTGAGATTTCCTGTCAAAATTTTCAAGTTCTCATTAGAGCTGTATATAAAGTATTAGCTTTAGAAATCTGCTGTGGGATACCTGAAGCTGACAATTTAGAGTGGAAAAGTGAAGACATCTACAGTCTTAATTATGCTCAGGCCTTCGCTTCCAGCCCTTGTCCCAAAGCAATGACCCATTGTTCTCCTGGAGGGGATAATTTACTGTCAACACCAGGCATTGTCTTACCTAAGAAATATAAATAACTTAAAAAATCCTGTGTATTTCTGTGTTTTATGTCTCTATAAAGGCTAATTGGATCCTTGCTCTAACAATAAAAATATTTCTTCACTGAAAAATTTTGCCTATTATACCATCCATGTTCCATTTATACAATTGGGAGTTCAAGTCAAAGTCAGAAAATAAAAAACTGAAGATAAATATTGCTTAAACTTCCTCGGGCTATTTAGATTGGTAATATGGTCAAAGGGTGATAGCACTTTATTAGCAACACAAACAGAAAATTTAAGAGGATAATAATTTCTAGATTAATAAATTGTGGCCACAATTTTAATGCTTCACTGATAAAAGCAACTCATAGTGCCACTTTAGGGATAGGTTCATTGCAGGAATCCACATGACTAGTGATAGGACTGAACTTGGTTTCAAGAGACTCCACTCCAGACCAAACTTTATTTCAGTCTGTATTTTTGTGTTAAATTAGAGTTCTAGCTTGCACTACATGTCTGATTGTCTACACTGCCTGCTTATTGATTTATACTCCAACTAATATCTGGAGAAAACCAGTCAGTTTGCCAGCTGGAGAAACATAGTTACAGAAAATTAAATCTTGCCTTTTCAGGCTGGGACAACTCTAATCTCTCAAGGTACAGGGCATAACCCACGGTTTATTTTTGTCATAATTAACTAAGTACAGGTTAGAACAGCATAGCAAGTCCCCCTGCAAATACCTACCAAGTGAGTCTGGTATTGTGATTTCTCCTGGTACAGTATATGAACAATATCCCCTTTTTCTTTTCCTTCTTTCTCTTTAAACACCAGTGCTTCTGATTTTTGCCAAGACAGCAGAGAACCAGAAGAGAAGAGAAATGAGCCTGGAATGTTACCCTGTTTAATTTCTTTAGAGTGCTCAGGATTATGTAGGAGACAAAAAACCCCCCAACCCTCAAGAATTTTAAAACCAGTGTTGATTTCTTTCCAGATGTTTCTAAGATTATAACATTTGATTCTGAACAGAGCCTGAGGCCAACAGTGGGTTTTTTTATCATTTCAGCCAATTTCCTGTATTCCAGTAATTCTGCATCTTATTCCAGTTAATGCCAGAAAATACAATTGCACAACTGCAAACATGAATTTAGCAGTATTTTTCTAACTCTGTAATAGAGTTTATCAGTCAAGTACATAGGTATTTTGTCGCATGGGTCTATGGGTCTTCCGGACAATTTTTTCCACCTCTCAGAAAACTTTACCTTCTCTTCTTCATCTCCAAAGCATGCCTTTTATTTCAGATTGTCATGGAATTATTGAACTTCTGGTGCACACCCTCTCATTAAATTTGTTATACCTTAACTCTTGCAAAAACCGCTGTAATTATAGTGCTGTTTCCAAACAATTCTTCAATTGGTGATGTTAGCAGCACAGGGTGACAAATTGCTCAGACTACATGTTGTATCATAATCCAAAAGCAAAAGAATTAATGGTTGAAATGACTTCTACTTGCATAATTATTGAAGTTTTCTACAAAGATGTTTGTAAGAAATTTTCTGTTCACTGATATTAAAAATATTTCCCAGGCATTTTGGGGTTTTTTTGTTTGGTTGGTTTTTTTGGTTTTTTCTTTTTTTTTTTCCTCCCTGTAGAACCTCTTTAATAAAGGATTGATTATATCCCTGAAGAAAGGAAAAATGAAACAAGCTCTGTGCAGGTGTGATTAGAGATTACAGTTTTTTTAGTATAAAGTCTGTTCTCCCTGACCTTTCAACAGGAATGAGTTAGTTACTCAAAATGCCTATGTGACTACAGAGTCTAAAAATATACCTGTAATACAGGTCTGAATTGCAGAATATATAGTGTAAGAGAAAAATATTGTCCCACTCAGATTCCAGTCTGTGAATCCAAATTGGGTAGGAGCTCTTTAACATCCTTGTTAGAAATCTCTACCCTGAGCAGAATTTTTTTTTTCTATGAATAAAATTTTCTCAATGGAAGAAAGGGAGTTTGATCCTATGTTCTTTGAAAACACACCTCTTCTAAATATTTAAAAAGTGAGTGAATTCAGAAAAATCCCTATACATTGTTGTATTTATGGAAATCCTTGTGTTGAGTGGGAGAACACCTCATCTCCTGAGGAAGTAAGAAAGAGAGAAAGTAAATTCCATTACTTAAAATACCTTTCGCAAAATAACTTTCTCTTTAATCAAGAGAAAGCTGTAGATATTTTTTCCTATCTGAAAATTTACAAATAAATATAGGGATTTTAATCTGAATTCTTTCTCCATACTTACTACTGGAACTCAGATTTTTAAAGAGAATCATTATGAGAATACAACCAAGAAAAAGTATAAATACTTGAATCTTTTTTTTTCAACTACACTGTAATTCATTTGGACTAAAAAATTTTGGTGTGAATTTCCATGTGGAAAATTGCCATTTTACATTCAAATTCTAAATGAATATATTTACACTATAACTTTAGACCTATTTTAGAAGCAAGTGAACATTGAAAAAATCCATTCTTTCAAAATGAGTAGTTTAAAATGAGTTAAATTCAACCTTATGTCCTGTTCCAAGTACCTGTCCTTCTTTGAAAAGCAGCTGAAGTTTAGTGTCACCCAGTAGCAAACACCAGAAAGAAAATACTTGTGTTCATATGGACAAAGTGACTCCTGCATCTGAGTTGAAGTCTAAGCTTATCAAGAAAGAGAGGATCTGAAACTTCTATTTAATCAGGTAAACCAAAGTAATTTTAAAAAGTATTTAAAATAGTTACATGAAGATTCCATTTAAAATTTTAGAAATAATTTTTATAACTTGAAAACTTCTTTTTTTCTCGGGTTACAGTTTTCCAGAAGATTTTAAAAATATTTTGAAGTTGCATTCAATCTCTCTATGGATAATGTATTCCAATATTCTCAATTGTATTCCATTTAAATAACAATCTTTAATGCCAATGATCTCCTTCTATCATTAGCCCTAAAAATAAAATGCAACAAATGACTCTTGACTTTGTGCCAGTTTGCCTATTATGCCTAATGTATTTTGTATTCCAGATCTATTGAGCTGCTCTTGTCTATTTGTATTGTAAGTTACATTAAAACCTTGCTTCCCATTGTGGATACCAATTTATTAAAATGTATTAGGTCACAAGTATCCAGAAAGATAAACCACCTAATTTTGAAATTATTTATAATCACACTGAGGTGTGTGAGGTGGTGTGGAGAAGAGGACCACAGCAGCTGGCCTCTCACTATGCAAGTCTGTCATCATGCAGCAAACACTTAGCACCAGGAGGCAAGAGCAGGAGATCTGTTCTGCAGACTGAGCTGTGGTCACATAATCACAGAATACTCTGAGTTGGAAGGGACCTACAAGGATCATCGAGTCCAACTCGTAACACTGGCTCCCTGGCAGGGATCGAACCCGGGTCTCCCACAGGCCAGGTGAGGACACTTACCACTGTACTAAAGCTTTTTATGATGACTATTACAGTTTTCTTGTCCTCCTGGCTGTAGCATCTCAATGCTTAGCTGAGGTGAAATGAGTGAGTAGTGTTCTAGTAGAAGCAATCCTGAGTCAGCCCTGGTTTGGGTTTCTGAGTTCCTGTGAGGACTCAGAGCTCAGCTCTGTCCTGCTGGTTGGTGCACTGGGTTTTGGGCATCCCTTGTGTAGTACCTTCTTTTCTCTGGGCATCTACAGAAACATGTGTTCCTGGCGTTGAGTTTTGGTTTCTTGCCCCTAAACACAAGTATATATGCACAGTTGGCCCTCTTGCACTTTGCAGCCCCCATATTGCAGCTTCAGATCTTAGCGGCATGATTGTTTAGCGATGTAGGAGACCCGTTTTGCAACTGCGCATGCGTGACCTGCCGTGGCAGCGGCGGTGGCAGCCCGGGCTGCGGCCACGGTGTGGGGGGTGATGTAGAGGGCAGCAGCTGCGGCCGCAGGGGCAGCAGCAGCGGCAGCGGATGCACGGCCACCATTCAACACGGAAGTCGGGCTGCACGGGTCCCAAATAAAACCGTGGGGGTGTGATATAGAAGACCCAACTGTATTAAAAATCTCCAACCAACTAAAAAACCCCCACCCGAACATGACCCTCACTTCCTAGAGGCCAGACCAAGGGCTCAACAGACTCCTGGGCTTTGAATTCAAGATGTCTTGACTCAGTACTTGGTCTGTTGACATAGTGGAGCTAAATCTTTAGATGGTTACACACCAAATATAATATTATTGTGTACTACTATGCAAACCGTAATGACAGAACCCATTTAAAAAAAGAATTGATGAAAAGGATAAAAGAGAACTTTGCAAAGACCTGCTGATTTGATGAATATTTTTGTGGGGAGGGAGGAGAATCACTGCTATATCAGCACTAAATTCTGTCAAGACAGCTTTATTAATAGGAAATATTTTTATGAATGTGTAAGTGCTGAGATAAGGGGAATTTTTATAATTCTGAAGATTTATAAAATGCTAGCTAGAAGATAGGAAAGACATGATGTTGGTTTCTTTCAAAAAATTCTAAAGAGGAATCTTCTATAAGCACATTCACAGTAAGTCAGTTCAGTACTGAGTAAGATAAGAGTAAAATTAAGATACATTTTTTACCATTCATACAACATATTAAACAGTATGCAAGTATTCAGAAGGAATTACTGATAAATTACCTTTTTTGATAAAATTTTCCTTCTGTGATTAAGATAAATTCTTATTTTTGACTCATTACTTCCTCCTTAGAGACCACATTAAATAGCAAAAAATACAGAAAACATAGCATATCAGGAACTTTTCTCATACTTTAACAGGGCAAAACCTTTCTACTGGATTTCTTGGTATATCTGGGTTTGTTTCTTTATTAAAGAATATAAGATAAAAATTAATTAGCTAAATTTATGAGATTATGGGACTCATCTGAATTTATTACTATGAATAAATGGGGAAATTCAGAAATTAAATAATGATGTTTTGAAGTGTATAATTTCTAGTTTAAGTGTAAATAATTTATGATGTAACAATTATTTTTGCTTATGATTAAATAAAGAAAACAAAAGTATACATGTTAACTACTTTAACTCATAAAACTGTGCAATATCAGTCTATCTTCAGATAATGAATCATGACATGATCCTGAGTTCTCAGCTCCCACATCTGTTTTCTGGTACCATGGATTGCACACCATCTGCATAGTTAGTGATTTCCAGCACCTGAACTTAGTTTCAGCATGAGATGAGGCACAAATAGACACATGTGCACTGTCAGTAGCAACTGAGACAGATGGGAAAGCTGCACATCAGCTGCTGTAAAAAGCATGCCTAATTTGGTGTGAGTATAAGAGTTTTGGGGAAAATTAATAAATTTATTAACTCTTTTGAGAAACTCATCAATAAGCTGGTCAATGCACCTGGAGAAGACTAATTGGCTCCCACCTGCTCATGCTTCTAGTTATCTTGAAATTATTTTGTATATGGGAATGCTAAACCTATTAAAACTTTACCTATTGTGGGTCTGGCTTGACTCTTACAGCTATCACTGCAGACCTTGCTTAACTGTCCCACAGCCACTGAGACTATTCCAGGCACATGCCTGGTGTAACCAGAAGCTGCCTTTCACAGGTTTCACAGGTTATTCCGAGTTGGAAGTGACCTACAGGATCATCTAGTCCAACTCCCAGACCCACAAGCATGGAACCACTGGCACCACACTCCATCCATCCAAGCCTCCCAACATCTAGACCATGTCACTGAGCTCATCATCGAGTCTTCTCTTAAACACCTCCAAGGATGGTGACTCCACCACCTCCCTGGGCAGACCATTCCAATGTGAGATCACTCTCTCTGTGAAAAACCTCTTCCTAGCATCCAGCCTAAACCTCCCCTGGCATAGTTTGAGGCCATGTCCTCTTGTTCTGGTGTAGTCAGCCTGAGAGAAGAGATTCACACCCACCTGACTGCAACCTCCCCTCAGGTAGTTGTAAACAGCAATCAGGTCACCTCTGAGACTCCTCTTCTCCAGGCTGAACAACCCCAGTTCCTGTAGCCGCTCCCCAGAGGGCTTGTCCTGCAGTCCTTTCACCATCCTTGTCGCTCTTCTTGGACCCTCTCAAGCAGCTCAACACCCTTCTTAAACTAGGGAGCCCAGAACTGCACACAGTTTCCCTGTCTTCTATGGTATGTCTGCAATCCTGTTGCGGCTTGGTATTTAGTATCAAGGGCTCAGCCACAGCCCCTTGCCAAATGCACATGGTGTGTGCCTAAATGTCTCTGCATCCATATTGCTGTGGTACTACAGGCTCCCAAAGAATATTGATGACTATGTAAATTTGGGTTTAGAAATTTAAGTTTTATGTTTTCTGGGTTGTTTTGGCACAGGATAGAGTGACATGTTTAATCACCTTGAAAACTTCAGGTAAGATATTCAATAATTTTAGGTAATATGTTTGCAGAATAAATATCCTGAGTAGAAAGATATGTCTTTTAGGCTTGAATATTGTGTCTAAAAATGGGAAACATTTATTTACTGGAATTTTTGCAAAAATAATTTCATTTATAAGAGAATCTGATCTCTAGAAAAATTGCTTAAATTTGTAGAAATCTCTGTTCAAGAGTCCTAATCTCACAGTCCTAATAAGTCACAATTAATTACAGGAAAATTTTCATGGCTTTCAATCACTTTCATCTGCTCTGTGGCATCTGGGTAGGTTTTTTAGCCACATCCTTGCTTGCTTTTGATGTAGATATGAAAGGCATGGCAGGTATTTTAGAAGCATGGTAGTATTTTTTGTATATAATAAAAATATAAAAGGCATTTGTATGTATTTAGGGGGATGGTGGTGTGTATTATAGAGGACTTAGTAGTGATAAACTGCCTGTGAATGCAGCCTGTGTGTGATGTTCAGACTCAAGCCAACAAGAGCTCCCTGGTGTGGAAATCATTTGCAATATCTCACTCATTTGGGAACAGTGTGTCTGTCTCTGAAACCACAGCCTGGTCTGCTGTTTGAAAAGGTTGCTTGGGGTTAAATTCTGCCATAAGATTTTGGCATCTGGCTCTGATTGGAGTCAATAGGAGTCCTCTTTATGCATCTGAGGGCACAGTATGACCCTTTCTGCTTGTTTTTGCTCACTATGTTTTTATCCTATGGTTCCTCTGAGCAGGCCCAATCTGAATTTCTCATTCACTTTAAAGGCCGTTTGTAAGAAAAGCTATTCTTGTGGTTTTTTTCATTCTCTGAGCAGTCCTTAGCCTTCTTTCATGACTTCTTTACTTGTTGATTTATTAAGATACTAATACTCAGATCACAGTCTATAAAAACTAAAAATTCAATTTGAAAGAAAAAATAACCAAGTAGATAACATAAGTACAAGGTAATAGCACAAGCAGCTATGGGCAGACATAGCATATTTCATTTTCAGACATCTTCTCAAAGATAAAGAGCAGTTCTATCAAATTAAAAATGTTGAGAGATTTTCCTTCAAGCCACATTGAGCAATCAAGTCTAAAAATAAGCCATACTGTGCTTCTGAAGCAGATAATAGTATCAGTGATGAGGTATTACTATTAGGAGTAAATGGGTCCTGTAAAATAATAAACTGATTTAATGGGCCAAATGATGATAAGGTACTTTTCATGCATATGCCAGAGGCAGAATTTTTTTCATCAGGATTGGAGTCCTGACTTGACATTCCTACTGCAAAGCTCTAGAAGGCTTGAGACTGACGACAGTGTTGTAATTAGCTTGATGGAAACTGAAGTGGTACTCTGAAAACTGAATGCTCCACAGCCTGCTTAAGTATTCCTTAAGGTGGGCGATACTTGCCTTTTGTTCTGTGTTGAAGCTTATGTGGTTGCAGGGTCTCTGCTCCCAACTGAGACTAGTGAGCAAAACTCCTTTTAACAGAAGTGGTACAGGCTTAACATGTTTATTTTATATTAGAATAAAATGAAATAAAAATTTTGTTCTTTTGTTTGGAGTTCATGAACTTTCCCCTGTAAAGATAAACCACACAGGAACATCTTTCCTCTCTTCCTTTCATAGAACCAGTTATATTTTCTGGAACCCGATTTAAAGGAATCTTCATTTGATAGCTTTGTTCAAGCCCTAGTTTTCTGTCCTATTGCCTGAATTTGTTTTCATAAATTTAAAGTACCTTCCCTTGTTTTAAAGCTGTATGAATGGTCCCCAGTTTCAGAAGTCAAAGACACTCTAAACCTACATTGTGGATCACTTGATAATACTAGTGATACTATATTTAAATGTGCTGACACCGGAATGTGTTGCACGGTGGAGGAAGAATTAGACAAAGAACTAGACACCTTGGAAAAGTTATCTATGGGAAGCATGTTGTTGCCTACAGGTAGCCTACAGGAAATGATAAACACAAAAGGAGTAGCTACCCACCTCTGTCACTGAGGCAGGCAAGAACAAACTAAGGTGCCAGGGAAGGACCTCCATGTAAGAGGAGAGAAAGCAAGAATGAGGACCCTTTAATGGGGAAAGACTTCCTCTAGTCAAAATTTTCTGCTGCTTCTTGGGCAAATGAAGCTGGCCTTGATGAGATCTGTACTCCTCTTTAATCCGAATTCTTGATTTACTAGACGACGGGAGGCTATCTGCTCTGAGGAATCAAAACCCTGTGTTGTCTCCAAAAACCTGTGATTTCTCCACAGTTCTGTTGCTTATAATCTGGAAACTGTCCTCCAGCCTTTGTCTCTGAAGAGTGGAAATCACATGAAAGCAAGACATGCACTGGTTCGTGTTCAGAATGCCGCTGGAGAATTTGTTGTGCCTATGATTACTTCCAGTGCAGATATCCAGATGCTGATCCCTCACTCTTTATCATGGCATGGCAAGTTGGAACTGCCACAGGGGTTTCTTGTCCATTTTCCCAGTTGGAAAATACTGTAAATGATGTTACCTTAACACTTCAATGACCTGCTGGAGTGAGACACAGAAGGAAACCTCATTTTGTAGAGGGCAGAGCTGAAAAACCTGGTCTGATCTTGTAGCTGATACTGTTCTGAACAGGAGTTTAGCATAGAGACTTGCAGATGTCCCTTCCAGCTTGAAGTACCTGATAATCTTTTTAAAACAGGGTTCTTTTCACCTAATTGAGCTTTAAGACAGTTTCAGGAGAAGTTAGCATGTGAATGATAAGACACTGGATTTTTCTGGAGTCTCATATAATTGAAAGTTTCTGGCTTTTTTTGGTGAAAATTTCAATAAATAGACAGAAAGGTACGACTTTTGCAGTAAGTTTTCTTAAAATTCTATTTTACTATTATCTGTGCCATACTACTGAACAGAATTCAGTTCTATTTCTTCTGTCTCCTTGTTTTTGACTTTGTTTTGGTTCTGGTTTTTGCTCTCCCCCTCCCTAATACAGCTGAAAGAAGGAAGTAGTCACAGTAGAAAATGTTGCAAATAATATTTTAAAGGGAAACTTCCTCCCAGGATAGAGTGTTCAGATTCAGGATGAGACTGATGGCACTATTTGTTGAGTCCCTGATGTACATTAAATATGAAGCAGACTTTGGTTAAAAAAATTACATAGTCCTTGTAAGTTTTTCTTTTGCTTGGAATTCCCCAATAGCTGGTGACTTGAACGTAATATTGATTTTAAGCAAAAATGCCATGTCAAAACAATTCTGTTCCTAGTCAAAGAAAAAGAAATAAAGCACTAAATAAGTCTACAGACTTTTCCTATGGAGCCTATTTTGTAAATTAGATTTTTTTACTTTTGAAAATATTATTTTTTAGGACAATTAGGTTTGTTGCTAGTGCCTTGATTAATACATATAGCAAAAGACTTAAAAATATTTTTCTGTGGAGGAAATACAAATATTTTTGTTGCAAAATATTCGATTTATGCAGAGATATCACCAAGCTCAGCAATAATTCAAATAAAATGTATTAAAGTCCTAGGAAGTTTTATTGTGGGAATTTGAGCTTCTTCTGAAAATTTTTTTGATATCCTCATACATCTTTCTTACTATAAAAGTAATGTATTTGCAGAAATAAAAGATGAAAAAATACTGTTGAAGGAGTCTGGAGAGTTCAAAATGGTTATAAGGTATAAACCTACCTTCCTTGTATTATTAAGACAGAGAAAAAGACAAAATTATTTAGTTCCAGTTTCAATAAATGAGATCTAAACCATAAAACTACAAATAACTTAGGGAAGTTTTACCTCACCTTTTAATCTTCCTCTTTGTTTTCTCAGCATGACATTTTGCAACCAAAAATTGCCTATGAGATAAGTAAGAAGCAGTTTCTGACACTTAATTCTAAAAATTTATTATCTCATGAGGGAGAGACTTACTATGTGTTTGCTATTTAGTTATTTTTTTTAGGATGGGGTTTTTTAGATTTGTTGGTTTTTTGTTGGTTTTTTTTTAAGTTTAGATGTATATGTGTGAACTAATTTCCCCAGTTTTTTTCCTATTTAAAATTGTTCTGTCATTTCTGGCTTTTTGTTTAGAGCCCTTTATGACAAAGATACACATATTCCCACAAGAATATGAAAAGTGTTGGCTGAAGAAAGCTTCATTATCAGTAATATTCAGGCAGTATTGTGTCATCTGAGAATACATGACCACTGCCTTTTTGGGCTCACATTTCTGGTATGTTTCTGTTACAATTTTCAGAACGTTTTTGCAGGATTCTATTCTATGAAACTGGCTATGCATAATATATTTTACTTGCAAATCACCTTCAAAACCCTTATGACTACTTAAGACTTTTGTGATGGGCTGAATTACGCTCACCACCAGCGTTAAGTGTGTTTATAACATAATGTTATCAGTAAAAGTCATCTATTTAGGCAAAGGCTCTAGGGAGCCATCAAGAATTGCATTCTGAGAAACAGGTATCAGTCAAAATGGTTTATATTCTACCAGCTGTTGGGAGTATTACATGGAGGCCTAGGGTATAGGAGGAGGATACAGCCTGTGCTTGATTAATCATTGCTGGAGGAAATGAGACTTTTCTTTGGAGATTGCAGTGTCTGAAATTTATATTAATTTTTTAATCTGCATTTCGAAAACCTGATTAAGTAATGGAACAAGAGAGAAAATGTACATTTGGGGAATTTTTATTAAGCTGAGTATATGGTTTACTGGATCTCTAGTCTAGTAAAAACCTTCTATCTGCTTTTATCTGCAGAGAAAATCTGTAATTCTCAATTAGTGGTTGTGTTGAGCTTTCAGTTCAGAGGCCTACAGGGCTTCTGGGAGTAAGTAGAACTATAGTATGACTTCTTGGTGCAGAGAAATTCAGTCTAGTTTGATGTTAGTTCGTCAGAGGAATCCTTGGATTCAGCATGTTCACATGTGGCTGGTGACTTTTTTCTGGCTATATGTTGCAGGTCTTCTGAGTGACTGATGAAGACAAGTGATCTATTATGTGTTTTCACCAGGTAATTTTTGAATTTCTACAACTGGCTTCCTTGCCCAGATTACCTGAAAAAAAAAAGCCATCTCTTCTCTTTAGGCCCATTGACATCACTGTCTCAAGAGCAATGGTGTATTTTAGTGCTGTAAATACTTTTCCATTGATCCCTACATCTGACAGCATAGTGATGCTTCCTTTTCATGCTTGCATTTTTTTCTTCTTCCATTAGCACTGTTAATTGTTATCTCTGCATAGATTAATGGAATTCCATACCCCTAATTAACACATTGTTCATACAAATGGTATATATGTTTCTAACTTTTAAAAAAATCACTTGAACAAAAAAAGGCATTCATTGTTCATATATATACTCAAATATCTTTCTGTGGTTTTTTTCTCATTGATTCATCTCCACTGGATACTTTTAATGATACAACTTGGAAGCTTGTATTTGAAAAGCATATATTAAGGAAACTTTCCAGTCTGATCATTCACAAGACGCACTGGCAGTATTGTGATGTCTCTAGCAAACTACCACAATTTATAAATGAAAATAACATTATTTTTAGATGACAATACAATGCAGTCAATCTGGTTTCTTAACGCAGTTGGTTCTTTTCTTACACTTCCCCCTAGTGATTCTACAGCTAGAAAGTGTGCAGTTATTTTTATTAAGAGATTCAGAAAAGAATTCACCTGACTTTTTCTGAACTTTGGTTCTTCAGTCTTACCATCTATTTTTTCATCTGAATAAGAAAAGATGTAGTCTTATACAAGAGTTTCATCCCAGCATATTGAATTTAATGGGAACTCTTTAATGAGTGGAAACATGAGCAGCAGCAAGGTTGTACAACATTCTCTGCATAGAAATTACCTAACTTTTGTTTGAAAAAAAGACAAGGACAGGAAATTGTCAGAATCAGAAATGGCAGTAAGGAACAAAATTTTAACTATTAATAGAAGTTTTGTCCAAGTTTTGCCAAAACACTACTCAACTGTGTTGATATATCCCACATTAGATGTCTGCCTGAGTCAAAACATCTCTGCGTCAAGCAGCAGGGCTGAGGAAATACACTTGCTTTGCTGCATTGTCTTTGAAGCGGTCTAGCTCCATAACCAAAACTGAACAGGAATTNTCCCAACAACCTTATCAAATATATCATCTCCAAACAGTTGATTTCCGCCCCCCACCCCACCCCCCCCACCCCGTCCAAAGTACTTTGTTTTCAACAAAAGAACAAATTCTACAGGGAAATGTTTGGTTGGATTTTCTCCTTAACTAGCTCTGGAACATGAAATTACAATGTGAAGGTCAGATCCAATATGATGCAATAAGGAGGAGTACTATTTATTTTTAAGGGGAAGGAATTAAACCTTAAATATTGAAAATTATTTCAGACACTGTTGATGCTCTTCTGGTATGCAGAACCTAGATAGCACTAACCAGAAAGTTATCTACTGATTCAGACTTTTTAGATCCACAAACACGAATGAATTGGGGGCACTTTTGCGGAACGAGTTTTACAAAATTAATATTAAGAAAATACATTGCCTTCAGTATGATCGATGTTGTGACAGAAAGAAAAGATGAGAAATGTATGAAGCAATTTGCTTTTACTTGAGGAAAAAAACAGAGCTGCACTGAAAATCTATCAGGAGAAAATTAAGGAAAGGCTGGAATAAGGAGCCATGCTAGTATTGTTCAGTAGCAATGCTGAAACTGAAAATGTAAAGGCTTTGAAAATTTGAAATGCTAATGAGTAAAAGGAAAGAATAGCCTCTTTAATTTAATTTTGATATTGTATGAAAAATGATGTTCTATCTTAATAGAATAGACCATGTGGCACAATTTCTTTTCCTATTTGTAGCACAAGATTATTCCTTGCATTTTACAAAAAAGAAAAAGATTTTTTACATCCTAGTAAACATCTTTGATCTCTATCGGATTCATATATATTTTAGTGAATTTCAGAGGTTTTGCATTCAGGTCTTAATTGCTTTCATATAAAATATTCTCCATACAAGAAGGGAGGAAGTCTGAATACATTGCCTTAGTGACTACTACATAAATCTGTTACCATGGAAGATCTAAATAGAGTACACTTTTAATTTGCAATAAAACAAAGATGAAAATTAAGTATGAAAATAATTTTTCTGTATTTAGAGACTGATATAAAAAAATATAGGCCTCCATTTCTCATGAAAAGGCTGTTTCCAGTCAGAAAATCAATAGCAAATTGTTCCTCCATTGGTTTATTTTAATTATTTTTATTTAAAATTATATAAATTAACAGGCTTTATCAAACATATGGCAACCTTTCCATGCTAAAGAAAATGAGTATTTAATAAGAGAAATAATAGAAATTGTTGTCCCCTGCCCATCATACAAAGGTATTTTCATAAAACAGATCAGAATTTACAGCAAAACTTACCTGGACCCAAGAGAATGGCATGAAAACGTGTCATGGGAGGTTTAGGTTGGATATTAGGAAAAAATAATACCAGAAGGTACCAGGGCAATGGAACAGACTCCCCAGTGAAGTCGTCATAGCCCCAAGCCTTCTAGTTCAAGAAGTGTTTGGACAATACTCTTGGGTACAAGATATGACTCCTGGGGCTGTCCTGTGCAGGGCCAGGAGATGGATTTTGATAATCCTTGTGGGTTCATTCCAACTCAGGATATTCTATGATTCTATGAATGAGCCCTTTTTTCTAATTACCTTATGGGCAGTGATTGTTTTGTCACATTTCTGGAATTGCTGATCTAGACCTTGGCAAAGAACTCAGCTGTACCAGTTTGTCAATAGACAGCAAAGAAACAATCCTACTTCTTCCAGAATACTTGAAAAACTTTCTCAAAGATACCAGAAAAAATTCCAATGTGACTTCAAGTCAAGGCACTCAGGGGAGAGGTAAGAGATGGCTTTCATGACTTCTTGTCTCCATGCTGTTTCATGAATTGAGTAGTAATTTGTTTATCAGAATCTGGGAAATTTCATCAGTGGACATAAAAAAGATATTGTGTGAACTAAATGAAGTTTGAATGATCCAAATGACAGAGACCATTTTGTCCCCAAAACTAACCGATATGGTACAAATCCCATCTATAGAGCTGGATTATAGGTTGGACGCTAGATGATCTTCAAGGTCTTTTCCAACCTTATCAATACTATGATGCTATGAAATTATTTTACTCTTAACTCACACATTTTTTTATTAACTTGAACTGTGTGTCTACCAAGTTTTTTGAGGGAGTGCTAATTGGTGGGAGCAGAAAGTATAAGAGACTGTGGTGAGAATGATTGTAGGATGATGGCTATACATTTTCTTTGACTTTTTCTGTTATTGTAGAAGACAAAAGTTACTGAAGATAAACCCAAAGTCGTGATTGAAGGGTACCCTGTGGGCAAGTTTCTTTGTTCCGTTGTCTAAATTCTAATCTGATCCATAGTATATGCCAGAATTGTAGGTAGACAGATTTTGTGGATCAAGCTGACTTACATAGTTTTTAACTGGCTTGTGCGGTGAATTCTCTTGTAGTTGAGCAGATCCNATTCTTAACTATTTTTTTACTACTCAGCAAGAAGTTTTTAACTGGCTTGTGCAGTGAATTCTCTTGTAGTTGAGCAGATCCTGTGTAGGTGCACTCAACTGGTTTGGCAGACTGTCCCCTAAATACTGGAATCCTGAAATAGCTGTTCTTTAATGCCTGCATCTCTACATTTTCACTCTCACTCAAGTTCAAATGCTGTATCTACACTTGACCATTTCCAGTATTACCCTTAAATAAACATGAAACAATTACCACTGGAAACAAAGTCCTGTTAACTCACCACATCTTGCAGAATTTAGCAGTACACTGAAGTCCACAGCCACTTCTCTCCTTAGCATTACTTTAATCCTAGTCATATCTTTTGTCTGGCTAATATTCATACTGTTGTGTTAAATTTTCCAGTCCACATCAGTTAATCAACCTGTCTGAGAGCTCATTATGAAGCCCTGTAGACCTTGCCATCCAAAGGAAAACATACATTTCTATCTGGGTGCAAGAAGTGTGTTATGCTAAAGGGGAAAATCATCTATTAAGGTAGGCATGGGTTACAGTGATCCATGTGTTGTAATCCGTAAGTTTAGAGTTAGCGTAATCTTGAGGATGGGGAAAAGTAACTCCAACTTGGTTTACTGACGTGCCTTTAATGATTGTTTAAACTAGAAAGACTGGTCATCAGTTAGGATAGCTGGGTAAAAGATGAGAGGCAGAGGAGGGCTTTGAAGGAGAAGAACTGTAGAATTTTCTTATGTAATTTCTAAATTCTCCAAATCTGATGTAATCAGGAAAAGGGGTGTTGCCAGAATCTTAAGGTCTCACGTATTGATGAGATCAAAAATTCCTGTCTAACTAAAATGCAATGCTTACCAAAATCTACAAACAGAAATATTCTGTTTAACTTCAGATAATGACAGCAGTTCTTGTAATCATTAAGATCAGGTTTAGTATTAGCAAGAGAGTTAAGATTCATAAAAATAGCATCTGAGGAACTGGCTTATTGATCTTTTCTGCAGTGATCATCAGGCTGAGGTAAATGCGGTAGATAGAGAGGTCAGTGTTGTCCAGTGAACAGGGTGATGTATTGTCATCATACTCAGCTTCAGAGTGATCATGAAAATATGAGCATGGGGAATTTTTCTTTCCAGTTAAAGGACTCACACAGGTTCACAGATTATTCAGTCCAACTCCCAAGCGAATGCTCACCCAGGGATCAGGCCCACAAGCGTGGAACCATGGGCACCATGCTCCATCCATCCAAGCCTCCCAACATCTAGACCATGTCACTGAGCTCATCATCGAGTCTTCTCTTAAACACCTCCAAGGATGGCGACTCCACCACCTCCATGGGCACACCATTCCAATGTGAGATCTCTCTCTCTGTGAAAAACCTCTTCCTAACATCCAGTCTAAACCTCCCCTGGCGTAGCTTAAGGCTGTGTCCTCTTGTTCTGGTGTAGTCAGCCTGAGCGAAGAGATTCACACCCACCTGGCTGCAACCTCCCCTCAGGTAGTTGTAAACAGCAATCAGGTCACCTCTGTGTCTCCTCTTCTCCAGGCTGAACAACGCCAGTTCCCTTAGCCGCTCCCCATAGGGCTTGTTCTCCAGTCCTTTCACCATCCTTGTCACCCTTCTCTGGACCCTCTCAAGCAGCTCAACATCCTTAAACTGGGGAGCCCAGAACACCCCTTGTGAAGTTGCTTGGCTTTGTCCTGGTTGCATTTTAGCAGAGGAGACCTGTCACTTAAAATCCTCTTTAGGCTGCGTCTCTTGCTAAACTCTTTCAAGCTGTTTAAAAGTTAACCATGTCTTAACAGGGTCTTTGGCCTGATCCTGCTGTTTGTATAAAAGAGGGATTCCCACAGTAGTATGAGCTTGTATCTTTTGACTGAAAACTTCACAGATCCATAGATTGCTTACACAGATTTACTATTAGACTGCTTATCTAAATTGTTTTTTTCAAAAGTCAATAACTGATAATACATTTATAAAGAGATTAATAATTTAACGGTTAATAAGTGATTTGGCATATTTTATTTTTTGAAAGATCCTGTTTCACATGAGGTCCTGAATGTATGAAATAGGAGTTACACTGTCACTAGGTTTGTGCTCTTCCAAACTGTGTAATTCTGAAGTGTGAAAAGGTTAATCTGATATGCTTTCCAGTTATTTTTAATGCATAAGTCTTTTGATATTGGAGCATTACAGACCTCTCAGAGGGAAGCCATTATACAATATTTATGCAAAGCTGTGTGAATACTGTTATCCCTCTGCAAGCTTTGCTTCCTCTTGCTGGACATTATGCAGAGACAATAACCAGGCAACACTGACTTGTGGAATTTACACAGAGATTACCTTGTCCCTAAATTGCGTGGACTACAGGGAGGGCTTGGGTGCTCTTACGGAAACAAAGAGAAAAAGTGCTTTCTCTTTTTTTCCCTCAAGTAGTTGTTGAATATCAAATGTACTATTTTTGGTATTTAAATAAATTAATGGACAGTTGTAAGAGATCAGTTTTGTAATATTCAGTAAGGTATTTGATATTTGAAAACACAAAGGTCTTGGTAAAACATCCATTAAAAACCTGAAAAAAAATGTAATTATTTTTCATGATAACTGATTAGTTAGAAGTTTAAAGGGAGAAAAAAAAGTAAATCACAGACTGACAGAAAAGCAGAAACTTTCTGTGGTTTTGATTTCTAATTTTCAACACAGGTACAAATTTGAGTTTCTGTGCAGTACAACTGCACTATAATACAGGTTACCCTTTTTGCATTTTCCTGTGCAGTAATCTATATAGCCAAAGAGGTATTTTAAATCACAAAAGGCTGTCATATTTGATATAGTTAAAAAACCAAGTATACACATGTCACATTATGTACTCCCCAAGGCTATGGACTTTTGTAATAGGCATTTCTATAGCACAGAAGAATCAATGACACAGAGGATCACAAGGTTAAAATAATATTTGTCTATCACTTTTATTAAAAAGAGCTGTGCACTGGATGCATGCCAGATAAAGTATGACTTTCCCTAGGGTCAATGAAGAAAATATTTTGTTAACTGTGGATACTGTTCAAAAGAGTTGGAGACTGTTGGAAGGATTTTTTTTTTGTCTCTGTGTATCTCATCAGTGATCCAGTCCATCAGATCATCAGAGTTTATATGTGAGAAAAATAATTATCCTATAAATAATAAAGCCAAAATTTGTCTGTTTCCACGCAGAAGAATTTTTATCTGAACTGAACACCTGAACTGTTCTTTGTAACACCAGGTACAGAAAGCAATAGCTCAGAGCTCTAGGTTAAAAAAGATACAGTAACTAGATGGGGTTTATTTTTTATTTTGTGTATTTATAGGTGTGTAGTAAAAAAAAAAAAAAAAAAGGGAGTTTTATGACCCATCCTCTCCCTAGTTTATTTTTCCTGGATCTAGAAATTAAACAAATTGTAGTACCGCAACGCTGTTTGGTATATGTGTGTGCATACAAGAGGGTGAAGCTATTATTTCATGTGGGAGTGAGGGAGGGTTTAGCAGAAAGCTGTGAGTTTAAAGGAAGAAACAATCAGTCCTGAGGGACTGGCTTAGGGAGAAAATATTTGGACCTTAATCATTCTCCTACATTCCCCTACTACAGAACTAATATTTTGTCTGACATTTTGAAGTCAGAGTTTTTAGGAGAAAGGAGTAGTGTCTGAGAACTGTCTGAATTTTCAGTTCATCCTGAATAATTCCCTTGAACTGTCTAGGAATGAAATGCTAAGCACAGATGGAGTGGTGATATACTGGACTGGGGGAGCTGCCCAGGTCGTTCATTGTTCCGAGTATTTGATTTTGTGAATAGCGGTGAAGATTTTTCATTGACCTCTGAAGGATTAATTTCTTAATTTAGCACTCAGTGACAATGAAGCCCAAAGAAAAATATATTGGATATGCATATAATGAATTGCTGTGTTTATAATTTGTATAAGGCAAACACCATGATCTGCTGATTGCAGTTGGATTTGAGAAGTATTAATTCATGAGCTTTGACATTCCAATTATTTTGTTATTAATACATTCTGCATCCACCTGTGCTGCTGTCTTAGCATCATTTCAATAGCCCTGCTAAGCAACACTAAATACAGACGATGGGAAAAACCATATAACTGCATTTTTCTAAAGGAGAGTGTGGGAAATTTAAAGAGACTTTTATTTGATTTAAGGTGGTTGCTTTTCAAACCAGAAATACAGAGTGTTGTTAAACTGTGCTGACAAAGGAAGGTAGAAAGTGAGCAAAAATTCAATTCTATTGAAATTTTAGACTTGTTCAACCAATAATTTTTGTGCTTGGCATATTTATCGTTGTCCTGATGCAAATGGCTTAATATTTCTTAAATGTGTTGCATTTATTTTCAGTTATAAATTATTCTTTTATTTATTCTCTCTGCTGGATGGATTTAGCCACAAAGATAATTATCCAAGTCACATTGCTATATAAGTAATGGATGTAAGTGGGGAAACAAATATAAAGGATTACAGATGATTACCTGAAAGTGCTTTGCAAGGAGTAAATTCTTCCTGATTACAATTAAATTATTACAGAAATAAAACAGTGATATGACTTTAATGTTGCATTACGCAGGCTGTGTAATATGATAATTACAGATTGCCTTTCTGGAAGTGAATAAAAAGGCCAAGGCATTTAAAACCACACAGATGTTAAGACCATCCAACTGCCTGGATTTTATATGGTGGAGTTGTCCAAGAGAGTAGCTAAATTCTCTTATGTGAAACTAAAAGCCTTTCTGGTGATGTGACTTAGCCAATCTGCCTGTGTCACTTTGGAGACCTGAGGTTTCCAGGCCCGAAGAGGCTGCTCTGTGTCACTACAGTGTACCAGAAGCAGGACATGACCCTCTTCTAATTGGTCTGAAACACCCTTGGGCAGGATTTATTTCAATCTTGAATATGATCTCATTAAATATGGATACTGTTTTCTCTGCTAGACAAGTTTAAGAAGGAGGGGAATGATCTGTAAGCCACGTCACTCTGTTTTACCATCTGGCACAAGAAGAAAAAACGGGAAAACAACTGGAGGTCCAATTATTTCCCTCTGGTCAAAAATATGTAAGAGATTCTGACAACGGATGATACATTTTTTATTACTGCTGATAATTCCCCTTGATGGTGTTAAAGATACATAATTTGTGGAAATTTCTATTCTGAACACATCAGAATACATCTGTTCAAGGTAAATACACTAACTGTCAAGTAATAATAAGTTAGGGCCCATATTTTTGTTCTCTTAATAATATTTTTTAAGTTTGATAAGTAATGAAATCAGGCACCTACTTTATTCCAAGAACATTTTCTAGTACATACAATGGCTATGCAATTTTCCTGGAGTTACTTCTCAAGAAATTAATTTGACTTTTTTTCCATAGTCTGTGTAACATAAAGATAATTACTTTCTAGTGGTGAAAGAATGTTTACATGGACAAAATTCTGTGTATTCTGTATTCTGTGTGTAAATACTTTCATTAACAGGGTCTAAAAAATAGAATTTTTTAAGACCATTGTAATGTGGATAGTGACCACTTTAGCAATTGTTAGGGGTTTATTTTTGTTTTGTCAAACAAAAATCTTTCTTTTTGGAGAACACAGAAATCACAGAAATCACAGAAAATTATGAGTTGGAAGGGACCCACAAGGATCATCTAGTCCAACTCACCATCTAATACCCACATTTTAGTTATTTTTTGGTGTGGAGACAGATGACTCCCTTTAGCAAAAGGAAAGAACTTTTTGTCTCTGGGCATAATAATGTAGTAGGAATTCAATCATTAATACCAACATTCACAAAATTGTTACTGGCCTATCCTGCCTGTGAATGACTGTAATAACCTCTTTTCTGACATTTATGTGCATATTTTATCAGAACCACATTTTAGAATTCATTTGACTTCTTCAGGAACTGGAGATGGGGAAAGCAATTTTCATAGGTCTCTGAAAAACAACCTTTGTCTGCAACTACTCGGTTCAGGAATACTTCTTAAGTTAACAACAATTTTAGCCTTAGTCTAAAAAACCTCAGAGCCTTACAATTAGTCAGAACTAATGCTTACTAAAACCAGAGTGGAAAATAACATAATTTACAGTCATCAAAAGATATAATTTTCTTGAAGTAGTTGCAATTATTAGTTCTGAGCATTTAAGACACTTAAAAATTATGTAGAACAATGAATATTTCCTGACTATATTGAAATTAACTATTATTAAATGCAAGGAAGGAATGAAAACTACAATATAAAGTATTATCTAAAATTGTACCGATTTTGATAAGTGTCATACAAAATGAAAAAAATTATGGTACTACTCATGACCCATAGAATGTACAATTTATAGCAGCAGGTAAATTGATACAGATTATGATAAATCAATAGTAAGGAGATGTTTGTGTCCTAATGATAAACACCAGAAAAATGTTGGCCCCCTCATGGTTTAGCCAGCCCAGCTATCAGCACTCTCCATTAGTCAACTTAAGTATCCCATGCTCCTTCTCAACTGCAAAGCACTCAGCAAAAACATTTTTAGTTGTGTATCTGAGACAGACCACACTGCACTGGGGCTGATGCAAAGGGGAACATAGTAAGTAGTGATGAGGAAAAGGCAGAAATACTTAATACCTTCTTTGCCTCTGTTGTTAACAGTAAGATAGACTGCCTGCAGGACAACTGGACTAGTGGGTTGACGGAAGGAGTCAGGGTGCAATATAACCCCCTTGGAATCCAGGAGGAGCTAGTCAGAGATTTGCTGAGTGACTTGGATCCTCATAAGTCACAGAATCACAGAATCACAGAATCAGTAAGGTTGGAAAAGACCTTAGAGATCATCGAGTCCAACCTATCACCTATTACCTAAGTCCATGGAACCAGATGGGATCCATCCGAGGCTGATGAAAGAACTAGCAGATGAACTTGCCAAACCACTCTCCATAATTTACCAGCAGTCCTGGCTTACTGGTGATGTACCACAAGACTGGATATTGGCTAATGTGACACCCATCCACAAGAAGGGCAGGAAAGATGATCCGAGTAATTACAGACCTGTCAGCNAGGAGTAATGATTGACAGAAAACTCAGTATGAGCCAGCAGTGTGCCCAGCTGGCTAAGAAGGCCAATGGCATCCTGGTCTGTATTAGGAACAGTGTGGTCAGTTGGACTAGGGAAGTTCTATTTCCCCTGTACTCGGCACTGGTCAGACCACATCTTGAGTACTGTGTGCAGTTCTGGGCTCCCCAGTTTAAGGAGGATGCTGAGCTGCTTGAGAGGATCCAGAGAAGGGCAACAAGGATGGTGAAAGGACTGGAGTACAAGGCCTATGGGGACCGGCTATGGGGTTGTTCAGCCAGGAGAAGAGGAGGCTCAGAGGCGACCTAATTGCTGTTTACAACTACCTGAGGGGAGGTTGCAGCCAGGTGGGTGATGACAGGCTGATGACACCAGTATGAGAGGACGTGGCCTTAAGCTACGCCAGGGGAGGTTTGACTGGATGTTAGGAAGGCGTTTTTCACAGAGAGAGTGATCTCTCATTGGAATGCCTGTTAACAGGTGTTTCAGGTGATAAAAGAGGCTCAGGGTATACTGTTAAAACACCTTTTGAGGCCCACCAGCGAGATAACAGTTGCTTGGAAAATGAGAAGAAAATTTTGTGCATTTTTAAGTATAATTAAGATCTTACAACACTTGTATATTCTGTTCTTTAGTAGTGATGCAATTAGAAGTCCAGAAGATTCCTGTTGAACAGTAGAAACACAACTTTTTGTTTTGTTAACTTAGTCAAAACAAAGGTCTCTAGTATGTAGGCAGGAAAAACCCCAGAAGCATAAAGAACTTAAGAAGCCACACTTATGTGTGCAACATAGCAGTTGCACCTAGTTCCCTAAACTGACAGGTTTCTGTCCAATAAATTGCAGATCTCTTCAAACAGGATTTTTTTCATTTTGGAAATGTAGTCCAGAGATGGCTACTGTGAATATGCTGGTCACAATGGGAGTTTGAGGTACGGAGCTTTTCCATGACTTGAGATTTATTTGCAGAAAACTCTTGAACAAAAACCCCTTCATTATGTACCAGGCTATCTTTTACTGAAACTCACTGACTGAAACAAATAAGGAAACAGAGATTGACAGCATTTGTTACTAGCAGACTTGACCCAACTTCTAATGTCTGGAATAGAAAATCAATCTGGGGATTGGGAAGAGAAAATAATGCAATTAATGAGTAAATTGATTCCAACTGATCTACTTGGAAAAGTAGCTATCTCTTCTCAGACCTGGGAAGAGCTTTTTTGTTACTGCTTGCTGTTTATATTGTCTAGTGTATTTATTTACTATATTTGTAGATAAAGAAAGCATGTAAATCTTTCCATGAAAGAGTACAAAAGAATCAGAAAGCAACTCTCTTTTACTTTTCTTATTCTATATATTTTATTTATAACTTTTTAAAAGTGAAAAGTGCAAGAAATTCCAACTGTCAGTGGTGCAAAAATGTTCATTTACTCTTCTTCAGAATTAAAATACTTTCATGAAAACTTACAATGGGTCTCAACTGCAAATTCCTCAGAAAAAAAAAAAAAAGAATTTTTGGCGCCTTATGTTGATTTTCAGTGTCCATTTTGAGATCCAAATCAGGTCCAAACTGCCTAGAGTCCGTAATTAAGTCCATCAGAGATAGTCTGATGAAGCTTCTAAATTGTCCCACATAGCTCATATGAGTTATGGTACCACTGAATCTACATGTTCACAAAAAAGATCCTACTTCATTTGTAGGAAAAAATTAAAAAGAAATCTTCATGGTTGAAAGTCGATTCTTTAATATTCCCTGCTATACATAAAAATCTGTTGCATTAGGCCATAGTAGTTTTAGAATTGAAAGGGTAGAAATCACAGCTGATCATATACTTCATATCATGGTTATTTATAAATGGTTATTTATAAATTTTTTCAATGAGGGAAAGGGATATCACAGAATCACAGAATCAGTAAGGTTGGAAAAGACCTTAGAGATCATCAAGTCCAACCTATCCCCTATTACCTAATCTAATCTAGTCAAACCTGTTACCTAACTTAACCTAACCCGTTGCCATCCTACTACCAACACACCATCCTACCTATAACACACTACCCTAATATGTAGATCATGTCACCAAGTGCGGGAGTGCGGGTCTGGTGTGCAGGGGCATTCCAGCTCCACTATTCCTCCTGGGTGGCGTGCCCATGGCGCGGCAGTACCTCATTCCCAGGCAGCACCTTTTAGCAGCCATGTCCCCACACCGCCACTGTGTGCGCCATGAGGGCTCCCGTGGCACAGCAGTGCTGGGTGCAGGGCTGGCCGCCATTGGGGTGCTGGCAGGAGGGGGCCCAGAGCTGACAGGAGATGTGTGCACTTGGGGGAAATGCCTGGTAGAGATAGTGAAGCAGTGGGTCAGGCCAGTGCTGGCACCACACTGCCTATACCCTCCCCTTCCCCCCGTCCCGCTGCTGCCGCTGCAGGGTGCTTTTGTCCCATAGGGTGCAGACCAGCCCGTTGCTGCTGTCTGCCTGCAGATTCACAGACATGGCATGGATGGATCTCTGAGGAGGATGGCATTTGAAATGGTGGGAGTCGGCGGTGTTGCGCAGGAGGCATTGGGAGACATTGTTTGCTGTGAGACCAAGACTCCATGTTTTGAGCACATGGCAGGGAAATAAAGCCTGTGCTCCCCTGGTGGAAATGGGGCAGGCCCAGGGGCTGGGTCAGGCTGAGTAATGGCCAATAGGAAAGTGTGACAACACAAAGACACGCCCACAAGGCATGTGACTAGGGGAGGGGCTCGAGGTCCTATAAATACAGCTGCTGGGGCTCACAGCTGGAAGCTGGCTCGTGGATCTCCCAAAGTGAGAATGTCTTCTTTGCTTCTCCAATCTCCACTACTGCCTTTTTGGCTCAGACCATGTGGCCCTTGATTCTCCATCTCAGCACAGCCTCTGCCCTGCTGAATATTAGTAAAGCCTTTGACACTGTCCCCCATAACAAACTCCTGATGAAGATGGAGGCTTGTGGCTTGGATAGGTTTACAGTGTACTGAATCAGGAGTTGGTTGGATAACAGAGCTCAGAGCGTGGTGATGGTGCTGTGTCCGGTTGGAGGCCAGTCACTAGTGGGGTGCCTCAGGGTTCTGTACTGGTACCAGTCCTG
>WEKX01027987.1:276132-312478 GCA_013390025.1 Pitta sordida
CAGGTAACAGGTTAGGTTCTGTTAGGTAACAGGTAATAGGTTAACCTTGATGATCTCTATGGTCTTTTCCAACCTTACTGATTCTGTGACCCCAGGGTCTCCCTACAGCCTCCTCGGACATCCCAGGAAAAGGATCTTTGCCTGTTATGCTTCACCAGTTTGTCTATCCTGAACCCTATTCCCCTGCCCCTGGAATTACGGGGGTACCCCGGTGTCCTTTGAACTTGGCCCCCTCAGGTTTATTTTCACCTGTCGTCAGTCATCATTGCAAGCAGAGAATTGTTCATACATCTTGTTCCATTATTATTGTTATTGTTGTTATCTCAAATATATATATGTTATATTAAATTTTCCTTTTTCTTTTTTTTTCCTCCCAGTGAAGTTCTTATTTTTCTCTCTATTATTCAAGTATGTCTAAATTTGATTCATACCTGTCTAAACAAGCCCCAAGACAAGAGGTGTGCAACCTTTTGAGTAAAGGCTTTAGATAAAAAAAAAAGGGATCTAGGACATGACATAGCCTGGAGAGAAGTCACAATGTGTACATGAAAGAAATGTCTGATGAAAAAACTTTTCTTGGGTGGAGAGTTGCATTTTTGTGTGCCTTTTCAAGGCTGGAAAGATAGAAATGGGAGGAACTTGTAAGTGAGACCTTTTTTTCCTGTGGATTATTTTTAACTAAAATCATTAAGTGAGCTTCTTTATGTCTGACCTCTGCAAATTTCTCCATTCGTCCAGGAGCAAAAATAAGTGAAGAAGGATGGGAAGGCAAAAATGCCTTAAGAGCCCCTTAAACTGAATTTGCTACCATAGATAATACAGTATAAAAATAATCTTATATTCAGGTAAATTTTTATAAGTTAAAAACTAAAAGAGTTCTGATGATGAATAAATGATATTTTTAAACTGGGCTTGATTGATAAGTGGAATTATTTTCTTCTGTTGTTGATAGGTCCAGAATATAGTGTGCCTGACTGAAATGAGTCAAGTACTGGGAATGAAAATTTATTATACACAGAGATATGTAACATCATCCTAGTTTGGAAGGTGCTGAGAGACCACTATCAGAAGCTGTTTTGATGAATTTTCTCATTTGTATTACCATGTTGTCTTTCATCCAGCAAAAGGGACCTGTTCTATTTTCAAGCAGGTGATGTAAGGTGTGGGATCAGAGTGTCTCAGCTCAGTTAACATGCTTTTCATCTGGTTTAGGGACTACCTAAGGCTGATAGTTATCTTCCTGAAGTTCAAATAGTAATAAAGACATTTTCATGAGAGAAAATACATCCAGATTTAATTTTGAAAGGGCAACAATTGTGGAAGAGTAAGAAAATGAGCTGACACTACATATGTTGACAATTACCCTTTCCAAAACCCTTCTGTTGGAATAGGCCAGGTAACTTGTGACTTGTGATGCTGAAGTCAAACCCATCTGCCTTGGGCATTAAGGTGGGAAGGAGTGAAACACATCCACAACTGTTCACGCACCCATATTGTTTGTGAAAGAACAACAGTTTTTTTTGCCTGGCTCCCATTGGCCCTATTCCATATGCACTGCAGAGGGTGATGGCCAGGGTGATGATGACCTTTGCTTCAACATGTGCATGTTACGTCTGAGACACCGAACAATAATGAACTCACTGTCTAGCCACTGTACAGCTCTTGTGCATATATTTCAGTGCAAGACATCCCAGACAGAAATATGAGCCCCCAGGGCTGTAAATCACCATTTTCTCACTGAATACTAAGGCTGATGAGGCTCAGCTTGGCTTCAAGCCTGTACAAGAACAATGGAGATGTTTCCACTATGGAAAGACTGAATGTTTTAAACAAAACTCTGAAGTTTCCAAATTGTGGATATTTCAGGTGTGGAATAGGGCATGACCAAAGAGAGCTGACCAGATATTAGATTTTTGTATTTGTAAATATTTTTGTATTGCTACTTCTTTAAGCCATTTGCCAGATCTCAGCATGGAGTTTAAATGTTAAACTGCTAATATAGTTAGGCAGGCAATCCCTTTCCCATCTCCTTTTAACTGGATAAATCAGGAGACATCTGCTTATTTCATCTCTAAATCACAAGGAATCTTTATTAAGTTCTTTCTCAAACAGAAAAATTGCTGTCTTCAGATTGGCATTTTTCCAAATGTAGTGCCTTTCAGCCTACAAAAAAGAATAAGCCAATGGCTTCTTTCCATCTCAGAGCACTTTACTCAGAATGCTTAGTGCATTCTTATATGACTAAAGATGGATGAAAGTGGTTTCAGTTGGTCTGTTTGTGGTTTCAGTTTGTTTACTGTAAAACAGCTGTACTGCCAATAACTTGTTGTTCTAAATATTATCTTTATTTTTTTCCATTGTGGGTGTGTATTTTTTACTTTAAGGAAATAATTTTTTGCTCACTAGTCAGAAGCATCAGAAAGGAATATAAAACTAGGTCTACTTCCAGGAATGGCATGAAAATATAAGTTGTAACAAATTTTATCTTTCATGCATCTCAGAGAAATAGTCCACACCATTTAAAAAAACACCAAATGAAAGAATCATACCTGGAATTTCACTACAAATCCACTTTAGTACAGTGGTGAGTGTCTCTGTCTTTCATGTGGGAGACTGGGGGTTTGATTCCTGCCGGGGAGGCAGTGGTGGTATTTAAGAGTTGGACTTGATGATCTTTGTGGATCTCTTCCAAATCAGAATAATCTATGGTAATCTGTGATAGAAGGTGGGTTTTTTTCACACAGAAAAGATGTACATGAAAAACACAATCAAGTCAACACCCAGGGTGCTCTCCCTTTCACCACACCATCACTCACTGCTTTTGTTTGTGTGTGATATTTCCCTAAAAATTATTATTATCATATGAACTATCATGTAAAGGAATGATAGTGGGAAAATTATTAATGAGGTTCAAAGTTATTCCCTGGGTGGGTGTTCGCTTCGGAGTTGGATTAGATGATCCTGTGGGTCCCTTCCAACTCAGAATAACCTGTGACCCAAATATGGTGCTTTAGTGCTGTTGTTTGCCCTACCCAATAGACACCACCATCACGCCATATCATGCAGAGGAAACCAGCATGGGAGTTTGCTGTACCAGAAAATGGTCATTAGGAAAAGGTAAGAAAAAGCAGCAAGTAAATTTTTTCATCTCAGCACATTTGAGTATTTTTCCTGTGATCAGCTACTATAGCTCTTTGCCTTCTGTTTTATCAGCTTTAGAAGCATGCTTGAAGCATGTTAGCACTTTGAAATCGATGATGAACTTTTCTTGCAGTACTTGTTTTCTGATTAGAGCTGTCATGTAATTTTTAGGAAGGGATTTTTCCTGGTACTGAAGAAACAAGTAAACAAGCTGTTGCTTAACTGCTCACAGTTCTTCCCACAGAATGAAGACTGACAGGGTGGGACTCAAAGAAAGGGAAGAGGAACCCAAGCCATCAAACAGGCTGCCACACACTCATAAAATCTGTGATTTCCAGCCATTTGCCTTAATCAAGCTACAGTGAATCCCTGCTGCATCGCGACCTCTCCATTACGACCCTGCCCATTTGCGAAGCAAATTTTTCACGATTATGATTCAGCGGTCCGTGAGCTTAGCAGCCTGACACATGCGCAGTCACTATGCTCTGCTGAGGGGTGGTGCCTGTGGGGCAGGACTCACCCCGCCCTGCAGGGAGGGGGTTCGCAATGGTGGCACCGTGCCCCCGCTCTCTGAACGGGGAAACTGCCTCACGAAAGTGAGGCAAGCTGTGTGCTGGGAGGGCGCAGCGATAGCTGCGCCAGGAGAAGGCTTCTGGAGGGCAGGAGGGACGGTACGGGCAGCGCTGCCCCTCTCTCACGGGACCAGTGGATGTTAAAGGGAAAGAAACCCGACCTCCCCACCCCTGCCACCCTGTGGGCTTCTCCGGGCTGCTGCAGTCGCTCCCACACCGGTGGTTGTGCATGCGCTGGCAGCCCTGCAGCAGGGGCTGGAGCACGTGGCATGGNGGGGCTGGAGCACGCGGCGTGGCATGGGCTGGAGCGCGCGGTTTTTCCAGGCTCCAAGAATGCTGACCAGAGCTCAGGGACACCCCTTCCCCACTGTCGAGGCAGAGTGAGCACACGCGAGCTGGCGCGGGGTCCCCGGAGCCGGTGTGAGCACAGGGGCTGGGCTGGGCTGGGCTGGGAGGCTGGGGTGGAGCAGCAGCGCGGAGTTTGGGCTGCGAGCACACACAGTCACAGCAGCCTCTCAGAAACGGCTCCCTTTGCTCGCCTGTGCTGAGACAGACTACGGGAAGGAGCAGAGAATTGTCCGCAGCACTTCGGAGTTCTGGGGGGTGGAGCAATGGATATGGCCTGCATGCATATTAACAACTTGCACTTCTTTGCGAGTTTAGTGTTTCGTGACGGCCTTGGGCTGTCCCTTTGCTCGCGAAGGATGGGGTATAACTGTATTAGACTTTTGCTTTTATTATGTGTAATGGAGGGCAGAGCTTAGTAATTTAAACCAGATGTGGAACTAAGGCTTGAAGCTATGGGGTGACAGAAATTTTAAAGTGTCACAATCATCCATAGTTTTAAACAGGTATTTTTTCTTGCTCCTGCTGTTCAGCTCTAGTGGTGTGCCTTCTATAGGTTGTATGACACGCTCCAGAATTACTGGGAAGAGGACGTTAGAACAAGATGATCTTCAAGCTCCCCTTCCAACCCAAACCATTCTATGATTCGGTGATGCTTGTTCTGCCTTTAGTTATGATTCACAATGCCATTTGCCATTGCAAGGTTTGTTTTCAGTTTCAGTTATGCTTCTGTAAGCCTATACCCAGCAATATATTATTTGTCAGGTCTTCATTGTAGTCTGAAAGATTAATCAAAACAAACCCAACCATTTGAAGAAAAGAGAGAAAAGACAGTCAGAAAATACTGTTTGTTTATAGCTAAGGTGTTTAAATGAGAAGCATTTGTTTGTGCCCTTTGAGGCACAGATTATTTCTCTATAAGCATGTGAAACTGCTTAAATGTGCAAAATCCGTGTGCAAAAATGTGCAAAGTTTTTAAATTTAAAAGCTTCAGTACAAGCTTTTGCTACATGTGAGAAAAAATCAATATCTCTCAGCCAGGAAGCTAGTCATTACAATGACTGCAATTTTTCTTTTATAACCTGTATGCATTCACTCACACCAGCAAGAAAATTTAAAAAAAACCCAACAGTGCCCAGTGTTAGTAAGCTACCTTTCTTTTTTTCTTCTCCCACCCCCCAAAAACCCGGGAAGGGAAGGGAAGGGAAGGGAGGATAATAAGACATCCATCCCTCAGAAGAAGAGGGTGAAAGCTTGTATTTATAACCAGAATTGCATCTGAGAATTGAATCACAACAAGCAAACACAAACCACGCAAAACCAAAATGATATATGTTTAAATTCTTGATTTCTTCCTCATAAGCAACTTGAAGAGATAGTACGTTCTACATATCTTCCATCATCCTAATTGGCATCAATTTTTGGGCTGTACGTTAAATTCCCAAAGAAAATATAGAGTGAGCCACAGTGCCATTTTCCCAGCTCATTTTACATACAGAATTTTCCGTTAATATTACATACACATTCTGCTTCACTCCTACTCATCTTTCCCCCCTCCTCAGTCTGAAATCAGTATAATTTTAAATGTTCTACCTGTCAGGTTAGATGTATCATATTACTCATAATACACATTAAAGCAGTTAAGCTTTTTTATTGTTCTTTACATATATCTCAGCATAATTGTGAATTCAATAACATTTGGTTTGGGTAGGAAGGATTAAATAACAGGAAATAATCTATGTTTCATAGCTCCAAGTATCAAGCAAATAATAAATACTACTCAATTTCCCTATTGCAGGTATGACTTCTCTATGAATAAGAAATTAGAAAATTAAAATATCCTCTTCTCTCATTTTAATATGTTTTACTGGTATGGAATTTGATCAGTATTTAGGAATGGAAAAAAGCAAGATAAGAAGCTATAGTTTGGAGACAAGCAAAAAGGGGAAATAAACTATTCAGCATAGCAATACTTTTTCTCTTTAATGGATTTCTGCTGACTGTATAACTTAATTTGGAGAACATTAATGAAGTAGAAATCTGATATATATGTCTAGTGAGACCCAGGCAATGTAACAAATGACTTTGTAGGTGACATTTTGTGCCATTTAAAGAATGTTTTTTGTTTGTTACTGGCTTAAGCTTGTTCAATGTGCTCAAATTACATTTGACTTTTTTTCTCACATCTGTGACAGAAGACAGGTTCTTTCAAACAGAAAGTAGTGAAGAGGCTATATAAGTGAATCTTATACTAAAGGATGGTTTAGAAAGAAAATTTTAATCCAAGGCAGATAGATTAAGGTCCTCACTTTTCCCAGCACTGAATACCAAATGGTTCCTATTGATTTCAAGATGTAAGAATAATAGTGAATTGTTCATCTGCACATGGTAACTACAATTTTGTGCTATACCTGTCCTGGCTCTCTGTACTTAACCTGGTGCACTGCGGGGGCAACTGGACTGAAAAGACTTGCAAACCGCTTAATTGTGGGGGGCATCACTGTGACAGAACTGGACAACTGGCAATACTGAACACCTGATGCTTTACTTTTGCATTTATTTTTGTTATTACCCCTTAAAAACAAGTCTTTCCATCCAATTCCTGTTGCTTCTCAATCTTTCTCCTGTCTGTGTAATGATGTACCCTGTAGGATGAGGCAAAGTTCAGCCAGATATGCAGAGCTGGTTCCTGGCATGTCTTCATCGATCTCATCACAGGATCTCCCACCCTGCTCTATGGGGAGTCAGAGAGAGTGACAAAATGGGGTAAGTTCCTTGCAGGACTTCTCCCCAGAAATTTGTTTGTAATCCCTAATGTGTGAAAAGGGTTATTCTTATTTGTAAAGGGTTATTCTTATTTGTAAAACTTTTCCCAGCTTTATTCCAGGAAGCATCATATAGCGCAGCACTAGACAGAGCTCATTTTAACAGCCTATAGTATATTTGCACTTAAACATCTTGCCTGTGCCCTTAAAGCTCTACTCCACTGAGCATATTTCCTCCAGCAGGAACACCCGTGGAATTTTGTTTGCACTTTGTCAGTGGGGAAATTGCATAAGAGTCAAACATTCCTCACTTCTTGGTTTAAATTACACTGTTATCCTGCGGTCTGCTGTAAAGAGCTTTTAAGTGAAGTGTTTACCATTAAAGACTCTCCATGTAAATTATTTACTATTGACAGTGCTAGCCAGTAGGGAACATTTCTGTGGGATATGGATTTATAATTACGCTGTTAGTTTAAGGTTTAAAGCTTTTTCTGATGGCTTAGAGAGAGGGTTCTTTTGGTTTTGAAACCATAGGAGAAGTACGAGAAATCTGACCTATCATGTTGTCTCTGGCTCAGGAGAGGGAATGTGGAATGAGTAATAATAAAAATAAAGCAAAGAATTATTTTCTCTAAAAGCACTTTAATCTAATACCATGGACAGATGGCCAAAGCAGAAATTGTTGTTGTGTTTTGAAAGGTTTGTGTGGCTGCCTGGAAGCTATTGTCCCTGCAGCAGGACAGGCAGGCAGGCAGGGTGAACTGAGCGAATTCTCCTGGTGAGCTTCTGTGAGAAGTCAGCCAGAATCAGTCAGGAGCCAAAGCATAATAGCTTAAAAGAACAGCAAAAATATCGTGAGCATGTACACTTTGTTGTCACCCTGGATTTACTGGATACGTAATGTATGGTTTGTCTGCACGTACTCTGGACCAGGAGTGGAAGAACAGCTGCTATGCCAGAGGCACAGCTCTGTGGGATCTGTGGGACCTAGGTCAGAGCAAAAGGTGCTTTTAGGGTGGACAATTGCCTACTCAGCTGAGGAGCTCTGCTGCCACGATGCTGTGCTTAGCCTTATCACCTGAGTGTCTTTTCTTTGCATTCAGCTGGCCTTGGCTATAATCAGAGATGCCTGGAATGCATGTCAATATGCGTAAAACTGACATTAAATTTTATAAAATCTTGGACTCTGGACTTGGATGTTAGTACCCAAATGAAGACTGTGAATAAAGACAGTCTCTTTTAGTGACTGTAGAAGGAATATTTACAATTCTACTAGATCCTTCTAAATTTTCCCCCTCTATTGAGTGTAATTGTTGCACAGTATAATGTTTTTCTATTAATTAGGTACATTATGACAACATGATAAAGTTTAAGATATCTTCATATCTTAATATCTTAAGATATTAAGGTAACTTCAGACGGACAGCTTAATACTGTCCAACACAAGGTGGATGTGCAACCAATCTGAAAGTCATTGGCTTCTGAAAGTGAAAAAATCAGCCATTCTCTGAATCAGAGTGCAAATCTTAATTAATTTCTAGTTTACTTACTAACTGAAAGAGCAAAGAGTAATGAGTACAAACGTAGTCTTTGAATGACAGTTGCAATTTTTCTTGCTTTTGGAAACCTGTGCAATTATCAAAAAAGGAATTTCAGAACACCACAATGCAGAAAATGTGAAATTGCCTCAGGAGGAGGTCACTGCACCAGAAATGCATTACATTAAGTTACAAACAAGTTGCTAGTGATTATAATGAAAGCCACCGACTGTCTCTAGCCATGTTAGAAGTGGGTGTAATGCGGCGATGACACAGCGTGGCGGTGATGGAGCACTGCTGCGAGAGAGGCACCATTCATGGCTCAGGTGAAGTACCTGCTGGAACCTCTGCCGTGTGCCGATTGCTAACCCATGGCTAACCTGGTTGTTAACTTTTCCAGTCTATAATAATGTTCCGGCTATGGCAAAATGTTTCTGACTAATGCCAGACTCTGAACAATTCTACTTTTCAGCAAAACTTCCTCTTCGAAGTGACATAAAATAATAGGCTTCCTCTGTCTTTGTATAAATGACTAATGAATGCGTCATCAAACTGTTGAGTAGATTTTAAGTAAATCCATTTTTAATATTGTTTCTATTTTACAACACCTTTCACAGTGAGTTGACTGAAAAACACAGGAAATGTGTGGTTTTGTTTAAATATTCAGAGAAATCAAAAAGCCATTTTCCTAGAATGTTGTCTCAGGGCATAAAGAAATGTGGAAACTCAATTATAAACCCTTAACAGTAATTTACAGGAAAAATGTTGATACAGCAGGATTTGTGACCAATTTTGTTGCAACAAACTTTCCTATTTTATTTTGCTTTTTCTCTCCAACATCTTATTGTAAACTTTAATTAATGCATTTGAAATAAGCCACCTCTTGCTCTTCCAGAAAGAGAATTTCACAGGAACAATGAAAACTTGCTAATCAAAACAAAGTTTTGAACGGAGAATATAATATTAATATTGCAACAAACATTGTTTTACCCAGGTCTGGTAAGTTTATGGCTGATTTACTGGGTATTCACAGCATGTTCTGCATTTATGAAGAGCTTACTTCATAAAAAAATGCCTCAGAAGATACCAGAGAAAACAGAATGATAAGCAAGTTTGCTTATAATATGCTATGAAGGAGAAAAGCAGAGGGGGTGCTGTGTACTGAGCGAACACTCAGCAATATAATATGTAAGTATTTTATCTCCATAGTATATTGACAAAAGCAGGTTAGAGTGGATACCAGGACCTCAAGATCCTGGGCTGCTTTTTTACATGTGACTAGGTCTATCTAGGAACTGAGTAGATTTTCTGTAATTCAAGGGAAAATCTCGTTTGGTTATTGGTGATCTAATTTTGAAGTGTCTGGTACTATCTTGACAGCAAATCTATACATAATTAGTTCTCTCGGGTCTTTATGCTAATACCAGCTGTCTCAGGTGTGGGAAAAAAATTCAGATTGCCTCTATGTACAAAGTCCTTGAAGTTCCTACAGCTTATCTCAACCTCTCTGTAACCTAATATTCCAGGCTGAAAACCACTGCATGCAGGGTGGACAGTAATTTCTCAAAGGATGAGATAATGACTAATAAAAGACTGGATGTGGCACTTAGCGCCATGGTTCAGTTAATAAAGTGGTGTTAGATCATAGGGTGGACTTGATGATCTCAAAAGTCTTTTCCAACCAAGTGGATTCTGTGTCTCTGTAATGCCAATATTGTGATAAAAAAATGAAGAAAATTATGGTTGTGCTGAGGAAATTTGGAATACCACAGTACATGCAAACTACCTCAGTAGAGAACTAGGGACCACTAATGGGGATCTGCTGAGCCACTCACCAGGATGATGGATAGCTTGTCTACTTTACAGCTACTGGGGAAGTAAAGAGAGTAGAAAGTGCTCAGGGCTTCCTGACCAGAATATTAATCCATGAAAATGTGAGATGTAGAGAAACTTCATTTTTGCATATAATTAGCTGGCATTCAAGTAATTGTCTCTATGGGATTGGTTTTAGACTCCACTGAGGCAGCTGAACTGGGCATGGTAATTCAGTGCAGTTGCATGTGCAGATAGTAGCTCTCAGAGGCTGGCTTGAGTCCTGAAAGCAATACAACAATGTTGGCTATAAATAATACAGCAGGGAATATGCAGGCAATGCTGTTTTCAATACTCATGTTAATTTATTACAAGTTTGTTTTGTTATCTCTCCCTGACACAGCTTTATGCTGCTTAGACTCGCCCTTCATGTGCAAGCAGAGAAGCTCATTGGTTTTTTGGTGCTCAGGCTACATGTAACTCTATAATCACAGCTGTATCTGGGAGGAAGAAGAACAGATGGGCTGGAAGTGAGTATGCCATGTTTGAAATTACAATTAAAATCTTATCCTGCTTCTTGAGGAATGAAAATCCAAAGTAGAAAAATCCTTAACTTATTTATGTTCAGGTGACCATATGAAAACAAAGACTGGAACACAGTCTCACTGAACGAGTCTGGGAAGAGAGTACTGGCAATGGACAATGGAGAGGCACAGAGAACTCTGAAATACTGCAAACAAATTTTGTCCTGATAGTATTGGAGAAAGAATGTGCAGTCTGAAGGTTACAGGTGCACTGTGTTCATTCAGACATCTGCCAATGAACTGTAGGAGCCTTGGCTGTGCTTGGAGACATGAACCCTGCATGCAACCATCTTCTAACTCCAATGGTAGGTAGTCCTGGGTCAATTAAGATGAAGTATGAATTAAATTTAGAAATACTTGAATAATTTGTTTGATAAGGTGCATATATTTCACTAAAAATTTGGTTTTTTCTCCCTTCTCAACCACGTGTTAAAAATCACGGATTCCTACTCAGAAGCCTTTTTGAAGTCAGTAACATCTTGCTGGAACTGGTGTACTGTCAAGGAAGTTTGACACTTGATGAAAAGGGAAGGCAGAAAGTAGATTGTTGGGTTTCCAGGCTGTCTACAAGTTTTGTTGGTAGCAGTGGGAATGCTCCACAGATTGGAAGAAATCACAGAGCTGTGTCCTTAGGCTACAGGGTCAGTAATTCTGTGAATGTGTCTTAATACCTCTGCATAATAAGTTTTCCTTTTTCATATTAATGTTTTTGAAAGTGTTTCTGATCTGTATTTGCATATGGATGCCAGATGATGATGCATTAAGTCTGCAGGCTGAACTGAGCACAAAAACATGCTCAAATGAAGCAGGGAAATATTGCTGTGTCAAAGCCACAGACAATATTACATATGCAAAATTTATCTAGCAAGTTGCTGGAAAGGGGCCATCTCTTGAGCATTNCAGTCACTCAGTCTGCCCTGGCCCTCAGGCCCTTCCCCTAGTCACATACCTTGCCTGGAGGGGAAGATAAGAAAAGGAATCCTTCACTGTTTGTCAGGGAGAAAAGGAGAAAAACCCCTCCCCACGCCATATGCTTTGCCAGGAAGGAGAGATAAGATACAGGATCCTCCACTGTTTGTCAAGTGAAAAGGAGAAAGCCCCTCCCCTAGCCACATTTCTTTCAGGGGAGGGAAGATAAGGCACAGAGTCCTCCATGCCACATTCCTTTCAGGGTAGGGAAAAGGAGATAAGAAGAGAAACCTATTGTCTGTTCCAGTAAAAAAAGAGAAAAGTTTTTAAATGGAACAAAAAAAAACCTTCTCCCATGACATAGGTGAGATGAGAAAGACCGAGCACAGGGCTAGCAAACACATTTACGCCCCTTATAATTACCACAGCAATAAAACCTTGTTACTGTTCTCAGATTTCTGGTAAATCTTGAACAAGAAAGCTACAGGGATGTTAATAGGGAACATTTCTGTATATCTTTGTATTATTGTCTGTTTTATGTTATGTTGTGCCTAATTTGTGTAACTCAAAGTGAGATAAGCCACACGTGAGTACATAGATATTTGTGTGCCCACATATATTAAAGTAATTCCTTACAACTGGTCAAAATCCTCTGATTTGTATCATATGTAGTGTTATGATAAAATGTAACAATACTGGAAAGAAGACAATGCCTTTTCTTGATTTTATATGTAGTGTAAGAAGAGATAGAGGTGAAAACACTCATGTTTGAGGAAGGGTAAATTTTGAAAGAATTAAAATATTACAAATTTGTTTGATAAGGTGCATATATTTCACTAAAAATTTGGTTTTTTCTCCCTTCTCAACCACGTGTTAAAAATCACGGATTCCTACTCAGAAGCCTTTTTGAAGTCAGTAACATCTTGCTGGAACTGGTGTACTGTCAAGGAAGTTTGACACTTGATGAAAAGGGAAGGCAGAAAGTAGATTGTTGGGTTTCCAGGCTGTCTACAAGTTTTGTTGGTAGCAGTGGGAATGCTCCACAGATTGGAAGAAATCACAGAGCTGTGTCCTTAGGCTACAGGGTCAGTAATTCTGTGAATGTGTCTTAATACCTCTGCATAATAAGTTTTCCTTTTTCATATTAATGTTTTTGAAAGTGTTTCTGATCTGTATTTGCATATGGATGCCAGATGATGATGCATTAAGTCTGCAGGCTGAACTGAGCACAAAAACATGCTCAAATGAAGCAGGGAAATATTGCTGTGTCAAAGCCACAGACAATATTACATATGCAAAATTTATCTAGCAAGTTGCTGGAAAGGGGCCATCTCTTGAGCATTGCAACAGTAAGATTAGCATTTAAGTAAACCAACAAAATTTTCATTGACAAAGAGTACGTAAGAAAGTAATAGGACGGATCTTCAAATGGACCTAAAATCTATCTGGGGCTGGGGACTAGTTATGTAATGGATTTTGTCTAAATCGAAGCTATGATTATCATCTGATAAATGTATTTAGAAAAATAAAAAAAGCTTGAACATATAATTCACATTGCTTCTGAGGTCAACTGAGACAATGATAAGTTATGTTCTGCATGTCTTCTGATGATAATATAATACATGTGTGTATTGGGTTTGTGTGGCCAGGTTTTGGTAGTGGTGGGGGCTACAGAGGTGGCTTCTGTGAGGAGCTGTCAGAAGCTTCCCCCCTGTCTGACAGAGCCAATGTTGGTAATGCCTCTGTGATAACACACTCAAAGGTTAAAAAAAATAAAATTACTGGGCCGATGAAAATTACAACCAGAGAAGAACAGAGTGAGAACATGTGAACAACACTGCAGACACCAAGGTCAGTGGAGAAGGAGGGGGAGGAGGTGCTCCAGGTACTGGAGCTGAGGTTCCCCTGCAGCCCGTGGTGAAGACCATGGTGGAACAGCTGTGCCCCTGCAGTCCATGGAGGGCCACAGGGGTGCAGAGATCCACCTGCAGCCTGTGGAAGAAACCCACGATAGAGCAGGTGGGTGCTTGAAAGAGGCTGTAATGCTGTGGAAGGCCCATGTTGGAGCAGGGTCCTGGCAGGCACCTGCTGATCCTTGGAGACATGAGCCCACAGTGGGGCAGGTTTTCCTGGCAGGAGTTGTGGCCCTGTGGGGGATCCACCCTGGAGCAGGCTGTGGCTGAAGGACTACACCCCATGGAAAAGTGACCCATGTTAAGTATCAGTGAAATTACAAGATGTCAGCAAAATGTATGGTGTTAGACTGTACTACATATATTGGGTCTGCAAGTGTACTCCTCTTGTTTTCAACGCCTCTGTTCCAAATTCAAAGTAGAAGACATCAGGGCATGGAAAAAGTCAAGCAGGCATACTTTCATATGTTCTTCTACGCATGACTCAGTACAATTTCTTGCACCATGAAGTTTGCATTGGACTTCTTTCCTTCCTTGGGCCTGAATCTTCCCCTTTCCTGTTTGAGATATTTCACTTCATAAATGTATTCTTACTGGAGATAAAATGCATTTAAATCACTGCAAAGTTGTGGAAAATGACACTTCCTACTGAATAACTTTCTCAGCCTTACATAACAACCATCAGAATTTCAAAGTTGTGTCTCTTCCCAAAGACATCGTTTCAAAGTTGTCACCTGTAATTTTTATGCAAGGATGCTAAAGGAACTAATCAGATAGTGTCTGTCACTTGGTTCACAGGTTATTCCGAGCTGGAAGGGACCCACAAGGATCATCTAAATGCAAATGCCCACCCAGGGGTTGAAGCCATAACCCTGGAGCCATGGGCACCACGCTCTGTCCATCCAAGTTTCATACTTGTTCTTCGAGATTTAAGCACAGGAAACCTATGAAAGGTTGATTCCATTCCTCATTCATATCTTTACTGCACAGCATAAAGATGAACTTCTACAAAGAGATCTTTGAATTCTTTCTTTTAATTTCCTGCAAGAAAGAACATTGGAAAGGTTTGTAGCACTCCATGTACTTCATTTCTATCTATACCTGAGGCCGACTTCTGATCAAAGGTGAATTTTGACTAGAAGGCTAGAGAAGATCCTTTAAATAAATGCAAAATTCCTTGCCCAAGGGCCAGAAGGAAGCAGGAGAAAGTCTATAAAGAGGGAACTAGACAGTATTATTAGTGGAAGTGCACTGCAGAAATAAAAAATATTTCAAAATGCCCTGTTTCCTCAATGGAAAGGGGTTTTGTTTTAATAGTCTAATTAAAAATTTAGTTAAGTTTTGAGAAGAGTCTCCATTTTCAGATATTGCTGTGACAACCATCCCAGGCTAGCATGGTCAGAGCTGAAATTTGTTCTGGTTTTTAGCACCCTGGTGTTTGCAAATTTTCCATTATGTTATTTTTTAAGGGAACGTCAGTGTCTGGGAAGTGGAAGCTCATCTTGAGACCATGAATTAACTCATGGTCTGAATGATTGTCTGATTTCATAATTTTTGTGTGTATATAATAGAATTCTTTTCAAATTCAATGTCATTAATATCCCATTTCCTTGATGAGAACTCGATCCATTGCCACTTGGCAGGAGTTGGCCTGGTAACAGATAATAAGAACCAATAATGTGTCATACCTTGGTACTTCAGTATTTTTCCTTTAACAATATATTCCAAGTTTCTCCTTGATAATAATTGTTCCTCCTCTATTTCCTTGTAATTTGAATAGTATAGATACATATCTTAATCACTCTATTTATTTTCAGAAATTGTATGTGAATGGATTTAAATAATTTTAAATAGGCTTGATTCATAAATGTGGTATTTTTCCACACTTCATATATGTATCAGTAAAATCTAAGACATTTGAGAGGAACATATTAGGACACATCTGCTTTCCACTTGAAAATCAAAACATTCTATCAGTACTTTCTTCAAACACTATTTTCATTGAAACTTTGTGTGAAGAAGGCTTTTGGCATTGTCATTACATTATTCAAATGAGTATTGAAGCAAAGTGTATTAAAGGTTTAGATAAGTCCAGAGCCTTGAGTTTTGTTCATATTTTCTTCATATATAACCCAGTTTTCTTATCCTTACAGTTCAGAAATCACCATCTGATCTTCTTGGAGCGACATTAGGCATTGCCAGTTAGAAAAAATGAACCTTGAAGCTGATTTTTTGATCATCTGTATAAACATGACGTCACTCCTGGGGTCTATTCTGGAGTCAACCAGCCAGCCAGTTTTCTTCAGAACAACACCCAGGAAGGTTGCAGGGACCCCTTCTTCCGTGCAGGATGAATGACACCATGCAAAGCCGGTCTCATGGGCACCCCGTGCAGCTGCCCAGTGCTAGAAGTTTTTAGCTTTTCCTATGTGTCTTCATGTATCAGGACACTCTTTACTATTTTACTACAGAACCATCATTTCTCCCCTGCTATATCATCCAGTGAATGACAATGGCTGCATCTCAGCACTAAGTGGATCTTCACACTGGTTTGAAGATGACGGAACATTATTCTCCATATACATACACATATCCATATGTGATATACACTAAAATTCCCTAGAGGTAGGAATGTCTGGACCAGATGCCCTCCAGTGCTTCTGAGCTGATAGAGAGCTGACTGTGAATGCCCACCTGTCTCTCATACTCATTATAGAGTCTAGGTCTATGGGATAGACAAAAGAAAACGTGAGCTTTTATTTTTTCCCTTTTCTTTCCCCACTATGACCCTATTTTAGCCATTCTGTATGACAAAAAGGGATATAAGGCAGAATGGTCTTCTTTGAGTTCTCTTTTTGGTGCAGGATATCTTTTTAAAAAGAGCTGTGCTTCACTGAGAGACTCCCTATAAAGCCCAAGTGTTCACCAGAGATCCACATGTATTGCAAAGAGTGGAAGCTCTAGGGTAGATCCCTGTCCTACTCTCCTTTCTATCTGTGACCATTAGAGGCCAATAAGTGTGGTTATTAATTGGCAAGAGACTAGCCAGAGGTCAAAACACCAACTTTATTAATGTATATTGAAAATTGGATGTGTGATGGTTAAGGAATGTCGAGGACGAGAACTAGGGAAAAAAGGAAGGTAAACCAGTCACATATAAATCAATAACGACAACAATCCTTAATTTTCCCAACCGTGTGGTCTTTTCTCCTTGAAATGATGTTCCAAGTGTTGTAGCACCGGGATGCAACAGGGGGCGCTGTAGTGGGCAGGAGCTGCAGTGGCTCTCCTCTGGCCAGCAGGTGGCGCTGGGGAGCCCCATAGCTGCTGTACCGCACTCTCGCTCGCTGGAGGGGGAGCGCTCCCGAGCCAGGGGGTGAGAACAAAGGCTCAAACACGTGCAAAATGGCCGTTGTTTTTTTTTTCCGAAGCCCGAGCCAGCCAGGGAGAGAAAAAGTACTGAATGCAAAGAGAGAGAGAGAGCAAAAAAACCAGGCAGACACCAAGGGGGGAGGGGGGGAACGGGATGCTCTTTCAGTTAGGGAGAGGGAAATGAGAAACTGGGGCTGGGGGGAGAGGGGGAAGGAAACCAGTGGGGCACAGGGACTCACTGGCGAGACCCCCTAGGAGGGAGAGGGAAGGAGGGTGGGGGAGAATAAACCTGTTTTGCAAGGCTGCTGGTGTCCAGAAGCTTCTGCTGCAATTGTTTTTTCTCCCTGCTCTGAGCACCAGAAAGCCAGAGAGCTGTCCCCTCTCCCAAGCCCTGCAAAAAGCCCCCAAGAACCCCCTCCCTCCTCCTCCCCCTTCCTTTCCAGGGGAGTGGTTTTGCTACCCCTTTCTACACCAGAAAGAATAAGACAAAACAAGCAGAGAGAGAGAGAGAGAAATGAAAGAATAAAAAAAAACCAGAAGAGTTTTTCCTTTTCTATAAATTGTCCATTTCAACACCATAAGAAACCATGACACTACCCCAGGAAGAGAAGTTGTCAGGTTCCTCTCTGACATCCACAGATGTCTGATGCTTCAGGAATACTGAGCTCAGCACAATACCTGCTTCAAATGTAATATGTCATATCTCTCAGAGGAGCAATGGAGGCTTTGGTTTTCCTTTAAGGCAAAATTAATCCAATAGCTGAGCTGAGACCCAGAGTTGAAGACTGAGAGCCCATGCTCTCCCTGGTCCTGCATCTCCTGTTACTCAGGAGAGGTCTTTAAGAAAAGGTTGGATGATGTACTTGGTGGCATGACCTAGATATTAGGGTAGTGTGTTATAGGTAGGATGGTGTGTTGGTAGCAGGATGGCAACAGGTTAGGTAACAGGTTTGGCTAGGTTAGGTAATAGGTGATAGGTTGGACTCGATGATCTCTAAGGTCTTTTCCAACCTTACTGATTCTGTGATTCTGTGATTCTGTGATTCCTCTGTGAGAACCACTATAATGCCAGGAACACACAGGCGGGAGGTGGAAAGGGATCGCCAGGACAAGAAGGAGTGAGCCTTGTGCTACTCTAAAGGTGCACAGGAAAAGAAAAGGTTAAGCAATGATGTCTGCTTCAGTGATTACTCCTGCTTTTTTGAACAGAGAGCTGTTCAAGTTTGGGACAATTCCTTGAGGCAGAAAACATCGGCAAATTTGAAGAAGAAATCATTTTGCAAAGAAGTGTTACATTGTAAAACAATATTTTAAATAAATTTTTTTTATCCAGTAGCATGTAAATACTCATTGTGTCACATTTGTCATGCCTTGTGGCATAACAAATTAGCATTTGATGCAAGACACGTTGACTGCTGTCACAGGAGGTAGCAAAATTGATTTAAAAGAGGGACAGCATATGGCAAAAATATCACTTTTGTAAAGGACATAATACCACGATTAATAATAAAAGAAGGAAATAATCTTTTTGTAAAGAGAAATCTAATACATTTAAAGTACATCCTTGGAGCAGTTTGCTGTATTTCCAACCCTAGGTGAATTCTCCTAGGTGCAGTAATCTTTCAGTGTAATTTGTTTTGTCAGAACTATGCCAAGCAGGAACGCATAGCAGATATAACACTGAATACATAATAAGATAGAGCCTTCCCCTCCCTCTGAAATCTTTTGGCCTGATGAACTTTTGTACAAAAGATTTTATTCCTTGGAAAAGAAAGCAGTATCTATACTTGAGCTGGAATGTCTGACTTCTTCCTTGCTGCTGCATCACAGTGAAGTATTTTTTTTTATTTCATGACTGGACTGAGTATAAGGGTTTGTGTTGACTTCTCTGAATTCTTTCTTGCCTAGAAGTAGAACTGAAGTGCAGGATCTCTGAAAAGTTACTGCTTTTTGACCAGAGAAGGGGAAGACCTCCCAATATACATAACTTCAATGAAAAAGTTGAAACCTCTCTGTCTAGAAGGCCAGGTGGCTGTTGCAACTCCACATAGATGTTTTTTCTAAAAGTTATAGCAAATGAAAATACCAAGCAAAGACTCCTGAAGAGGTGTGTATTCCTTATTTTTCCAGAAGATAGGGAGAGGTTATTTTAGCTCAAGATGAGAAGGAAGTTGACCTGCTAGATACATGCAATTGCTTTCAAGGACTTTTACTTGCTAGAGAACAAGGAATGTGGGATAAGATAGGAGTGAGTGTTTCACATCTTAAAGCTTTGAAGAGCGGGTTTGACATATTGCAAACATGCAAGAAGTACGTCCCTGAAGCAGTTTGGTTGGAGGCAAGAGAGTTCTCTCAGGCAGTAAATACTTTGTTAAAGTGAGTGGCTCAAATAACTCATCTGTGCAGATTTCCATGGACAAGCTGCAGTGAGGCCTACTGAAACCTTCAGATCATGTTGTGCAAGCTTATGTTATGCACATGGCATCAGCTGCAGATGCACAGGACGAAATGCACCTACAAAGTTATACAGACTGAGGAGCACATAAAAAATCATATGTAAAACTGTGCAAGTTCTCTTTATGTGGTTCTTCAGATGCAAACCAGAGATCCGTCTTGAGATTGTTCATAGGGCAGGGAAATGGAAGGGGGTGATGGATCTGTCTAAGGAATGAGGCACTTTACTGATATGGTCAGACTATCTGTGAGTTTTCTCCTGTGGAAATGAGGTGCATGGACCTGGGGGCAATTTATCTCCTCCTGGCATAAATCTCCTCTTAGTTTTCCAAGGACTCAGTTTTTAACAATTTCTCCGTAATACTGACAAGCTTTTTAAGAAGAGATTGAGGGAATGAAGAATGATGAATGTATGAAAATTTATTTTCTTTCTGCTTCCTAGAAAATAGCATAAAGGAACATAAGAGAGAATGCTCTATTTCTCCAATAAAAGAGCTTGTTTGTTACAAGTTATCAAGATTCTGTGATGTCTAGGATAGTCTCACCTGCTTTTAGCTGCCAAGAAATCCATTTTCTCCATGAACTAATGCAGATCCATTCAAAATGTATAAGCCATAGATTATGACATCCCTGTATTTGGTACACTCTCTAAGAACATAAAACCCTTATGTGAGGCTGTTCTAGTATAATGCATTTCCCATCTTTCCAAGTAATTGGATCCTTATATCATTATATAGTAATTATCCTAGCTTCTCATGTATGTGTTTTGAATTGAGGATACTACTTTGTTAAGCTGTTGGCTGATGATTGGTGATTCTGTTCTTTTTCTCAGTGCTTTCCAATTAGGTTGTCTTTTCAACCTTTGAAATTCCTCCTCCTTGATCTGCAGTTCTCTTTGACTAATCACATCCCTCCATTCACATTCACATGTGGGTTTTTTTTTCAATATCCTTTATCAAAGGGTTACATGATGCCTCCCATTCTTGTTTTTCTTTCCAGAAGTCAGTCAGGCTTAGTTCATTTGTCACTGTATTCTTCTCATCTTTCTACCTGACAGTTTGAAAGATTTCCCCTGGTCATCTCCACTTCACAGGTAATGGAGTTATTTGTGTGTGTATTCCTTTAGTTCTCTTGTCTGTATCAATAAGTTCTCCTTCAACTCCAACTTCTGCAATGTTATGGTATAAGATAAAGTTTGTTTGGGGTTTTTTTCCTCTGTGATTGCATTGGTATTGATCTACTTTTCAATTTCCCCTTATTCGTGTCATGCCAAGTAAAGCTGTTGTCATTAAAATGTTCTGTAGTCACAATGGGACAAGTACAAGGTGGATATGAAATGGAACTGTGCCCATAAATCAGCATATATAATTTTTTACCCTGGAAAGCTTTGAAAATGTAACCTGTGCAGTGTCATGACTATTTAGATCTTCTTCCAACTATAGTTATGTCTTTTTAAGTAACATTCTATTATAGGGATTCTTCATGACTCTTTAGCCTCTTTAACATCTCTCAGGAATTGTCATCCCCTCAACCAGGAGAAATGCTTTTTACATAAATGGATACAGAATGCTATATTTCACAATAAAGTGAGCAATCAAGACACAAAATTCTACAGTTCTGTTTCTCTATCTCCTGCTAGTCTAGTGGATGAAACAGAAAGAAACATGACACAAGCCCTGTGGTTTTCCATTCACAACTTTGGTGTCAGCTGGAAGCTGAGGAACATCGTCATCCTATTTGAAGATTTTTAGAATTTGAAGAATAAATGATGCAGCGTTTGTATTTCCCCTCTTCCGGACATCAGAAGATGTTTTTTTAATTTGGAAAAAAAATTCCATGTTTATGTTGTATTTGTTTCTGAAATAGGTAATAGAATTTAGAACCTGTTGTAGTGAGTGACTGACCATGTGTTTTAGGTCAGGTTTGTCAACAGATGTCAGGGAACCAGTTGCTAAATATATTACTGTCTGTAAGTTAGTCAGAGAGGGAGCTGTGTGTATTAATTTAACACTGTGAGTTTCTATGCTTTTTGATAAGTATTACATTTATCTGCAAGATGTAAAGGAGTTATTTTCCTTTTAAGTGGTCACTAGCAACTCATTGTAAGTAAAATGTATTTCCTGAGACCTATGCCTTGATGAAAAGACTCTGTTCTTCCTGTGTAAATAAAGTAGTTGACTTTTGTGCAACATAGGGATACTGATTTATATTTTAAATCTACGTACTGAAGAGAGGAATGTGTTTTGAAGCTAAAGTTTCATAATTTGGAACCAGCTAGAGCATCTGTTCTTTTGCAGATAAAGGGTAAGTGTAGTCTGATTCAAAAGTAAATCAACCATTATGTTATCTCAGTGTTGTTGGTATCCTTGCACGTATCCTCATTACATCTGTCTAAACTTTCGAATATTGAAACTGATTTGGTGAGAAATAGTCTATTCCCTCTTTAAGATTTAATTTGTCACCTATCATTTTTTTACATTCTTTCTTCTTCCCATTGACCTTTTTTAGCTCTTTTGAAAGTGTATATTGTGAAACACATAAGTACTTAGAAATAATTCTACAAAGTGGGCCTTCTTCAAAGTTCCAACATTTCAGAAGAAAACCTTGTTAATGCTCTCATTTTCACTCCTGCAGCACTCCTTCCTTTCTCTCTGCATTAACTCTCTACATGGAGGCACACAAAGTCATAGCAATTACTGTGTTTAAAAACTTCTACTTTATGCAACCAAAGAAGTACTGCATAAGAAAACAACACATCTACATCACAGTAAATCTTTGATCTTGTAGAGTCTGCACAACACTCCCCCATGAATTCTCATCTATTATAATTAAGAAGTGCCTAAACCTTTTATTGTGTGCTCCCTAAACATCCTTTCTCTTAGGCTATGGATCTTTGCTGCATAAATATAATTTGACTAGTCATGTGTAGACTAGATTTAGTACTGCACAGCTGCTAACAATGAAGAAACATTTGACAGCACCCTTGTCATTCTCCTTAAAAGGTTTGTAGGATTTTTAATCATGATAATGCAGATTTCTGGGTAGATAAAGTAATAAAAATGAGCTAAATCATTTATAGTCCCTGGTACGTCCAGTGGTTTCAAAGCCCTAGTATGAATAGTTTTAGATCTAAAATATCAAACAAAATTATTAGAAACAATCTTGTCTTTGTAATTAGTTATTAAATCATTTAAGAACTGCCATTTTACCATCCACTTCAACATTCACAGCATGACTGCAAACAGCCAGAATTCTCTCTGGCTCAGTTCTTCCAATGTAAAATGAGATTTCTAGAGCTTCTTGATCATCTGAGTGTATATATATACATACACACACAAGGGCACGTCCATCCAGCCAGGGTCAAACCACGACAAGAGGATAGTAAAATATTTGACATCCATGAATAAATGTGGGATGTACCTCACTTAATGGTAGAAAGAAGAAGCTTTAGAAAGAAGAGCTACTAGACTAATGGTTAGGAGCATATTGTGACCAAGACATACAAGAACACTGTTGGTATTCAGCACAGCATCTGAACAAAACCAAAAGGTAATGAGAAAGAAAAAGTCTATGCGACTAAGTGAAATGATCCCAAGCTGTATTTGCAATTGTGGCACTATTTGTCAGTTTAAGTGATGATTTTGTCACTTCACTTAAAACAGAATTTATAACCACTTCATTCAGTCCTGTGTATTTTAAAATCTTTGCTCTGGAATAATTGAAAAATATTCTGCCCACATGTGCTGAAGTGTATTCTCTTTAGAGGTTTGATTGCTTAAAGGACATTCACTGCTGCCTGCACTGGATAAAATTACAGGATTTGGGGATCTATTTATGATAAGAAAAGGCATTGTATGAGAGAATAGGGTGGTAACATTCCCAGTTCTGCAGCATTGCATACATTTCTGAACATCATGTTTCTATGTATACTATTGTTGGGAGATTTGAGAAAAGAAAACACAATGGTGAGAGAGCCAGAGAGCCAAAGAGACTGACTGCCTGGAGAAGTTGAAGAGCCATACATATACACATGGAAGCTTGGACAAGTGATTAATAGCTGCTGGAATTAGGAACTAGGCTTGGAATATGCTTGGTGACAAGGATGGTGAAAGGACTGGAGAACAAGTCCTACAGGGAGCGGCTACAGGAACTGGGGTTGCTCAGCCTGGAGGAGACACAGAGGGGACCTGATTGCTGTTTACAACTACCTGAAGGGAGGTTGGAGTCAGGTGGGTGTAAATCTCTTCTCTCAGGCTAATGACACCAGAACAAGAGGACATGGCCTTAAACTACGCCAGGGGAGGTTTAGACTGAATGCTACGAAGAAGTTCTTTGCAGAGAGAGTGGTCTCTCATTGGAATGGTCTGCCCAGGCAGGTGGTGGAGTCACCATCTGTGACCATTATAGGCCAATGTGTGGTTATCAATTGGCAAGAGACTAGCCAGAGGTCAAAACACCAACTTTATTAATGTATATTGAAAATCGGATGTGTGGTGGTTAAGGAATGTCGAGGACGAGAACCAGGGAGAAAAGGAAGGTAAACCGGTCACATATAAATCAGTGACAACAACAATCCCTAATTTTTCCAGCCCCGAGGTCTTTTCCCCCTGAATGTGATGTTCCAGGTGTTGTACCACCGGGATGCAGCAGGGGGTGCTGTAGTGGGCAGGAGCTGCAGTGTCGCTCCTCTGGCCAGCAGGTGGGCATGGAGTGTCCTGTAGCTGCTGTACCGCACTCTCGCTCGCTGGAGGCGGGGGGCGCTCCCGAGCCAGGGGGTGAGAACAAAGGCTCAAATAAAATGAGCAAAATGCAAAATGGCGGGTTTTTTTCCAGAGGCCGGGCCAGCCAGGGAGGGAATAAAAGCACTGAATGCAAAGACAGAGAGAGCGCAAAAAAATGCCACGCAGACACCAAGGGTGTGTAGGGGGGGTGGAGCAGGAACGGGGTGCTCTTGCAGTTAGGGAGAGGGAAATGAGAAACACGGGCTGGGGGGAGAGGGGGAAGGAAACCAGTGGGGCACAGGGACTCACTGGCAAGACCCCCTAGGAGGGAGAGGGAAGGAGGGTGGGGCAAAAAGCCCCCAAGAACCCCCTCCCTCCTCCTCCCCCTTCCTTTCCAAAGGAATGGTTTTGCTGCCCCTTTCTGCACCAGAAAGAATGAAACAAAACAAGCAGGGAGAGAGAGAGGGAGAGAGAGAAATGAGAGAATAAAAAAAAAAAAACAGAAGAGTTTTTCCTTTTCTATAAATTGTCCATTTCAATGCCATAAGAAACCATGACACCATCCCTGGAGGTGTTTAAGAGAAGACTCGATGATGAGCTCAGTGACATGGTCTAGATGATGGGAGGCTTGGATGGATGGAGTGTGTTGCCCGTGGTTCTACGCTTGTGGGTCTGATCCCTGGGTGGGCGTTCACTTGGGAGTTGGACTAGATGATCCTGGGGGTCCCTTCTAACTCAGAATAACCTCTGAACCTGTGAACCTGTGAACTGTGACAGAAGGCTTGCAATATTTAGTGGGTACGAATATGAAGAAGGGACAGAACATTTTAGGATAAAAAAAGTGAAAAAAGTAAATATTTTGAGATGGGAAAATGTTGTTTAAGAGAATAAATTAGGCCTACTGTAATCACTGTCAGTGTAGCATTTTCCTGGTTTTTATTTGTATTCTTTGTTTGGCTGCTATAAATTTGCTTTAATAACAGTAAGAAGAAATGCAGTCAAAGCAACAACCACCCTCCCCCCCAAATTAAGAGAAAAATTTTGATGAACTCTAGAACTTTCTGAAAAATAATGAATCCCTGTCTCTTTGTACTATAGTAGGAAAGCAAGAAGAAATGTAAGCAAATGCATAATAGCACTGACAAAGAGCAGAACTAGATTTGCTGAGTTTTATTTATTTTAAATAACAAGAATGATCAAACTCTTTAACCTTTTAAAAACACCTTATTCTTTGGTGCATCTGTAATTCAGAAGACACTAGAAAAGCCAAGCAAAAGAAAAAAGCTGAAAGTGCTACTGTGTTGCAGCACCCCTTCTTCTCTTTGTTCTTCTTCTGGGAACTGTGGAATTGAACATAATTTAAATTCATTCTGGGTTATAAGCAACTTCACCAGGACTGCCATGCATTTGCCTTGGTTTACCTACCAGCACAGGATGACAAGCTGTTGTCATTCACTTCAAGATTTGCAGCATCACTGCAAACAGGCAGACATATGACTGTNTTTTCCTAGACAAACAATATTTTATTAACTACTTTCTCCCCATTTGTGCCAGTTTTGGAACATTCATGCCATCATTTCTGTTACCATTGTTTGAGTAATCCTAATCGTACATGTTTTTACTGTTCTGGTAAGTCAGACACTGTTGGCCTTGCAAAACTTGACTCTTGACTACCCAGAGCTCCTCAGTGCTCCTCTCTGGTTCTCTGTGGAGTTTGGTACAGTGCCTTCTCCTTAACTACCTGTGAAAATCAGACCTGTCCTACAGTGCTCTTAGTAACTTTTGATAGCATCTCACACCTTTATCTGTCACATCCAATCAGGATCAAATTCATCCAGTGAGTTTTCATGCACTGCTCAGCATAGCCTCACTGGAGGTCAGCCAAGTAGCCCTGGCACCTGACTACAGTCAACCTGTACTCTTTATGCCTTTATCTTTTTTTATCTCACTTGACATATTTTACTGTTTCTGTGGTTTGTTTCTTTTCCTACTTTTCAACTTCCTTCTACTTATAAAAAGTTTTTCTATAAATAACCATAACCAAAACTTTAAAAGAGAAACAAGTTGTGGTCTTGATATACATCTGGCTGTAAGAGTCAGTCAGTCAGCCAGTCATCACTGAAAGAGTGAGTCAGGATCTGGAGTACCCTGTATAAGCTCTGATGTCATGTGTGATTTCATATTATATTATGGTAAAGAAAATGGGTAAATTTCCTTGGCTTAGTGAAGAAATCTCTCTTCCTGGACTAATGTATGTTATTCTGACTCATCCAGCTAGAAGAGTCTCAGCTTTAAAAGATGAAACTGATCCATGGTGCATGCAAGTATAGAAAGATTGAAGATTTGATACACATTCCACCCTCTTGCACTTCGTGCNGAGTGTTTGAGAAGCTCACCCCTAGAAAGTATGGGCACCCACACGGTGATGCCAGGGTGCTTGGATTATCCATACTGGTACTCTCCTGTTTGCCTAGGGAACAAATCTACCTCCCCAGCCTGTCTTCCTGACTACATGGACAGGTTTTACTCCTGCTGATTGTTCAGAATAGTGTGTTTTAATTATTTTTCTGCTCTGGCTGCAGTGATGAAGCACAGGGCTTCTTGCCAGATACCCCTGAACAGNTGTGGTTTGTTTCTTTTCCTACTTTTCAACTTCCTTCTACTTATAAAAAGTTTTTCTATAAATAACCATAACCAAAACTTTAAAAGAGAAACAAGTTGTGGTCTTGATATACATCTGGCTGTAAGAGTCAGTCAGTCAGCCAGTCATCACTGAAAGAGTGAGTCAGGATCTGGAGTACCCTGTATAAGCTCTGATGTCATGTGTGATTTCATATTATATTATGGTAAAGAAAATGGGTAAATTTCCTTGGCTTAGTGAAGAAATCTCTCTTCCTGGACTAATGTATGTTATTCTGACTCATCCAGCTAGAAGAGTCTCAGCTTTAAAAGATGAAACTGATCCATGGTGCATGCAAGTATAGAAAGATTGAAGATTTGATACACATTCCACCCTCTTGCACTTCGTGCTTCCCATATTGTGGCTTCAGATCTTAGTGGCATGATGTTTTAGCGATGTAGGAGACCTAGTTTGCGGCGGCGGCCAGGGTGGTGGAACAGGTGGCGGTGGTGGCTTGGACAGCAGCAGCGGTAGTACGGGCAGTGGTGGGGGTGCAGGGGCTGCAGCCACAGCAGCCGTGGGAGCAGCCCGGGTGGTGGCCGTGGCGCAGCCGCCATTCACCGCAGAAGTCGGGCTGCGCGGGTCCCAAATAAGACCACGGGTGCGCAATCTAGGAGACACGACAAATATACATCAGATCAGGAAGTTTAATATGTTACTAGTGTCCTTATCAAAACTGAGTTCTGGAGGACTCATTATAGATCAGTCTAGTCCCAGATTCCCCAAAAGACCTGCAGCTTCTTAGGTCTCCTCATATCAAAGTTTCTAGTACTTTTAAAACCAGAGCCCCGTGCCCCTGAAAAACTGGGCCTGCCCTCAATCATAAGTTGAAGTTTCATAGAGCATCATATGCACTAAAAGTAGCCCAGCTTATGTCAAAAGAATCTCTAAGCCTTTTTTATGCTCAAAAAAAATGGTAGGCAGAGATTTAAGTACTTACACTTATCACTTCTTTCTCCTTCCCTAGAGAGAAGGAATGTCACAGTGAGATTTAGTGCCTGCAAAATTGCACTATTTCATATAATTTCTATTAGTATTGCCAAATGTATTTTAAGTTGTAAAGGTTTCTTTTATAAAATACCACAGACTCCTTGCTTTCCTCTATTGACAAACAAAACCAAATATATGTGCATGCGTGTGTGCGTGCACAACCCCTCTTCTCATCCACAACCCCCCCCTGCCTTCAGGACAGCATTAATGAAACAGACATAACACAGACTGTACCCTTAACACTAAATACCGTTTGCCAGTTAGGTGTGCATTTAACATTTTTTTTTTGCCTCAAATGCAAAGAGGGTTTCTATAGTAGAGCAGACTCAATTTATACAGTATTGATGTGTCTTCCTTATGATAAAATCCCAGGGCACTAGAAATGACTGGTATTCCATTTCGGTATTCCATTTCTGCATTCCATGACCCATATTTTCTCTAGTCCTTATCTGTGTTGTTTTTGCTGTTCAATATTTTCTGTACTTCTAATGTGATAGGGATCTATGCCTTTCTTTCCTATTACCACATCTGATCTTCTCTCATATATTCCAATTCCATTAATAACAACATTTGAAAAATTTGGTAGTGGCTTTTAGTTTCTTATTTTCTCTATCTTTGTGTCTTATGAAGATAAGACTCCTTTCTTACTTTCTGCACATTACTGCCAACTTTCTAATGCAGTAATTTATAGTCGTCTCCAGACAGTGAGATGCATCAGCTGAAACATGATTTACAGTTAATGAGGCCAGGCCATGCATTTTATTGTCTGAATTCACATTTTCTCTATCATCTGTCTTCTGCCTTTGCATTAGTATATCTTATGCAAACCAGCTACTTTGAGCAGTCACAGTTAAAACTTTAGGATGTTCTGTCCTTCCTCCTTTGTCAGGTCACTTGTAATTTTTCATTTTATCCAATGAGATTTCACAAAAGACACACCATGTGGGGTTTTTTCATCTCTTTCTGCTTGAGTCTCTCTTTCTGTTGGCTAATGACCCATTGACAGAAGTAGTATATTCTTCAGATGGTTTTGGTTTTGATCCAGTAAGCCCATCTCTCATCGTTTCCTGTCATTACTCATTGTATTCCCTGACATCCTTCACTGATCTCATCTTTTCTTCTGTGCACTTCATGCCAACACAAAGTCACTTCAGGTCAGAGTTCATACAGTGTCGACTTCCTCCTGCTGCTCCTGTCAGATTTCCTTAAATCTACTTTTCATCAAGTCACTAATCCCAGGCATATGATCTGGTTGGGTGGTATGTTGCAGCTCCTTAAATAAGTCTAAGCATTACTGAATTTCCTTGAAAATATCCTTTGTTTTCTTTGTTTGCTTATCATACTTCTCCTCTATTAAGCTCCTGTACAAAGCTACCTACATCTGCATTCTTGTACAGCCCATGCCTCTTTCCTGTGGCATCTGTGCAATTCCTTTCAGTATCACAAGGTACTGTTAAATCTAAATGCTGACTCTCAAATCTCTGGAAGTCTTACTAAGGAATTAATATAAAGGAAAATCTCTATATTGTCACCACCTATAAAGCATATGGAAGTTGTTCTAATTTTCCAATAACATTTCCTATAAACTTCAATATTTGCAACTTTAAAAAATGTAAACAAGGAGTTAAGCAAGAGCAAAAAAGGCCTTTCCTAAATGCTAGTCTTCTGTTGTATCAATCCACTCTTTTCTTCATGGAGCCTATTTTAAATTCTAACAAAATATGCCCTTAAAAATTCAAACATATTGGAAATTTCTATCAGTGTGTTGCTGTTGTCTATTGCAGTGTAATTTGACTAAGCTGCAGGCCATGTCATGGGTCTTTACAACCTGAAACCTTGGCATCCTTCTTGAGGAAACCTACCATTACTTCTAACAAGTTTGGCTTTTTTTTTTTTTTTTTTCCTATTAATACAATTAATGCTGTTATGCAAAATATAGATGTGCAATTTTAGCTGGAACATTTTACTTTGTGACAAAATTTTTCTGTAGGAAAATAATTCTTGACACCATTCCATTTAATGAATGGTTTTCCTGATTTTTTGTGTACAATATATGAGCAGATTTATGTTTCCAAAGCTCTTAACAGGTGATTTTACATCCTCTTCATTCCCAGTTGCTTTCTAGTTAGGCAATTCTCTCTGAACATCCTCATCTGTGATCTGGACTTTATTTTGACTAACCACACCATGCTATTCCTTATTTGTTTTTAATATCCATTTCTCAAAAACATCTTTGTTTCCCTTCAATCAAGAAAGCAAGCATTCTTTTTCTTCAGTAGTTATATTCTTACCTTCGATTCTGTCATCTGTCCAATTTCCTCTTTTCATTTACAAATATCTTTTTTATAAGCAAAGTTAGTAGTACATAATATGTAATGATTTGTTCAAGTTTATATGGAAATTGTCCTATGTTATGTTTTTTGTGAACACATAAAAGGAGATCTTTTCTGTTGGTGCTGTTTAAAAGAAGACACACACATAAGATTCAAGGATTTCTTTAAGTAAAGGTGTATGAGAATCTTTCAGGCTCTAAGTGCTGGAAATACCTGTTCCTCTGCCAGTCTCACAACTGCCAAAGAAAAGGATGGGTTGCCATCCTGCTCTGTTACTACACAAAAAGCCTACATGAACTGCTAACATGCCTAACTGCCTTTGCTTACTGCAGAAATTAGTCTGGCAAGGAGCCCTAGAGAAAGTTGCCATCTGCTGGGCTTTTGCATTTTGTCAACAAGACTACTGCACCTGATAGCCAAGTTGCTATAGAGAAGTCAGAATTGGACAGTGCCATGCTTTGGCTTTCCAGGTAAGTGTCGCAAAATGAGCCCACTGATGACAAGAACGGAATCGCAATTTTGGCATCGATGTGAGAGCGCATGGTGCTTGGCACCAAAGGATAGGATGAGGATCAACATAAAACCTCTTAGCATGTAATAGCTGACTGCTTGTTAGATGTTGAGCAATCCCAAACTGGCCGACCAAAACCCTACCCTATGTCTCCTCAGCTGCTTGTCCCATATGATTAATAGCAATTGTTATTGAAAGAGGTCCAGGAATGTCTTTGTAGTGGCTTTATTTTGTCGCAGTTCTAGCCTAGGGACTACGTACCAAGAGCTCTGAAACTCTAAGCCAAAACCTCTCTCACCTGGTACTTCTTCCATAAACAAGTTCTAAGTTGGATTTCAAATACAGCTGACACAGAAATATACCAAAAAGTCTGAGCAAAAGGATTCTTTGATTAGGAATTCTCTTAGCATCTTTAAAAAATATAGCTTCTTCTTTGTTACCATTAGTGCAAGTAACAGAGGAAGAGAAAAATGAAAATCATTATCTCCTTATGCAAGCAACAAGTCTCAAAGTTAATCTGTGAGTAAATGTGTAAATCTGCGTTTTTTACATGAAGTGTCTTTTCCTGCATTTCTCTATGTTTTTAGAGGAGCTTGAGGAACAGAGGTAAGACATTATATTCTAACATAAATTTTTAGGGTAACACCTAAAAAATGCATTTTTCAAATGCTCTTCTTTGGAAACTTGCACTTACTTTTGGCAAATAAAAAAAAATCACTTATTTTACAAAATCAGCCACAGCAAAGGTTCATTTTCTGTTGTCCTGGTTTAGGGTTTTTGCTGCTCTGGCAGCGAGGAGGTTAACAGCTCAGCTTTTGCTTGGGCCTCAGTGCTGCCATGGCATTCAAGGTTATAGAGATAGAGACGTCTCTGTGAATAAACATATTTGGGAGAGAAGAAAAAAAAACCTCAATAGCAAGATGTAGGGTGCTGGTTCAGAACCTGCATCTAGAGACTGAAAGCCCGAAGTCCCACAGGCCCATGAAAGAAGGGGTAGGAATGTTCTTCCAGGCATCCCGCTGCTGCTCGTGGAACGACCATGGTGTAAACCTATGGACTAGAGTGAGAGGCACCAGTGATGCAGAATCCATCTAATCCATGACTGAAGATGGAGAATTATGCTGCAAAAAGCTGCAGATGTTTTTCAGAGCCCAGAAACAGAAGCCTGGAGATGAGAGCTCGGCAGAGATCCTTTGGACAGATGTTTTGTGCATTGTGGTAGGATCTGAACCATGTACTTTGGGATGGGCTCATTATGACGCAGTGAAAAAGCCTGTACTTAAAAGCTGCATCCTGGTTGTGGCTCTCGGACAACAGAGAATTTCGCAAGAACTGTCATCCCTGGGTCGAGATCTCACTTGGGAAAGGGTCATGAAAGACTATTTCTCTCGTGAGAGAGAAAGAACTTTATGGAAGGGCAGAGAGATGGTCCCTACCCTGGATCTGGTCAGGAAATACCAACTTGCCTGGTTTACCCCTACCCTCTGTTCCCCCTTTGTCTCCTGGTGAAAAAAGGAAATATTAGATCTGTTGTAAGAGAAGGAGGGGTGGGGGGAAAAGGTTGCCTTTTAAATGATATAGTTTGCCTTGCTTTTTTGCCTGTGACCAGTTTTATTTTCCAGTTTTTCTCCTCCAGGAGAGGTTGTGGTGAATCTCTGGCATCCAGCCAAGGTCAAACTACGACATCCGTACAGATATCTGTGTTATTTCTGTCACACTTTACAAATGTTAGTATTGGGAGGTTTATAGCAGGAAAGCAGTATTATTCAATGCTCTGAACTGCCACCAAACCATTACTGTGTGAAGAACCTCTCAAATGAGATTCATTACTAGTTTAATCAGAATTTTAGTCCTCCAATATTGTTTGATGACAGGCTTAATTCATATTCTGAGTTTTACTAACACCGAGTGCCAAATCTTGCTGCACAATTCAGAGACTTGGCTCTTTAAGAAAAGCTTTCCTTTCCTCCAGCTGTCATATGCTCACATCTAGTACTCCAAATGAAGAAGAAACACTCTTTTTCAGCATAACAGAAACCAATATATATTGACCCTTTTCTGTCCCTAAAGCCCTAGGAAGGTGTCCATAAAGTGACTAAAAAGCCCTGTAATAGACTATCTTGCTATGCCCTGCACTCTTAACATATCTATCAGACTGGTAAAGCAATTTCATTTGATTTTCTTTTCTCTCTCCATGGAAACATTGTCATTTCCTCTTAAACTTCTTTGATTTAATATTTGCTTGGGAATTTGACCTGTAAGTAATTTTGACTTTTAACAAGTACTTTTATGGTGCTATATATTCTTAGTCTCTCCAGATGGCAAGTTAAAATCTTGGCCATTGGAACAGGTCGAAACAAGAAATTTTGTCTATTTTAGTGGCATACCTTTCTCATAATAGTTCTATATAATTTAGTTACTTGCCATTTAAACACCTAATATTGTTCTACCTCCTAAAATACTCTAACTTTTGTCTTGTTGGCCTTCATACTCATATCAAGTCATAAATAGTGAGAGTGAGTAGCCGACATAAAGTTATGCTTCTCTCCATGTCTCACTCCCACTTTTTCTCTTAAATCTTCTTCCTGGCCACATCTGAGAGCATTTCTTCAACTCAGTTTGTAGGGAGGAATCCAGAACTCTGTTAGGTGGGAAATTGTCTCCTACAGTTTAGGAGACAGATTAGAGACACCAGAACGGGACTGAAAATAACCATTGGAGTGATCCATCTAGTGTAAGTCAATGGGATGTACTGAGAACAGTGTTTTCTGATTTTTCCCTAGGCATTTTCACTAATTTTGGATAGGGACATGCAAGCACAACCTTAGAATCCCTTCTGGTAGCAGACCCAAATAATGTTGAGCAGCGTTCCTTCCCCCCCAGCCCCGCCCCGGAAGAGGGTGGTGTCATCACCTAGTAAAGTGTAACTACTATAGACATTCTGAGAAACTGAAGAAAATTCAGTGCAGTCAGGCTCTTGCATTTTGAACAGTTTCCTAGGTCCTTTGTCTGTTACTAAAAAAAAAAAAAAGAAAAAATTATCTGCATCTATCCTTAGGATGGGTCAGTAATATAAAACTTTATGTGTTTTTAATTGTTGTATTCATAAGAAAGTTGCAGTTAAATTATCTATCTAGGATATTTGATGAAAATTTTCTTGCCTTCTTGAGTTGGAAAATGTAATTTGTATTTATATGTTAAATAAATTATATTTAGCATTAATAATCAATATATTTCTGCAATATGTGAACTGTAGCCTGCATTATGAAGGCGATGAAAAGTCAGACTTGGAGCTGTGTTTATACCAGGGTTTATACCAGGCTTTCAAAGAACAAGATCATATTTTGTGCAAGAATTCGGACATTATAACTTGGGTCTTTGGGACGTGCTGCCTTTTTATTAATGTTCCCACCAAAAAGCTTGACTTTTCATTGACAGCATCTTAGGTAACCATTAGTCTATTGATTAGAAACCATGCTTCGTGCTAACTATTCACTTCTTGCCTGCTTCCCAAAGCAGAAAGAGGAATGTTATGCCGCTGTGCCCAGACAAGGCACTACTGTCACATCTGGGGCTAGCAAGACAGTAATAATGAATCAGTTATTCAGAAGTATTTAGATGTTACCTCGTTTTGAAAAATGAAATACGAACATATTTAACATCTAAATATTTCTGAATAACTGTTTTGTGAATAACAGAAGTTTGTCCTTTTGTTCCACATAGGTATAGGTAATACTGCCTCTGTTTAATAAGACACTTTAAAATGCCATATATCTTTTATAATCTATATCTGTCCAACTTCAATCAATCCTGTTGATTTTGTACTTTTTTTTTTTGTACATTAAATTGTACAATTTGCTTCCAATTTCTACTAGAATACAGGGTGTCACGATGCCCAATTAAGAAAAACACTTTTAGTGTGCCACTGCAGCATAAGTTGATTTTTGAACAAAATGGAAAAAATGCAAAATTAAGAAGCTGGCTATTCTGGAGTAGTACAAATCACCATTTTTAAGTGCATGTCTTGTGCAACTAGGAAGGGTGAATTTAACTTAAATTATGTTCTGAGTTTCTACATGACTAAGACTAGCTTACATGAATTCCACTTTCTCTGCATGGTCTTTAATTGCAAATCAAAACTCAAATTTCCTTTAAAAACTGACCAATGATCAGGAATTCATTGTTATGGGGGAAATAATGTACAAACTCAGAATATGACAAAAAAGAATTAAAAAATTCTTTCTTAGCAGTTTAATCATAACTAAGAAAGGGCTTTAAATTTCTTAGCCTTTATTATTCAATACAATGGTAACAATAGCTAATAGATAATAATATTTCATCTTTCCAAGCTAATGGACAACTTGAAATTAAATGGAACAGAGGTTGTGTTGTAGAATTATTCACTTGTCCTGGATTTGAAGTAGGGTGTCAAGACATAGATTACATAACCATGTTGTAATAAGAACTTGAAGTATCTGTTGTGGGAGGAAGATATATTTACTTTGAATGATCTCTAAATACACACCAATGAAATTTGGGATCAAGTACAAGGATTCTGTACAATACAAAATCTTCTTCTGCATGTGTGTGTTGTCACTGCCTATTTGATTTAATTGAATATTGTGATCCAAAATAATTTTCAATCAAATTTCATCCTGTGATACTTGGAAATGAGCAAATCTGAAGATACTTTCTCATTTTGATTTACCTCAGCCAGTGCAAAATAAAAAAGGTCTATTGGGAGAGGCCAGTCATCTGGGATTTAGTACTTCATGGTGCTGAAATTGGGGCTGCTCAGACAACTGCCCATATTTTACAGGTTTATGCAATTTCTTCAAATGAGCTAATAAACTTTTGAGGTTCATGCGTCCTTATGCATTTTAATGAGTAGGTAATATAAACAATATTTCAATTTCTATCATTGTAGATGCATGTATTTTGGAAATCGAGTATGTGGATATTACGTTGTCTAGACCTAAAAATGAGGACAACTGAGTTTCCACTAAAGAATGTTAACATACTCTGATGAAAGTAAGTAAATGTACCAGAAAAGTAAGACTTGAACGACATCTTCCACAAAAGATTAAACAATCAAGATTAATGCCCAAACAGAAGTTTATGTAAAAAATGGCAATAAGAATTATTTCACACACTTGAGATGAATTTGGCACACAAGATCAGTACATTAGCTCTAAGGACCCAGATGTATAAAATGATACTTATTAAACTGCATGCAAGTGTGACTAAATAGATCATGGATCAGAATTTATTCAGCTCAGTTTATATATCTATATATATTTTAACTTTTTTTTGAAAATAGTTTTGTGGAATGTTTTAACTTTTTTTTGAAAATAGTTTTGTGGAATGTTGCTTTTCTCTCCTTTGCCCAGTTGTTTTTTGTGGTGAAGAACATGCCTCTTATGATAAAGCGCATGCTGCTTCTCCAGTTTGCTTCAGTTTAAGCACACAAGACACATTAAATTTTATTCAGTGTCATCTAATTATGATATAGGTGGAGTTCTGGTAGAAATTAGAGATTTCCAGGGCATGTCTGGCTATATATTTTCTCTGCTTATCTCTCCAGTATTCAGCGGATTGGAGAGAAACTTGAAATCTGGTATTTCTTTCAAGATAATTGAGAAATAAATTAATGAATGGAATGCAAGTGACATTGACCTTCTTTCCTCTTCCCCCCCCCCCCCCCCC
>WEKX01027987.1:314185-331868 GCA_013390025.1 Pitta sordida
CTTGACTGACTGGATCGGTGGATTTCCGGTTTTCCCCCTCCCTCCCTCCCCCAGGAGGGGAACAGAGACTCAGAAGGACTGGACTGCTGGACTGCTGACATTTTAGCAACACCAGGTTTTCCCTCCCTTGCTATTCCTTGGCTCGCTGGAGGAGGATTGTTTTTTTTTCTTCTGTCTAGCTCAGTTAATAATTTTTCTTTCTTTCCCTCACTTCCCTTTGAGGAGGAGGATCAATTTAATTGGAATTGGTGGGAGGGTAGAAAAATCTCACTCTAAACCACAACAGCGAGCAGGCGCCGGGGTGCAGGGACGCAGGTCACGCATGCGCAGTTGTGAAAAGGGGTCTCCTTCATCGCTAAAAAATCATGCCGCTAAGATCTGAATGTGCAATATGGGGGCCACGAAGTGCAAGAGGGCCAATTGTATTTTCTTCTTTACCACATCCAAGACTGTCCCAGGAGCACATTCTTAGCAAACTTCAAAGCAGTATGACAGTTCCTGAATCCTCATTCATAATATCACTGCTCTTTTTAAGAAAAAGGATTGTGTCTAAATTTTATGTATAATAGCTGGTCGTGTCTTTTATGTCAACAGAAACACAACAACAATTATAAATAGGATGTGATGCCGATGAAATTAATGAATAATTAAGAAGTTGTATGTTGGCCACACAGTACCAGAAGAATTTTTTCCAGATTACATTCCCCATAAAGCTGCACTTGTGAAGAGGATTTGTAGCTCCTGTCTGCTGTCAGGAGATGCTTAACTCTCAGATTCAAATTTGGCAGTATATAGCTGACAAACAGTATACAGTCTGAAGGAATCTGTACATATGCCATAGCCATCAAAATATATATCATGCCAAAGTTAAAAAGTTATTTGTAAGAGTACAAATGGTTTGCAAATATCCTTGTGTTCTCAAGGAAATTGTCATCTGTGTTTATTTCCCTTGTAAACCCACAACTCCTTAAAGCAGACTGGATTACCTTTTCATCATAAGTGTAATGGCATCTGGAATGTTGGAAAGAGTGCATTTACTCTGTCCTTTTTTCTTATTAAAGTGTTCAGCTACATTCTGATAAAGGTGATGTCTGACTTGAAAGAGAGATGCAAGTTTCAAAAACCAGCAAAAGTCTGAAACTCGAAGCTCATTCACTATAAGAAAAATAAAATGGTATCAGAAGTTACTATGATATTTAACCTGTGATTATCACAAGTTTCAAAAGGGAAATAGAAAGCTTTGCTTGCTGTTTAATGAATCAAATTCTCTTTCTCTGAAAGTGAAACCTTACACATCAATGCTTAGTTGATCAGGAATAAAAGAAATTGAAAATCTCAAACTAAGAATACTATATACTAGTATCTTTTATGTTTATTTCAGAGCATGGAACAATGTAATTGAAAGAACATAGCATTTTAGATTTTAAAAATACACAAATTTTCTGTCCAATTGACAAGTTTCGAGTTATTTGTACATAACCCTCTGTGTCTAAATGAAGGCTACAACAGTATTTTGTGTCATCTTCTCAAATAATAATATGCTATATGATAGAATTGTACATTTTCCCTTGATGGTAGAAATAGCCTTCAATTAGCGCAGCTAGTTTGGGACATGAAACTGTCTCAGTAGGGCTGCAGGCTGGATTAAAACCACTTATTTTAAGATAACTGTTGTGTTTTGATCCTGGCTGGATGCCAGAGATTCACCCACAACCTCTCTTGGAGAAAAAACTGAAAACACGTGTTATTACAGGCAAAACAAGACAAATTACAAGTGGGGAATATAAAGGATTTATTTATTAACTAACAAGATCAGAGCTTAATGTGAGAAGTATCATTTTAAAGGCAACCTTTTCCCTCCAAACCCCTCCTTTTTCTTACAACAGATCTCATATTCCCTTTTTTCCTCCAGGAGACAAAAGTGGGAACAGGGGTAGGGGAAAGTTAAGCAGTTGGTGTTTTCTGACCAGTTTTAGGGTTGGAAACCATCTCTGCTTTTCATGAAGTCCTCTCTCTCTCTCACGAGAGAAAAAAGTCTTTCACGACCCTTTCCCAAGTGAGTCCAGACCCAGAGACGACAGCTCTTCCCTTCTCTATTGCCCGAGAGTCACAACACAGTATGCAGTCTTTTAAGCACTGGCTGCACTGCTTCATTTATAAGCCCATCCCAAAATACATAGATCAGATCCTACCATAGTATAATTCTGTAACAAAGCATCTGTCCAAGGATCTCTGCCATCTCTGCTGAGCTCTGCTCCAGCCAAGTGTGTGTGGGCTTGAAGATTATCTGCAGCTTTCCAGCATGATCGTCCATCTTCCGCAGGGCCGCAGGTGGATTCTGCATCTCTTGTCTGTCTCTGTCTATTCCAAAGGTTTGCAGGCAGACAGTCTGCTTCACTGTGGTCCATCCTCCAAGCAGCAGCGAGACGCCTGGAAAACTTCCTACCCCTCCTCTGGCTGCCGTGGCCTGGGTGCCTTCATGGCTGTTCAACCTCTCACAGGCTCTGCTCCAGCCTTGGTTCTCTACAGTCTTGGTTCAAGAACATGTGACATCTCTCCTAAGTAAGCCAAAGTGAGAAACTTTGAAAAATCCCTTCCTTGTGTGTATTTTATATGTGACTTTTTTCTGGATGTGGGTTTTTGGAAGTAATAGAAGTCTCCTTCAGCCTTTCAATAGGATTTGTAGATGCTCAGGATTCAAGTGGATCAGTGTCCTTAGCCATGCTCAGTTTATACCTCCGTGTCATCGATGACAAGTTATTACAGTCTCACAGTGATCTCAGGACCTGGTTTTAGACAACAGACCTTGCTGAAGCACACAGCCAAGAACAAGAAACAAGAACAGTTTAAAATTATAATTTTATTACATAATTTCCTTGGTCCGTCTCTTGCTTCCTTTTTGTTCTTTTCCTTAACTTCCTGATGGAACTCTGCCCTGCAGCTTGGTAGTATAAATTTTGAATAACTCGTTTCTAAAACCAGCTGGTATATCTGGCTTTGAATCTGACCTATCTACTTGAAGTGTGTGCACATTAGCCAAGGCTAAACTTTTATTCACAGTGAATTAACAGAGCTCGGAGAGAAATCTCATGTTATTTTACTGACCCAAGAGAGCACAATGATGAAAAAGAATTTTTACTTTTTCCTGGAAGGTAATGGTTGTCTTTCAGTTATTACCATCATAAGTAACTGATTTTTCTTTCTTTTGAATGAGCTTAAATGCATCTTATTTATAACACATTTTACTGAAATACCATTTGGTTTGTGACACCACCTTATATTAACTGTGTAATTTGAAGTGTTTCTCATGTCCACGAGAAACTTTCATCCACATAGATGATGTCAAGATAAATCTGCCTTAAGTATAATGGACTCTTTAACACTGCATCAGGAAATAGTAACAGCGCAAGTGGAAAAAAGATGTGAAATGTGTTTTTGCATCTTCCCAGCCATGCAATGAAATGAATGATTAGAGTTGAAAGCTCCTCATGGATAGTAGATTTCCCAAGAACATTAATGGCATCTTTCTGTATCCCCTCCCACTCTTCAAGAAAACATTGTTTTACTGACAGTAAGAGCTTACAGTTTGCCTTGGTGGGGTTTATCCTCTGTTGATATCGAGCTGCTGTCTCACGCACCGCCTAGCTCCTAGAAAGCTGATCACTCCAGTGCTTGGCTAGAACTGGAAAATCGCCACTGCTCTCCAGTAGTGTCCATATAGCTAAGTTGCCCAAGAAGGGAACATATTTGCTTGTGTTGGACCCTGTTAATGCAATTGTAGACCTTATCATGAGCAATTCTGTCTTGCTCCCTCAATGAGAGCCTGTAAACCAAGCTACCAGTTCACAGCCTCTGCCAAGGCTGACAGTTAATGCCTGTTGTGATGTCTTTGTCTTGTGCCACCTGCACATAGAAAGATGCCAGTGAGCATCACCTAATTACTTTCATTCTCAGTTACAACACCCCAGTCACCCATGCTCTTAAAGCAGACCATATGAGCTGTAAATAACCACACTTTCTGGATACACAGTTATGGCAAAGTAGGATTTTGCAGTAGATATTAATAATTTTATTTGAGAAAGACATTGTAGCAAAGATAAATGTAATTATCTGTAAATAAGTCAATCAAGTGAACTAATGGTCTGGGTTATTTTTATAACATTAATTTTGATAAGTACTGAAATCACAAAAGTAATCTGGCAAGCCAGTATAAGGTTTCTTTTATTTACGGTGATCTACAACAAAAACATCTGCTGCTGCTGCTATTGTTCTCTATATGTTGCCTTCTGTGCAGCATGTTTTTTTGGCTGGGTGCTGAAACATAGCCAGTGCTGAAGCCCATAAAACAACAACTTAATTGCTGAGTTGATGTTTTCTTGGATGCCATTGACTTTCTTGGGCAGCTATGAGCCCAATCAGAATGTAGAAATTTGGCACACCATAGTTGCGTGAAATGCTGGATGGCAGGAGACAGGCAGGAGAAAAATGTGGACCTAATGAAACAAAGAAGAGTCAGTTTACCAGCTTGAATGCAAAATAGATACACTGACTGACAACAAGGACTTTCTAAATAGTTTTAACAGACAAATAACCAACCTTAACATTGACAAATGCTGAGAGAGGTTTGTTTTGTTTTTTTGTTTTTTTTTTTGATAGGAAAGCATGAGAAAGTGTACCTAGAGGGTAAGAGGAGCAGAGGAGGGTGACCCCCATTCCTCCACCCTTGCTTTGGATTCTTAGCTGATTCTCTTCTACAGACAATAGACAGTACCTTAGCTGAGAGAAACAGAAAACAGAGGAAATTAATTTCTGTTGTAATAGGATGAAATTAAAGATTTCTCTCCAGAGAGATCACTACTTTTCATAGGTGATTGAAGCTGCTTGGCTTGCAGCCTTCATGACTTATACCCCCATCTAGGAAGATGCAATTGCCTAAAACTACACTGCCAGTCTTTTCTTATCATTTCATTATAGCTTGGGTTTGCTAGCTACTTATCTCCTTTTCAAAAATTTGATTAGCATTTTCTATATTTCAAATTATGGGTAATGAAAAGTAGTATATCAGTGTGTTAAACCTGTTTTCTAAATTATTACAAGTATCTTTCAAACTCTCCACTATTTACCAATATTCCTTAGATGATATTACAGATAATGATATAGTTTCTTCTCTCCTTGAGTTGCTTTTGCCAAACCCAAAAAGATTAGAAGGCTGCTTGTAATTACATTATTTGATCAATGTAGGTTTAGTACATTTTCAAATCCACTGTTTCAATTTGTTGCTAATAAAGAAAAACAAAAGGTGTGCTTTCAGTAAACTGTTACTATTGTGCCCAGGTGGCTAAGAGGGCCAATGGCATCCTGGCCTGTATTAGGAATAGCATGGTCAGTCGGACTAGGGAAATTATCCNTCAAGAAATTACAAATGTACTACATTTTAATGGTTTGTTTTCAGACAAAAGGATTCTTCATTTTTATAGCAGCTGGAATACATTGGCAAATTTGTTACTGGACAAAGACATCAAGCAGAGACTGTATTTAGCAAAATTATGTGCTGAAGAAAGGTATTAAAATTGTTGTTTAAGTATGTCAGAAGGATGGGAGGGTTTAAACTGCTAAGTTTCTTTTTCCCGCCAAATATTTGCCTGGAGCTATGTTAGAGTTACTGCTAAAATGAAGTCTTTCAGACAATCTTCTCTCCTTAGCTTCCTGAGTGGGGAGTTTAAGCCTTGTTTCTACTCTGCCTTTTATGGATCAGGGTGTTGGGCTCTAGTTTATATGCAGTGAGGCACCATGAACAGGCTAGATATTTCACAGGGGTTGATAACTCCTTTCTTAAAGCAAGTTCCTAGAGTTAAGGTTCTGCCATATTCACAACATGACAGGAACAGGATTTGTTTCCAGAACTCCATTAGGAGTCAGGAACAGAGTGATTCGCCAAGGATCACAGTGGATGAGGTAGGTGGGTAATCAGGGAGTTGCAGGGAAATCTTCCAGATCTGCAGTGGCCACCAAATGTACTACTTCTTGCCATCTGAGTGTATTTATCAGCAATATGTGACTCTCCAGGGTACAAACCACCATGTTCATTGTCCTATCATCACTAACAAAAGGAAAGGATAACTTTTAAGATAATTCCTCTTCTTCTTGGAACAAAGACAATTCTCTCTTTGCCTTGTGCGGAAGAAGCTGATAAGTATGTCTTTTTGTCCTCTTTCACTCTGTTTATTCAGAAACATGTAGGCACTGAACTGATATCTATCTGCACTGTTTGAATATAACTGTTGGGAGCAAGGATTAAGAAAGAATAAGGAGAAAAGAAGCTTTTCCCTCAGTCACTCATAACAATGCCAATGGTAAGTTCTGCTTTAATAGCAACAGGAAAATGTCTACTGCCTGTTGAAGCAGAAAGAATATATTGCTGAAGAAAATAAATCAACGTAAATTACTTTAAGTATCTTGCATTATATTACTCTGCCAGTAAAAAAAGGTGAAAATTATGCTTTGGGTGATGGAAAAAGGATGTAGCTAAATACAGAAAGGTATGAGTTATTTAAAGGCTAATGGATGACAGAAAAAATTCAACACAGTTGCACATTACTTACAATCTGAAAATTTACCTTACAAAATTATATAGCATAAAGAGAAGTATTTGGGTACTAATTTAGTAAGGTGATGTGAAATGAAAATGAATTAGAAGGAGGAGAAAAGCAAGTAAGAAACCATCATATATGCAATGGGGGGAAAGGCTGTGCTTCTAGTAAGTCACCACTTTAGCCACAACCTTTTAAGAAAAGGGCACTGATAGGCCCCAAACTTTGGGCCTCTGAGGCCATACTAGCACCTGAGTGATATGTCTTGTGGAACTCTCTGGTCCAAGAACGCCTACTTGATAGAGGGGTTTCAGTTGCAGTATAATGCTGGACTCTCCTCATCCTGTGTGGCCCACAGTCCTTCCCCATCACCTCTTTGGCCATGGAAGATACCATGGCCAAGAGGAGAAAACTAGAGGCATCTGTGTAATCAACTGTATCTTTGTTCTTTCATGGAGGATGAGGAGAGCTGCTTCACTCCATAGCACACAAAAATGTTATTGCTATTGAATGACTCTTGGCTGTCTTAAGCCACCTGGGACTGTTTCTGCAAGGAGGCTGCAGTCAGCACTTTCAGCAAGTTGAGTGAAGTGTAAAGGTTTCTGCCATAATAATGTGCCCATAAGGCTGCTGCAAAATCTTTCATACAGCAGTTTATGGAGCTAGGGAGCTCGACCCTGCCAGGAGGTGTGGGTGCTACCTCATTGCTCCCAAAACACACCTTCAAAGCTCCATAAACCCTTCAGAGGTTGTTGAACATTCAAAAAAACTTTCTTATGTTTACCAGGTTACAACTGACTGCAGTACAGATGCTTAAATACATGCAGTCTAACTAAAGATGACAGCTTTGTTGTATCTGAGAGTGCAAATAATAAATTATTATTCAATAAATGGAAGTTTAGACATTCATGTGTAAGTTAATGCGAGTGGTATTACAACATATCAATTTTAAAGCAATCAGACATATTTCATCAGATAGATCAGGGAAGATTAATTAGAAAGGAGTACCAGTGTCATATGCCTACCTGATGAATGAAGAAGAAAATATAAAATGTAAAAAACCCAAGAAAATGTTTCAACGTTTCTATATGCAAGTGCTGTAAGTATGAAACTCACCTAATAACATGCATTTGCTTGCATGTATATTTGATTTTGATGAGTCTTCTATAAAATGAAATAGCCTGGGGAAAGCAGCTCCCTTTAAGTATAAATAAATTCGAAAATGTTTTTTATTTATGTCTAAAACAGTGGTCTCAATCTGAGATCATAGGTAATGCTCTGTTCAATTAGATTCGCTACTATGACTCAGCAGTAAGGACTTGTCCTTGTCATAGACCATTTTGTTAGGGAGAATGTGATATGATGTTGCCTACATATGTCTGTCTACTTTAGATTGTTGCCCAGGGGCTACTAAAGATGAGGAATGCCTAGCTTGAACATTACACTGGTTTGATTTGTGTTGTTTTCTTCTTCTGAGATATAAACAGTTCTTAACTTCATGCTAAATCATCGAGCATTTGGCTATAACAGACATTTATACCAAGATGTACCTGTGCTATCAGCAATCACATTAATTGGAAAGCAATAGCAGTGTATAATGTGGACAGGCTGTAAACAAGGCTCCATGAGAGAGGTCTGTGCACATTTAAAATCATTACCCACACGCTCTGATTTTGCTTTCTGTACAACAAGGGACAGACAGCACCTCCTAAACTTCTCAAGCTACATCTAGATGTATGAATTTGTGGAGCACCCGAGGGAGAGGAAAGGAACAACACTATAGTCCAAAGAAAGAGTTATAAATATGTACGTGAAGGACATTCAGAAGTAAAATAACCTTGGCTACCATTTTTGCACTCATACAGATATTTCATAAGAAGGATAGTGATGAGTATGGGAACAATGATGAGCTGAAATGACAAAGTGTCAATAAACTCCTCAAATTTGGCTTTTTAAAGGTCAGAAACTTTTTAACATTAGAACATAGAAGGACTGGAAAATAGTATAGCACATGGTATAAATCTTCCAGAAGATGCCTGCAGAAAGCCATAAAACCTCTCATTATTACAACATACATATGATTGAATTTCAATGAATCATAATTTTATAGTAGCTACGACATGAAATCTCCATTTTCCCCTGAAATTGAAGGTTAAGATGATGCACTATTTTACAATGCTCTGATATATATATAAAATTCTGAAAACAACATGAAGGAAAGCAGAAAAATAAAGTGGACATATTGAAAACTTTGTTCGATAATAGGGAAAATGTTCTGTTATACAGAACATTGTTCTGTTATATGTACTTGTTGAACTAGAAAAAACCATTTTAAATTAGTGTTATCCTTAAGTCCATTAGTGTAATACTAAAGACTTTCTTGCTTTATCTGATGTAACATTACATAAACATAGCTGAACAATATATCCAAAGAATTTTTGATTTCATCCTTCAGTTGATTTTTCAGGGTATGGCACCAAGACTTTAAACTTTAAAAAAGGTAATGAAGAATCTTATGTGTCTATAAGATTTAAATTCTTCTGGCTTCTATTTTTCCTGTGTTAAATCAATAGTCATACATATTGCAATTAATAGTCATACATAATTGCAACTCCCATGGGGTTGCTAACTAGGTTTTTGCAAAATAATAGAGGCTGATCCTCCTCTGAATAACAAGTGTGCGAGGTATACAACATGCATGATAGGCCTAATTTAGGAAGTGACTATTTTTCAATTCAAGAAAAAATTAATTGTAGCATCTTACTTGTATATCAAAAATTGTTTACCGAATGTATGAATGGTTAAACCATTCCATTCATAGCACAGGAGAGTGAAGGGAGAAATTTTACTGGCCTTTAGAATGGAATTTAGGGACTATTGTCCATTTTCTGATTTTAACACTGAACTCTTGGAACAACTTATTGTAATCTCTGTATCCAGCCACACTTTCTTACCCCCAAAAGATGTTTGACATCAAGCTGAACTGATCTATTTTAGGGTCTTAGTTCTAACACTTTAAAGGAATTTTGGTGCTCAGGGTACAATAATAATACCACCAGTATCAGAAAATATGCCCTGCCTTGATTTGATCATATGTCCCAGATGGCAACAGATGTATGTTGGTAGATATGTGAACATAAACCTTGCATGTGAATAGAATATTAAAATTTGTCTGTTCAGAGAGGGTGTTTGCCATAAAACTGATAACACAAACAGGAAATTTATGGCAGAGTTTATTTAATGCTCCTTTACCCTGATTAAGTCGTAACCTGGAATTATGAAGAGATTGTCCAGAAAACAAAGTGTCATCTTGAAAAGAAGCATGAATGCCAAAGGGAGGGACTCACACCTTGGGGATTAGCTATATAAGTGTGTTACAAGTTTGTGTTTTATTAACATTTTATATGTGTCTCATGTTGTTACTTATCTGACTCAATGCTGCTACTGCATCCTGAACGTGTATTTTAGAATAACTATACATATGATGGGAAATTATGTGCCATTAGTAAATCAATAAAGTTCTTCCATCCCACTTCTCACTGATTTCTTACACCGTGCCCAGTGGTATTGATCCTTACAACAAAAACAACAACAAAAATGGAAAAGACACAATAGGCACAGTAGGGAAAAAACACTTAAAAAAATCAGAGAACAAGAGGCAAAATTTCTTATGTAAGTTACAAAGTATTGCACTTGCGAAACTAAGATATGCTGTTGACAAATAGTTCTGTAAAACTTCTTTTTCTTAGTTGAAGTATGCTATCAACTAGCAGTTAGGAGGGTATATGTCCTGTCTTACATCTGATGTGGAATTTTTATGTCAATTTAGTTTCTTAGAATATGAACCAGTGAAAATAACGTGTAGTAGTTTGACCCTGGCTGGGCACCAGGTACCCACCAAAGCCACTCTCTGACTTGTCTCTGCAACTGGACAGCCTGCTGCACCCAAACTTAATTACAGCTAGTGATAACAGCAAGAAGGACTGAAAATGTTTGTGTCCACTAATGACCATAGCTAGAAAAATGCATTGTAGTAGACTGAAAGGTGTGCGTGGTGGCAAATGCCATGCAGTACATTTCCATTACAACTGTGTGTCTCTCATTCTCTTTTGGTTTGGAAGTAGAACACTTGACAAATTTTGTTTTATACAAAGACCAAGTTCTGCATCAGTACATATATATTGGTTTTGTTACCTATCAGTAAGCCTAATGCTGCAAAGTGTAACACTTATTGTACAGTGTGAATTTATGGTATTCAACCAGGCTAAGTATCACTCAACTCAGTAATACGCCCTAGTTAGAGCAAACCTGGCCATTTTAAAAGACATGACACTACAGGCCTCATGACTTTAGCCACCTCAGAATTGTATATAATCACCATGAAATGCTCAGCCTGAAATGTCCGCTTATAATAAAACTGAATAATAAAAAAATAATAAAATTGAATAATAAAACTGAGATAAAAATGGAGTAGTTATAGCTCCCCATGTTTGTTAGACTTTATAGACTCAAGCAGTCCATTTTATGAATTGAATCATCAGGACGTACCAGTTACTTCTTCTTGTCTGAAAATCTCATTAACAGTGTATAATGCTCTTCCTGTTACTTTTATTTTTTTATGTAAGGCTGGGTCATAATAAAGTCTTGTATAAAAATGACCCCTTCATAGTCAATAGATTTGGTTCCATGTTTAGCTCATGTATGTAATAATATATATGGGTAAGTAGGATGGGTTTGTAATAATTGCTTTGCTCCAGGCAGCACAATTTGTCAAGGCAATAAAAGTGAGCAAGATGGAATGTACCCCTGTTCACACCTCATCAGCAGATTGCTTCCTGCAACTCAGCTTCCAGGAGTGCTAGATGCGAGTCCATCAAGGGCAATCAAAATGCACAGGTATTAATCAAGGCAGAAAATGAAAAAAAATGTCCATGCCCAGACCTCTGAAATCAGCATTTAGCCTTATATGACCTGAATTACTGGAGCTGATGTATGGGAGAGAAACAGCCACAAAGAGCTTCAAGGTCCAACCATTATTTTGCATTGGGTAATGTTTGATCAAAAATACAATTAGGTTCATATCCTGTAAAACAAAATAATTATGTTGAGAACTACCATTAAAAATATATTGATACTGTGTTACCATAAACTTTGTATTATGACCCTATGTTAGTTCAGGATTATAATTTCTAAAGAATATTTTATTATTTTATTATTTTTTCATTCTTTTCTTGTCAAGCTACTAGTTCAGAGCTTCAGGTATGTGGATCACCACAACTCGTTTAGTTGGCAACATAATCAGTGGTCATATTCATTCATGGTGTGAGCTTTTCATGAGTATGAATTTGGCCTGGTATGCTTTGCATATCTGGAGAAGATAGTAGGCATAATTTTTATTAATTCATTTTAAATTAGTAGACTTAGAAGTTAGTTTCAACTAATTTTTTTTCCAGAAGCTTTTACTAAGTTTAAGAGCTTACACTGAATTCCTCACAGGTAAAAATCTTCCCTTGTGTTCTATTTCACTAACGTGGGAGATTCCATTCTAATTTAGAAATTTATTTAGCTATCTGTAATTCCCTAAATGAATCCAGCATTTTCTTTGTCCTAATTCTTATTAATCTAAAGGCCAGATACATTATCTCACTTCCAGTTCCATTGAAATGGGAAAGAGGATTACTTTTTTTAATTCCCATTTGCCATCAGTGCAGCAGTCCTGGAGCATTAGAAGTCCAGCTCTCCATTTGGTTTTTGTACTCTGATTATTTCCCAGAGTTTGGAAACAACTTCTGCAGTACCTTGTGCTGCAACATGAATCCCCATTCAAAGATTAACTGGCCTAAATTATCATTTTGAAAAAATTAAATTGGCAATGTTGAGTTTGGGTTCTATTTGAAAGTAGTGTCAACAAAATGACTTTTTGTGGCTCAAATATATATATATATATTTATTGGAATGTATGAAAAAGGTATGTGTATGAATTAAACTAACACTGGCAAACAACAGGTAAATATCCCAACCACCCCCCAAACCCACCCATATAAAATAGGGTATCCATCACTGAAATAACAATGCCCAAAAAGGAAAGTCCTAACAACGCCAAAATACGGATGAAAATGACAGGGAAGGGCCCCAGCGAGGAGGAGCGGGATGCTGCTGGGAGAAGACAGCAACAGGAGCGGGATGCAACTGGAGTAGGGCAGCAGGCGATTCCGGCAAGGGCGAGAGACCGGTCCCTTTTGGGCTGTAGCTTTTAAAGGCTCTTTAGTTCCTCCCCTGTAGTGCTTCCCCTGTCCAATGGCATAAAACTCCGAGCTGCCAATCCCGTCTGTCTCTCCAGAAGAGCTGGTGTTTTACGTCATCATCGGGGCGACCTCCAGACCCCCACATGGCTGCCCCCTGGCCCCTACGGGGAACCAGGTAGGTGCACCATGACTGCGCTGCCAGCCCCATTCCAGCGGCAGCGAGAGGGGCTGGGGGGGAAGAAGCTGCGGGATCCCCTGCACTCCGCTTTCTCGCTGCCGGCACCACTCCAGAGGCAGCGAGAGGGGAAAGAAAACCAGGTACATGTGCATTAAAGCCCCTCTCGTCCCAGGGGGAGGGGAGAAACAAAGAGGGGGGGAAAGAAAACCAGTTAAAACTTTTCCTCTGCAAACATGTAAAAAGAAATCTCTGACACCAAACCCACGACACTCTGACACAGACATAGCCATTTTGGGTCTAACTTCTCCCGGATGCTCTTCATTCAGTCAGTGTTATCAGTGGGTTGACTAATGAATAAAGATGCTTTCCAGTGTATTTAAATATCACTCACATTTTTTCCCCTTCTCCCTTTCAACATTTTTCCAGTAAGAAGTGTAAAAGGACTCCTGTATTTTTGATTTTTACTTTTAAGTTTGGGGTTTTTTTTTTAGTTTACATGCCACTGCTAAATGTTTACTTAAAATATTTGAAATATTTGCAGTGAATTTAGTGCTGCTGTCAAAGCGCAGCACAACAGAGTGGCATCCTACATATAATCACCAAGGGAAACACTAATGCTATCACCAGGAAGTAATTCATATTTTGAAACAATGAAAAAGGTTTGTATTTTATTCATATTTTGGGCTGATGACAATGATTATAAACTCATGGAAAGTGAAAGACAGCTTCTCTTTTATTCCGATTAAATGTACTGACCTCTATTTACACTCAGAATCATTCCACAACAGTTTTCATGAAAATATTTGAGTGTTATATAGAGATGTGGTTTTCTGGATGTGGTTTTGTTCATACTTTTCCCATTACTACCTGTAACAATGGACATTCATTTGCAGTGCTTCAGTCAAGCTCCCTACAAGCTGTACAACTATTAATAACCACTTCAGGGAGAAAGAAGAATCAAAACCACTGGGCTCAGAGTTTCTTGCAAAGCCAAAGCATCATTGCTTATTCAACAGAGAGACAGTTGACAGAACTTCTACTTAAACAACTGTGTCTATAAAACTCGGGTTTGTGTATACATTATCTTAGAAGTGGAAAACCTGACAGATTTCCAATCTGCAACAGACAGTGGCTGGAGAGAAGACATAGATCAGACAAATAGAGCTCCATACATCATTTAGTTTCCAAAGTACAAGTTGACTGTGCTAAACCATTAGAACAGATGACAGCCAGACTAGCTTTCACACAGCACTACACTGCTTCTGTGGTGAAGGGTTCATCCGATTTCATTACTGTCTTGCTCAGGATTTCCTGTTCTGCAGCAGAGAGAAAAGTTTGGTTTTCTTTTGTGTCTGCGTCTGCGTGTTCTTTATTCCTAGTGATGCTCATTACAGATACCCCAGCATCCTGAAATAATGCTTTATCTGTACTTACGGTGGACTGGATTCCTGAGGATGAGGCTGATGAAAAAGACATGTCTAGTCTGTTGCTAGAAAAATAGCATTATATGTCTGCAAATCCATGTCTTACTGATTGTGGGAATCTAGCATCCCCGATTTTAGCATATATTTGAGGCAAAGACACAACCTGGAACTGCTTGATACTTCTATAAGTTCAAATGACACCTCTAGAGCAGAAGCCAGCACGCAGCACACCCTCATCCCTTAGCACAGACCTTTTAGTTGGTCACTGACTAATTCTGTCCTGTGGTCATTCACTACTATGGGGCCAAAGAAACTTGCATCTTTTCTTCAGCAGGTTTGTGGGCAGTTTCTGACCACGGACAGTTTCTGAGAGCACTAGCATGCCTCTCTGGCCAAGCACTGCATGGTTGAACGATTGAACTTCTAAGCTTAGTCCCGAAGAGGGGTCAGACATCTCTGTTATCACTGAGTATAGGTGGAGATAGTTGTCAAGCTCTCTGCTATGAGCATGGCTCTTGGCAAATGTTAGATATGTTATGTACTTCTCATTTCTCTATTCCTTAAAGTCACTACTGTGTAGGAAATTCAGCCAATGCTGGTCCTCTGTGTCAAGAGTATTTACATACCAAAGTCACTTCAGGAAAACTTACAGGAAAATTTACATCCTTAGCAAATTTTTTATATATGTGATCTTATCTAATAGATTGTAAACTCTCCCCAGGTTCCCTGTCATGTCTAGTTCCCTCCAGGCAGAAATCTGCAGGCCAAGACAACCCCTGAACACTTGTCACCTTTCACTGACATGCTCATCCTCTATGGGCGAGGAGGACAGAGTACTACGAGGTCTGTCAGGTCTCCCCATCAGAATGCACCGTGGTGCTGCAGAGACGCAGAGTGAAATGGCTTGTGTCATCCTTTACAGTAACAGTGTGCTCTTGCTCTGAGAAAACACTTGAATCCCAAAATGCATGGCCGACAGCAACGGGCAGGAGCATGTGAGTGTGAGGGGGTGCAAACCTGTTGTGTGTGTGTGTACAGGGCTGCCGGGGGCCATCCTTCACAGAGCTCACTCTGCTGATATGCCCTCGTGGGGTTACTGAGGAGCTCATTTCCTCATTGGCAAGGCATAGGCTGGCATAAAGTCACCCTCTGCAAGCTTTAGTGAGGTACCCACCTCCTCTTTCCTCTCCCAGCAGGAATGACACTTTCAGTCCTTTCAGCAACCCCTGTCTTGCCCCCATCCTGCCCACAGCCCATGCTGGAGATGGACTGTGGAAGGGGTGAGGCTCCATCCTGGGGACAAGTGATTGCTGGAGATGCTTTCATCCAGTGATAGCTCAGCTACACATGGTTTATATTTCACAGTTGCATATTTTCAGTAACACTCTGTAAGCTACGCTGCCAGACTCATCTCTCCAAGGAAGAACTGGAAGGTTTTCAGGTGAAAAGCTTACATAAAGGACTCCATTGCTGATGTGTAGTCAAGGGTGACAATCAGATTACAGTATCTTTTGCTATCTCCAAACCCAAAATTTAATGACTTATTGAAACAAACAAACAAACAAAAAGATCTAGTAATAAAACTGAAAACCAGTTTCTAATAAACAAAGCTAGAGAGATACAAACAATACGTTTACTAACACCTTCTAGAGGTTTGGGGAAACATTGTGCCATCCAAACAGTCAATAAGTGGGATTTCTTTGAAGTTAGCATTAGCAACTAATAGCACTTTTTGTTTTTCAAGGGAAGACTGACACCAAAGAAAATAACACAAACTTCATGGGAAGGGTTTAATTAATGTCCCCAAACACTACTTTCCAAAAGAGACTACAGAGACAACAGCCATCTACACTAATTAATTGGGTAAAATTATCTGCTTAGTTAAATGGATGTGATTAAGAGTAAAGTATTGAAGTCTATCTTTTAAAGTCCTTTTGCTGCTTTAAAAAAATTATCTGGGACGAGTTTTCCACTGAAGAGACCAGTAGTTTGTTTGACCATAATGTCTAAAAAAATTTTTCCAAGGCTCAGCATTTAGCTTGCTGACTTATGTGGACAGAATTCAGTCAATAACAGGAAAATCTACCTTCAGATAGTTCTATTAACTAGAACCCATATACAGAGGAAAAATCAAGTGGAGCTTTTTTCAGATTGATGCCTACTTTGAGTGACACTGAAAGTAGTCATGTTGACACCTAATTGAGGGCTTAAAGGAATGTAAGAAAGCAAAGTAGTGGAAATGTAGAATTAGGTCAGAGGTGAAGAACCACAGAATAAAAAAGTGATGCAGGAGATAGGCACTGAAAAATCTTGCACTGAGACTGAGAATTGCATTGAAAAGTATGGAATTGCCTAAGAAAAACTGGAGTCAGCATGAGATCTGCTAAAATGAGCTGTGTACATGGAAGCAACTATTCTGATTGGAAAGAACTGCATCAGGAGATGAGACTCTCTTCCTGTCAGAAAGACACTTTATTCTACTTGGCATTCTCAATTGTTTTCTTCTCCATAAAAAATTAAAAAGTCAAGAAAATCTCCTAAGATTTGACAATAAACTGATAGTTATAGGACAGCTTTAGATTTATAATATTGCTTAAATTTACTACAACCAGTTCACAGACTTGAATATTTTATCAGTTCTCCAGCAGTAGGGATATTGACTGCTCTGGATAAAATTAAACTCATTTGTTCCTTTCAGTTCCATGAAAGCTGCATCCTTCTTTGCCATATTTGACCTCTGATAAAACATCATTGGTACACTGTTCGATCTCAAAATGCTGCCTGTTGTTCAAGCTTTTCTCCCCCACGGAGTGATATAAACCATACATGAGGTGAAATACAGATTCCTGTAGACATAGACAAAAGCTAGTGGTTCTGCTGATGTTTCTGATTTTTAATGATTTTTAATGATAGAGCTGGATATAAAGGCTTGATGTGTTCTCCCTCAGCGTCACTGGCACAGGATACCAACACTCTCAAGGCTGTACGTAAGGTCTCTGGCCATACCTCTAGAGCACCTGGGAATACTGACACCCTTCCCTCCCCTTCTGCATTTTTCCTTTCCTGTTCTCCTTCCCTCAAAAACTCAGCTTAACATTACATCCATTAAGAAAAGTAGTAGCAGCTATAACTTCCTGAAGTCTCTGTCTAAAAGGAAAAATGGTGAAGTATGCAAAGTCAAATATTCTGCTCAGCTTGTGAAAATTTAATTTGGCTTCCACAATTTTTCAAAATACAGTGATGTGT
>WEKX01027987.1:331896-380040 GCA_013390025.1 Pitta sordida
CACCCCCCTCCCCCGAATTCCAGCGCACACATTATTTGTAAAAATAAACTTGATCTGAAGCTAAATTATAATGGGGCATTGAAGCAGGGTTTTACTAACAAGACATCTGTGTCATTTGCAGCAGAAGCTGTAGAGAATGAGAAAAGAGATTATAAGAAAAGGAAGAACTGTTTCACATTGGTGTTCTCTGGAAAATTGACTCTCTTTCACAGGAATGCTCAGAACAGTGTGTATGCATCTCTCAAGTATAATGGTGATAGGTAAGGAAGAAAAGAAATCTGAGCAGGGTTTGGATGGTATGTAACAAAGTGTAATGAAATTTTGACCAAGGAGGAGAAAAATAAAGAATAGCTGCTTCTTATGATCAGCGCCTGTTCTTATTCTAACACCATCAGATGCACTGAGAAACAGCAGACAATTAAATAAGATGGCATCATTATGTGTATGCACAAGGGAGTGAAATTACAATTCTACCTCTTCATCAGCACCAGAATTCCTTAATATCTGAATAAAACTTTGCAAATGTTAGGGTCTTTTTCAACAATTTCTGTGTGACACATATATCTGATTTAGTGTTTCACTGTAATGAGAATTAAAACTACTTAGCAATGTGCTTTGAGTCCTTGTAGTTAAAATTTTCCTTTTCTCTGTGGAACAGGATGAGCTGAAGCATAAGAGTATTAGGTGTTATGGAAAGATCGACACTAAAATGGAAACTAGTAAGAATAATTTTGGGAAATCTTGCAATAACTACAAGCATTAGATACATAAATTTACAGGAAACTTTTGGAATAAATGATTCTTTAAACAAGTATTTAAACAAATGAAGTATTGTGAATTAGTTTCAAATGAAGGACCAATGGGAATGCTAGTGAAGACACTGTTTCAGATACTTGGATGGAAATTTCTTTATGAATTGGTGAATAACATTTCAGCTGGATTTCTGAGAGCTGGTTACATGACATGGTCTAGATCAATTAACCTGGTGTTTTATAAAAATATAATAATAGGATTATCAGTTGATTTCATTATTTTATCACACCTCTAGATTAATGTTTGTATAATTTTAATCTGGCAATTTTAATTATTAAAAAGTTAGAAAACCAGATGGAATTACAAAACAGCAACAGATTACTTAATTAACTTTTGCCTAGTGGGATAAATAGAACATACCACAGAATATATCAAACCAGGCACCAATGAGACACTATACATCCATTAGTATGCAGGAGATTTTCTCTTCAGATAGCAGCTCTTATCAGACATAAGCCCAGCAACTTTTCATGTTATGATCCATAGCATATAACATCATGGCAAAAATCTAAAGAAGTATACTATGATGCTACCCTTAGACCAGTGAAATCTGCAACCAAATAATATAACGGGGACAAACCGTGGAAAAAACTAACTGCTATTATTTTATGTAGGAGTATGACATGTAAGTTAGTTTGCAAATAGTAACAAACTGTGCAAGCGGGCCTTAAAACAAAAGTAATCAGAATACCAGATTTTAAAATTTTTGTATTTGTCTAATCACGTTACAAATATTCTTTCAGCTCTAATGTATGACATGTATTACATATATGGGTAAAAATGTGAGTGAATCAGATAGTGTTCAGACCTGTAAAACCATAATAATATAAATCTTCCTTACTTATATGAAATATCCCTTGAATTTATTGCAGTGCTATGCAGATTTTTGTAATTTTCATACTATAATTTGCCAAGGTATGCTCTGAAACAATAATTATTCCAAATAGGATTCCAGAAACTCTACAATTGCTTCATTTGGCCAATGAATCATACCTAATGACTTCAAAGATTCCTAGAAAAGCTAATGATAATTATTGCACATCAAATACGTGCCTAAATGATGTGCAATGATCATACCTTGTCATTGAATAAAAATGAGTGTCACCATATATATGTGCATATATTTGGTTATTGCTATCAGAATTAACAGCCTGCAATTGAACCCCTGTTTATTAGAAACAGAGTTCAGGAGACCCACACAAACGGAAATGAATTCTTGCCACAGGCTTTTTATCACGCTTCAAGACAATCTGTTTGTTAGTACCTTCAGATTAACACCAGTTAGGTTTAGAACAGTTTCAATCTCATGCTAGGTAATTTAAACCAGATGAAAATAAAAGTGTGTTACCCAAAATAAAAGAATACATAAAATATAGTATTGTAGTATTTACTGAACAAAGTAACAAGTAAAAATCATGATTCTTTTTGTTTGTTTGTTTTTAAACAGCATTAAGTAACCAAATTTAGGCCATACAAGCATCAACAAGAAATGTAAATAACTGTACTATTAATGTGATATCTACATCTTTTTTAAACTGCTCAAGATCCAAACCCACAAATGTTAGATACCTCACTTTCAAATCATTCAAGTGCCTTGCACAGTATGCAAAAAATTTTATAGTCAATGAATGCTCTGAAATGTACATACAATACCTGAATTTTGTATTTTAGCTCAGGCCTAGATCATCAAAGTATTTACGTTCCCACTCCTCATGGAAGCTCTCGGTCTTGGTGTATATTAACCCCTTCCATGAAAGGAGTAACTGTGTTCAATGGTGAGAATTTATAGTTTTGTCTTTCCCTACAGGGAGGGAAAGCGTCAATATTACAGAAAGAATGGTTCCAATAGGCAGAAAGTTTATGGCACTGCAACTACATGAACCACCTTTCCTACACAACATAAAAATATTCTAATATTAAGGATTATTTTACAACTCAGTGGAAATACGCAGTAATGCAATCAATTTCCTTTGTCTGGATGACAAAAATGCAGTCTTAACAGCCACAAGAACCCGCCTTGTGTTAGCTATAAAAAAAAATATATTTATATATATATTTATGCAACTACTATGTGCATTAAACAAAACCACTGTATGAATCAGCAGGGTTCAATAACACTTGCATCTGAATTTCTGGAAGGGGTGCATTGAAGTCTGTGGTGCTTCTCAGTAAGAACTCACAATAAAATGACAAAGGATAGAAATCCATTTATTTTAAATCTTGGTTTTTCTTATCACATTGCCTAAGATATCGTTCATAAGCTCTCTTGCAGCTAAAGGGATCTGTTGTCTTTACTCCAGGCTACTGCTGAGAAATGAAAGATATCCCTTAAAACAAAGTGGATAATTCATTTTTTAGTGAACACTGAAACTGAAAATCAGCCCAACTTCATTGTGAACTCTCAGGAAATAATTTCGCCATTGTGAAAATTCTCTGTTGCGTTAATTTCTTACCAATTTGTATGCAATGAGTTGTTTAGAAGGCTAGTAATCAGCAATGTACAAGAAACATTGTACTCCTCTGGAAAGCATTTACATTGTGACTGTCTCAGGTGGGTGGGTTAATTGAGAATTGAAAAAGACTGTGTATTTCACATCCACTTATATAAATATTGAAAAATTCCTCTTTTTCTTTACTTGCACTGAGATACTTTTCTCAGTCACCTGCAAACCCTGATCAGTGCCTTTGCACTGAAACAGTAGTTTTGTCCTTCAATCTTTGAGATAACAGAGAACGCTTAAACCAAAGGGCAATACCCCTATGCACCAAAGCTTTATTATATTTCTGATTACTGTGCATCCCCATACCTAAAGCCAATAACATGGCACTTGTGCCATAATTCTGATACTGTAGGTGTCCACTGACAAGTGTTCTGCATGAACCATTGTGTCTCAGTCCACTAACAAACTACTGTGCAGTAGTAATCTGGTATCTTAGATAGTTTTTCTTCTTGGACAAAGCTTATCCAAAATCTTCTATCAGGCTACAGCAGCTTAGGGCTCCTTTTCTTTAAAGAGAGGCAAAGTCTTACACCTGTAGGCCAGTACTGGTGTTCTGTCCCAGAAATTTTAGCACTGCTCTGATACAATGAACCCTTCTTTTTCTCCAACTGGTTCCACTTCAGCGTAGGCAGGATGTCCAGATCCTCTTCTGAATTTCATTGCTGGCCATCTGCTTGGACGTCGCTGTAACAGTAACAACAAAATAAATTTTCAGAATATGAAGGGCACAATAATAAATTAGTAATTAAAAAACCCTAACAATGCCCTACAATTTTGATCTCTCACACTAAACCCCACTCCAAATAGTTCTTATAGGAATAGAGAAGCACACTTCAGCAGCAGCAAAAGTCAAAGGAATTAATCCCTCTTCCTAAATTTGTGAGTGATAACTTTTCTCAAAGAACAGTAAATAATTACCAGTACTCTTAGGAATGAAGCGAAGGAAATAGCTCCTGTCTAGACCAGCTGATTATCAGATTTGTCACATACAGAACTGCTGATCCACTACCCTCTACAGGATGTGTCCAATGCTCTTTAGTTCTCCACAGGAAGTTGCTAACATAACCTATGCCATGGGAGAATGTGTGACACAGTTGACAGAAACTGTAATTTTAAAAATGATTTAGGAAAAAGTCTGGCATATTTATGTAGGACTGTCAAAATCATGACTTTCTATTTTGAGTGCCATAATTTCTACTTGAGTAGTTTACTTTGACCATTCAAATAGATGCAACCTTTCCATTCAAAGTCTTAAGAACTTTGTGTACAACAGTCTTAAGAAGCCTTAACCAACTTCTACTAGGATCTTTGGTGCCTGCTAATAGACAGCTAATAAACAGCTAATAGAGAAAAGAAACAATTATTTTCTAGGGCAGATAAAACAATTCCTGTATTATGTTGGTGTCTCTAGGGAGGAAAAGTGCTTTAAACATCTATACTTCTGAAGTAATTCATGTTTGATATAGCTCACATTTTGGTGACTGCTATGAGATTATGTCAAAGGGAATAGCTTTCAGGAAAGCATGGAAACTCCTTCATAGAGTCAGTGAGCAGAAAAAGTGCTCTTAAAATGATTATTCCCTACTGCAAATTTTATCTGCCTAATATGCTGATACTGATTTATTTTTCTTTACTGACAACAGTTACAATCTACTTGGAAGGAGGGCTAGAAGATACAGCAATCTATTTAGAAACACTGCAGAAAAATGAGAGGAGAAACAATGAGAACAAATGGCATCCTATATTTTCATCAACAGCTCAAAATCGAAACAATTTTACTTCATGATCTTTCTGCTGAAAATAAACACTGCATTTTTTATGTCCCCATGATACCGCATTTTGACTGACTTTCACTCACTAAGGATATTTCATACTGTTAAGAGGTGATGTTGGTGACCACAGAACAGTCATAGCCATGATGTCTTGATGGGACTTAGGGAGCTTTAGGGCAGCAGTCACTACAGAAATCTATTGAATCCTGTTACCGACAAACACACACCTGTCTGTGGGTACAGCACAAAGTCTTCCTCAGTGATCATCATTGGGAAGACACCATATAAAAGCAACTGCTTCCTTTTCCTCCTGTTGCAGGATCAGGCATTCAGAGCAAAATTCTGTTTGGCAGGTAATTTAAAATCTCAGGCCTTTCAATGTAGCACCTTCTGACAAAGCTGGAAGGCAGAACACTGTCTTCTTTAATGGATGTTTTTTTCCTAATAAGGAAACTTGGTCTATTCAAACTTTGGAGACTTTTTTCTACCTAAGCTTGACTCAGTATGGTTCCAAAATTAAGGACAGTTTGGATACTGATTTAAAAAAAAGGGTCATATTCTGTTCTTAGGCTCACTAAAGTAAATCAAGAATAATTCAATAAATATAAAGGATTTATTTTGGATTTAAAGTGGATCAAATGAGCAAGGCATTTGACCAAGGGGTCTCTAATGAGAAGGGAAAATGAAAAACTACTGGAAAACTAGCGGTCTAAAATAACTTGAAACTGTATGAAATTGCATTATATAATGGTGAGCTGAGTTTTAATCTACCAAGGTTCTCCCTACTTTAATTTTAATACATATCTATGATTAGTTACTACTTCTTTGCTACATATCACATAGAAATTAAATTTACTATTTTGTGCTACTCTTTTTAAGTGACCTTTCCAGATAAGTTATGGAACAGATGTGTATCAGTTTTAATTATACGAAGCCACATAACATAAATACGAGGTATTTTTCAGAAATAAAGGAATAGACTCAAAGGTCATTTCCTGATATTTCAGTTACAGGTTTCTGTGGTTTCTTGTCACACTGAGGTAAGATTTTCCCTTCCTAGTGATAGTTGAATTAAATTTCTTTATGTGCATGTGAATAATGTAAGTGGTTGATAGTCTTAAAAGAGTCATGACACACTATCAATTCATTACCTTGTGTAAACCCCTCAACACCTGTGAAAATATTATAGCTTTAATTGACAAAACTGGAAGTAACTTGATTGATATTGGCAGATAAGAAGCTCCTTCAGTTACCAAAGCACCTCAGGAAATGCCTAATGCATTCTTCATCTTTGTTCTCTGGGAAGACTAATAGACAGAAAATCTCCTCACCCCAAACAAACAAACCAAAATACTACACCAAAACACCCACCAAATCCAAACCAAATGGGAAGAAAGCAAGATGGGTATTTTAACTAATTTCTTAATTTTGTTTTCCAGTTTTAGCAGGAAAAATAAAATGTTTCTTTTGCTGGAATTAGAACACTTAAAGGAAATCCTCAGAGGAATGGCTGGAGAGTTATAACTTGTGTTTCCTTTCAGTGTACTACAAAGCAGGAAAACAGGATTAGTATTTTTTTTTTGTGACACTGAAGCTTCCTTGTGTTCACTATTTTAAAAAATTGAGAGAAAAGCACTAGTGACCCTATACGACCATGATGCAGAGGAAACATGTTAGGATGCAGAATAATTTATGACACACTTAAAAAAAGTTAGTTCCTACTGAAGATCAGAAAGGTAAAATGAAAGAAACTGAGAGTTGAATAATCCATGAAAAGTGAGGTCTACCTTTGATGGTTCTTATGATATGCTTGTCTACAGAATTATTGGTGGCTGTGCAGAATATTTGACTTCCTACAGCAGTACAAAGGATAAAATAAATGTATTTACATACATCTTGCAGTAGAGGCAGAATTTGTATTATTTTTCTTGTGAGGAAAAAATAGAGGGGGTTTCAACTATGAATACTAAAGGGCAGGGATTGGAGTAACTTTTCACTGTTGTTGCATGGGAAGGTCTCCAAGTATATTCTTATTGTTGGCCAGTTTCTTCTTTTGATATCTTTCAACATCAGGGAATTTTTAACTTTATATGGCCTCTTTTATCAATGAAAATTCTTTGATTTCATTTATACAATTAAAAAAATAGGTTTGATACATATCTGAATACAGTTTATTATAGAACTTCTTATGATCTGAACATGGTTTCCAGTGTCACAGTCTTATTATTTTTGAAGTTGCTAGATGTAGACCACTTTATTTCCGGAAAAATAGTGACGTTTTTGAACACAAGAGAAAAAGGTGGCTAAAGCTGAAAAATACAGAAGAGTTTCAGATAGATCAGTGTTGTCTGTATGCATTTGACTATTGTTAGAAATTTACATAGAAACTTACAGTAAATTTGCTCACACTGAAAGGGAAGAAAGAGAAGAAAGGGAAAAAGAACTCATCCATTTTTGTCATATGCCTCTATTAATTGTCCAAAGATAATTTAAAGTGAAGCCATTTATTTTCTATCAGCAAGTCTTCTTCCTATTAGGAGCCATATTATGACCAATGATACAATTATAAAATAAGAATGGAATGGTCTGCTACAATTTAGTTAAGAGGTAATTCAGTAAGAATTATGTATTTCTACACTGGATTGCAGACTAGAAACCAATCAGTGTCTCAAATTAATATTATCTTGAAAACAAATGAAGTGATAAATTCAGACTTCCACTGAAGAGGCTGGTACAAAATCAAATGATGATTTTAATGGATTAAAAAATATTTGAAAAGGATAAACTGAGTACACATACACAAGAAATGAAATCTACTTTGTATCTGCCACAGGAAAAGAAAATTTAAGAGATGAGCAATATGGAACACCAATTGCAGGAAGACGGACCGTTCACAGGTTCACAGGTTATTCTGTGTTGGAAGGGCCCCCCAGGGATCAGGCCCACAAGTGTGGAACCACAGGCACCACACTCCATCCATCCAAACCTCCCACCATCTAGACCATGTCACTGAGCTCCTCATCGAGAGTCCTCTCGATGAGAGATCACTCTCTCTGTGAAAAAACTCTTCCCAACATCCAGCCTAAACCTCCCCTGGCGTAGCTTAAGGCCATGTCCTCTTGTTCTGGTGTCATCAGCCTGAGAGGAGAGATTCACACCCACCTGGCTGCAACCTCCCTTCAGGTAGCTGTAAACACCAATCAAGTCACCTCTGAGTCTCCTCTTCTCCAGGCTGAACAACCCCAGTTCCTGTAGCTGCTTCCCATAGGGCTTGTCCTCCAGTCCTTTCACCATCCTTCTCACTCTTCTCTTTTGAAGTCTTGACTCTCCAGAGCTCCCTAGTAAACTTGATTTCCCGCTAAACTATGCAAGAGCTGAAAGTATTGAATATATTTTAGGCTGAATTGTGTGGCATAACTTTGTCTCCTCTATTTATTATTTTGCTATATTTTAATCTTTCAAACTTTCAGAGTACTCTTTCACTGTTTCTACTGAAGTGCTACATCTTACATTTCCACTGACATTAAGTTGTCTAATTCAAGAGCATGAAGACACTTAAATCTATTTAAAAGCTGTATTCTTTAACTACACTTTGTCAATGATGACTATTTAACTCTCTCACCTGGAAATAAGCAGATTCAAAGCTATCCAAATTCCAGAACAATTGTCAAAACCCCATAAAAACCGTTATGACTTAATCAAATTAATTAAGAAAAGGAGAATGAAACTAAAGTGAAGCCTTACTAAAAGACTAAACATTAATCTGATACTATTCAAGACCCATTAGGCTAAATACACTTGTCCACCTCTAATCTGCCCCAGTGGTCAGGACTTCTGCTTTCTCAGGAGAAGTAGAGATCTTTCTGTTCCCAATTACCTTGCCCATAACATGTATTCTTGTGCTCAAAGTTATCTGAAATTTGTGCGCCTGTATTTAACCTCTTCTAGAAACACTCAATTTATTTGGCAAATCATAGTTAGAAGTAGATGAGGCTAAAAATACCTGAAACTGTATTTCTGATACATATTTCCAAGAATAAGAACAATTGCCTGACATCACGTTAAGCTATTATTTTGAAGAAACTGTTTGTAAATAAAGATTGCTTCAGACTTAAGATTCAGTAGGATCATTTACTTGCTTCACTTATATTTCTTTTTGATAGAAGTACTTGTTTAAAGTATCTTTTTGTGACTTAAACCACCAGTTTCTGCTGTCTTATGTACATCTATGTACATCTAAGGAGCTGGCTGCTGAAGGATGAGAAACAGAATGCCTCCTTCCTCTCCACCTTTGACTTTTATTGTCAGTGTTGATTATTTATTTTAGTGCTTCTCCCTTGTGGCCGATTGAGGCTTCCCTTGCTGAGCTGCTGGTTCCTGCTGAGCAGGATAAGCTTTGGAAAAAATAACTTTACTATCAGTACAAGGCAATGACAGTGAGATCAATGACAATGCTCCAAACACCAGCACACTGCAGGACTTCGAAAGAAGAGAAAAATGATACCTGTTCTCTTCTTTTTAATCATCATCTTCATGAAACACAACTCAGCCTGAATGTCTGGGCAACCTAATTGATGACCATGCCAAGCCTTTTTCAAACTAAAAGCATAATCCCCTCTAAAATAGATATATATAATAAAAACAATGATCCATAATCCCAGAAGAAAACAGCAAAGCTATGTGAGCTCCATCAGCTGACTTAGAAAGATGAGGATCTCATTAAAAAAAATATCTTTTGTTTTACTCTATCTCCTATTTATTTCTCAATTGTTTGAAGACATACACTGCATTTGTGATATTAATGCAGAAACCTGGAAATGGTGCATGGAGAACATAGCCTGATGTTAAATCTGGCTCTTAATTTTGATGTGCTGCTATAAGAAGAGATGTATAACACCGAGCCAGAAATTTCCATTAATTCCCTGAACTCTGTAACACTAAGAACTGCCTCCAAGTTTTTTGACTATTTTCTCATATTATTTCCTTCCTCTAAGCAGACCGGGGATGAGCAGAAGGTCAAAAATCAGAAGAATGTCTACTGCTAGATCTGTGTGCCAGTGAAAGTTTCCAGATACTGAAATATAATCCCCTATACAGTTCAATTGTTACAAAAATACCCAATAATTAGTGCTCTCTCAGACCACCCTAGCTTGAGCTCAGTATTTGGGAACCATCCTCAGTCCATGCTGTCAAACTTATGTGAGACAGAGTTAAGTGACAGGAATGCAGATCATTCCATGCTGATTAGTCTTTATGCTTAAAAACAGTCCCAGCTTTATTCGATTTACTGGCAAAGACATAATTTAAGCTAAATCAGGAGGTGATCAAGGGGCATCCTCCAAGCTCTGATCACACGCTATTATTTTATTTGCTGAAGATCTGCAGCTGCTCATTCCTTCCTCCCTCTCTTTTTCCTCAAGGTCACTCCCTGGCTCCATATCACTATTTCAACTCTCTGTGTGGCCATTTGAACAAATTTGTGAAACTATTCATCTTAAACATTCAAGATGAAATAAAACAAACAATGAAAAAAGATATATGTATGTGCCTGTGTGTGATATGTGTGTTTATAAGAATATATGTATGTTTCTAAGCAGTGGAACCAGCAAAATAAAGATCTGGAATAACTCCAAGGAGGGTGGGAGCATGAAGGAAAAAGCTGTGACCTTTAAAACAGGACATTAACTCAAAAGAATGTTAATTTTTAACCACAAACATCCACACTGCTCTCAGTGTGTGACAGATTAACTACTGTTAAAACATAGACAGCCACTATTAAGTAATGTGTAATCTCTGAATTCATTAATATTCTTACAACTTCAGAGTCCACGTGTTAATAATTTGGATTTAGTTTTGTACCTATAAGCTGAATACAAGAGAAAGGCTCTTAGCCTGAGGTTAAGATGGTCTCAATTTGCAATATTAATTTAGACTCCTTAAAATCCCCTACCCACAGAGGATTGTCCCAAAACAATTTTATTCTGCTTTCCATAAGCATGCTTGGCAGTGATATCACTGTGTCCAGCTGGGACGAGACATTGCAAGGTCTGACTCCTTGCCTTCATACTGGCCTGCAATCCCTCTGCTGTCTTCTCAGCTGTAGCCACATCATGTTGCCTTCGGTTCACAGGTTATTCTGAGTTGGAAGGGACCCACAGGATCATCTAGTCCAACTTCCAAGCAAACGCCCACCCAGGGATCACACCCACAAGCGTGGAACCATGGGCACCACGCTCCATCCACCCAAGCCTCCCATCATCTAGGTCCCCAAAGGCAGAGCATCTGGATGACAGCTGAGTTAAAGTTCAAGGACTTCGGTTCACCATATAAGTAAGAAAGGCAAGAAAAGCACAAATAAAGTATGCAAATGAAAACTTCTTGTGTCATGCACAACTCTTCCGTCCACAGATAACTTTGTGCAAACAGGCAAAAGGCATCTGAGTAAAAGGTAGTCGGCCATATGCCTTGCTTTTGGATCTGCTAAATATTCCATGGACAGTAATTGCTTTATAGTTTTGTATTTCATACACAAATCATTAAAGATTAAAAATATAAGAAAAAAAGAACATGAGGGAAAAGAAAGGAAGGAGGAAAACATAAAAAAACCTACTAAAGCTTCAGTTTGGCCCATAGCTCATTGGAATTTGAGCAAATCCATCTGACTCAGCTGAGAATTCATTTACACCTCCTTATATCTAGTTCCAGATACCTATATCACTTTTGCTATGATCTATATCACAGTTATGCTGTTCTTGACATTCAGGGCATCATGATTGGCTTATTAGCTACAAAATCTCACATCCTGAATGCAAGTATAATGAATAAAAGAATAATTTTTAATTGTTCTATGGCTAGTGTGTAACTATATGTTATAGCTGTGTTTCTGACAAACTTTTTGCTTTGTTGAAAAGGACATGAAGAGCACTATTTGACATGCATGCTACTTTCAAAAGTCAGTGAAAATCAGTTCAAAATATACACAAGAGACAGTTTTCCTCAAGGTAAAAGTAGGTATATAATGTTACTCAAACCAGGAAATTATGGGCAACTGAATCAAACTCAAGGGAGAGAAAATACTGAAGGAATAATGATAAATAAATAGAAAACCAAAGCATGCAACATATCTTCTCTCACTCTGAAAGCTAATCTTTAGAAAACATTTAGCTTTTAGAAAGAGCCTGCATTCACTGGAACTTTGAAGCTTCCTTAACTCTAAAAGCTGATAATTCTTTCCATCTTTAGGTCACCAGTAGAGAGTCCAACTTAAACAATAAAACATACTGAGCAGTGTGGAGGCTTGAAGAAATGGAAAACATTGCATTTTGATTTGAATCTTCTGCACACTTAACTAAAAGCGGAAGTTTTTTGAAAATGTGTTGACATGTTCGGATGATATTCTGTTAAAACTGCACACTACCATAGGCAGATTGAATAGCATTGGCATTCAAGACTTCTTAAGCTGTTTTTTCAGAACAGCTATTTTCGTGCAGGTGGGGCTGCACATGTACATCTTGCTCAACAGCTATGAACAAAAACACTAGAGGAAACATTTTCTTCAGACTTCAAGTGTAAAAAAGCAATAGAATAATGTTACTCTGTTCTAAGACAATAGTTGCTTTTGTAATAAATGGTATTTTTCTTGGCTTTTGCGTATTGCTTATTTAAACAAACTAGTGCACTCAGGATATCATTTAATGGTGTTCAGATGTGCCACAAGGGCCTGCCTTTATCAGTGCAAGAGTAAACAGAACAGTCAAAATGTGAGTGTATTTATCCTTATCGGGGGGAGCTCACTACATGACAAACATGAGTGGGATTTGCGATGAGGTGTGAGAACCTGAGTGAGGTTGTAAGTGAATATTGGGTGACATCTGCAGAGAATACAAGGAAAAATATACTTAAAGGTTCAGATATGGGATCAGTTTATCATACTTTCCTTTATTCAGTAACCAGTCGTGACCATAGAACAAATCAAGTAAAAATTACTTACACAGCCCTTAGCCTAAAAACCCCAACAAAATCAGTTCAAAAATAGAACTTCACCTACAAAATGATGACACTATTTTAGAATTTTAGATGTAAAAGGAAGTTTCGTTATTAGTCGTATCACAGTTTTGAATGAATGCTGTATTTAATGTCTATATGAGGCTACTTTGTAGCTTCTTTGAAAATAAACAGAAATGGGTCAGGCTCCTGTATTTTCTTTTGGGCAGCCTTAGAGTTATACTAATTACTGATGATAGATAAACTGATGCAGATCTTTATTTGACTAGAAGATTTCATGGCAGACCACAGTGTAATCATAATTTTTTTGACAACTGCAGGAGGGAGCTGCCTGTCCATCTGTCACATCTTGTTTTAACTGTGCAACTTGCTTTATTAGTCAAGAGTCTCATAAAAAGCAGTATAACGTTCTGAAATATTTATGTGCTTCTCATTTCATGACCAAGCCCACGACAATCCTCTTGAGCTTTTTTCTCAGAATAGTAACATCAGATCCACATTTCATTCATTTCCCATTAATAATGTAGTTATTGTTGTCTGCTGTGGTATGTGGGCTATCGTGTCATCTGTAACAGCTTAATCAAATATTTTCAACTATACAAATGCAATACAGAATTATTTTTTGTAACACTGACCTGTTTATATCAGTTTTGGATTATTATTGTTTTATACTTCAGTTTCAAAATTCAAGTTTAAGCAGATCTGTTCTTCTTTGTGTTGGAAACACGTAGAGCCAATAGACAGATGAACATAAGAAATATATTCTACTGTTTATTTCTTGAATTGGTCAAACTACATTTTATCTTTGGGAACTAAATTATTTAACTTATTAATTTATTTCCAAAATGGATTATCTTGTTCTTTTTTAGGCTTATGATACCAACATGACTGTAAATTTTTGAAATTCACAGAGGTGTTCTGAAATACAGAATCATCCCTTTCTCCACTCCTCATGATTTTGCCGCTCACCGGGAAAGGACACAGGCCATCGCTTCATGGCTAGTACTTTTTATAATTCTTGCTAATGCTGATTCTTCACAAGTATCACAATTATCCTAGTAACCAAAAGAGGTTATATCATGTGTTGCATAATTTGCATAAATTTTATTTTGACTGATTTCTCCTCTTTTTTAAAGAGAAAGTACATGATTTTCTATTTTTTTAAAGCCTACATCACTTGCTAAAAAGACATTTTAGTTTTGACTGTATAGATTGATTAATGGAACCTGAAGACTAAATACAGTGGAATGAGTTTAACAAAACGGATTTAGGCACCACTGCTTGCACAATGAGCATGATATCATGAAAGAAATAGATTAATTTGCCTGTACTACCCTGAGAATAAAAATAAATAAATAAATAAATGTGCATTGTCATTTCTTCTTCTCTCTTTCTTAAAAATTGGTGTTGTCATTTATGTAGCATTTTCAATTCCATCATGACAGATAAGAAACTTGCTTTAACTAGAATGAAAGAACAGAAATTCAATCTGTGTGTGAAAAAAAGAAAGGGACCAAACCTTCTCTTTTGTACATGGACTGCAGTGGAACTTTGTTTGTACATATATATCAATAGAGAATGGGCTTGAAATGTCACATAAACATGAAATAAAACTGTGTTTTACTACATGGATTCTGTTCCCCAGTGGTTGACACATCACTTGAGCCTGGAATACTGATAAGGAATTAATTTTGATTTCTGTCACTACAGTTGCATCTAAGAAGTGTACTTATTCTAATATGATTTAAAGATGAATTATTCTTTTCCTCATTCATGTCTCACTTCAGTTCTCATTGCTGTCCCTAGGAATGAATGTCTATATCTTCCTGGTCCAGGCTTTTACCTAAGCAATCCATAGATATGTCCCTAGTGACACTTTCAGTGGTTTTGCATCTTCACTGTTATATAGTAGTAAGTGTCCAGGCTCCTAATAGTAAGGGAATAGTCAGCCTTTTCTTAGATGTTTAGCAACTCTATACTTAACATAAGGTAGGGGAACACTGTCAAATTGAAAAAAAAACCCCACAAATAGGTGAGGGTATTCATAGGTTTTTGTAGACTTAAGCATCTATGGAGACTGTTCCTTTCTCATATTTCCAATAACAATGGAAGTGAACTGCCAAAATGTCAGCATCTGCAATGTAGATGTCTGCACCTAATGTAGCTATCTGTATTTTAGTGAGAAAAATGGTAATTTGTCTAATCCTCAAGGAGATGTCTCAAATAGGTCAGATGAATCATGGTCTAAAATAGTCTGTTTCTCAGTACACAAATAAAAAGAGCAAAAGAAGATGATAGATGTAAAAAATTAGATGAAAAAAAATCTTTCCCACACTTGGAGACAAACTGCCAAAAGATTTCTTCAAATGATGTAAGGAACAGATAACACAAATTTCCAGCTGGAAAAACATACCTACTGGACAGGTCTTCTGCAGAATTAAGAATGCATATTTTTCTTTCCTCTTTTCCCCCCAGGAAAATAAAAGAAAAAATATATGTTCTGAAATAAAATGCACATGAAAGGTAATGGAAAAATGCTATCATGAGGAAAACAAAGAGTAGGACAGAGAGGTGGAGTGGTACCTGAGACATCTTTTAGATATATGTTCTGCCTAAAAGCAAAGAAGTAATAGTGACAGCAGAGCAACAAACATGTTAAGAACAAAACAGTATCATTTAGGAGAGGTCTATTTCTTCAAAGATTACACTACGCACACAAGAATGCCTTCTGATTTAGTTACGAAAGGTCTATTCTGGAGACTCCAAATATCCCAGCCAAGAGAGAAGACTAGTGACACTAGATGTTACTTTTGTCTTACCTCTATAAAGAAGAGACTAGCAGCTGACGTTGGATGATGATACATATAGACAGTCACGAGGATGGCTGCAGCCACAATAAGGACCAGGACTAGAATGCCGACAATCAAGCCGGCATGAAGTGTTCCACCTTTCTTCTCTGCTGCACTGTCATCTGTTGAAGCTGCACAAAAAGATTAACACAGTAATATATGTTATCCATTCCATTACACAGATGGCAATTAAGCATTTTCTTTTTCTGTGTTACATGGGCCTTGTTATCCACAGCTCAAGTTGGAAAAAATCATTAGATGTTTCTTTTCTACAATTGGGTAGCTTCATAATCTTAATGAAAATAACATCCTTTCTTTTGAATATAAACTGGTCATTCTGAAGTTCCCAATTACTTTCACAATGAATTTTACTTTCATTGTCTCATAAAATTATTGTAATTTACCCACAGACAAAAAGTACTAGTTGAACCTTATACTTTTTAGAATATTCACTATGAGACATGACACAAACCCTTTTGAGATATAACTATTAAACACATTTTGAAAATCTTTACTCATTAGCTTTTAGAGGAGTTTGGAGCCACTCTATGCAACTGAATCAGACAGCCAAAAGTGCAAGAGATGGATACTTAAAGATCCCGCAATAATCAAATCTTGGTCTGAATGGAACACCCATCAGACCAAAGTACAGTTAAACCTGCTCCATTGCGAGGAAAGGGACAGGCCAAAGGCGTCACGAAACATTGAACTTGCAAAGAACTGCAGGTTGTTAATATGCATGCAGGCCACGCCCATTGCTCCACCCCCCGGAACTCTGAAGCGCTGCAGACAATTCTTTGCTCCTTCCTGTAGTCTGTCTCAGCACAGGTGAGCAAAGGGAACTGTTTCTGAGCAGTTGCTGTGACCGCAGCCCAAACCCCGTGCTACTGCCCTCACAGCCCACCGGCCTGTCCCGACCCCAGTGCTAACGCCGACCCCGGGGAACCCGCGCCAGCCCGTGCATGCTTGCCCCATCTCCACGGTAGGGAAAGGGTGTCCCTGAGCTCTGGTCNAGCGCATGAGTAAGGCAGCTGAACTCGCGGACCGCTGAATCATATTTGCGAAAAAATTGCTTTGCAAATGGGCGAGGTCGTGAAGACGAAGTTGCGATACAGAGAGGATTGCCTGTACTACAGAAGACCATCCATTTACTTCACTCCAAGAGGCCATGCTATGTTCCCACCAGGAGAAGAGGGGTCTGTCTGTCACACAAGCAACTTGTCAGCAGTGCTTCCAAATAAGTGACTGAAAGCTTTTCAACAACACTGTAACCTTTGTGGGAAAAGTCTCTCAATATATTGACCAACACCTGTAAAACTGCTTGCTCTTCAGAGTCCTCCTGCCTGAAAGCAGAATTAGTGTTCTGCCATCCAGAAGTCCTAGTTTTAAGAAACACCAGAAGACCACTGGTAATCTGACTTCACAAACTTACATCATTCTCCTAATATTAGCACTGCTTTTTGACTTTCTGGAAATCCTTCTAATCACTTCCATGCCTTACTCCACACAATACCTATCTCTTGTCTTGCTTATGAGAAATCTTTCAATTCCACTTTTAAATTTTTTCTCACCTTGCTTGTTTGCCAAGCTGACTGTAATGAAAATTGTTGATTTCTACAGTGATCCTTTCTGCTGTGCCACCCCCCCTTAACTATTTGTTTGGCTGTCTTAGAGTGCTATGTTCTTCTATGTTGAGGACTTACTTTTATTTGTTCTTTGAAGAAAGATATTGAGTATAGAGGTATCACTTCAAACAAGTTACTGTTATTGTTATTAATCATAACAATAACAATATGTGGTCTTTTACCCTTCATCAGACTGGAGTAGAGCACTCTGTGCTAATGTTAATAAAGCAAATTGGAAAATAATAGAAGAAAGTCATATTGATTCAGGTAGTGTTAAATGTCTTGTATGAGGGGCAATAAAGGAAAATAGGAACAGTTAATTCCAGTGGAACAGCTCATGCATCCATATACGGCAGCACTTTTCTCCCCAGACCAAGGAAGGCTGCCTGCCTCATCACCCAGAGGATTGCATTGCACCATGCAACAGCAGGGAGAAAAGGAAAATGAAGATGCGTATTTTTAGCAAAGACATATTTCTATTAAACCATGTGATAGCTATGATGCTATGGGGGCAGTGAAAGGATTCATGCAGATTTCCCTTGGTTTTGTCCATATTTTGTCTGTCTGGATTCAGGATTGTCAGACCCCCACAATGTTGCTCTGCTTCTTCCCATAAAGTCAGCGGCAGCTTGTGGAGTAAGGAACTGAGTAACAGAATCAGAAGATAAAGATGCTAATAACTCGAGAGGCTAAAGTAGGATGTGGGAAGCATTAATAAATCTAATAAAAATTGCAAGCACAAGCCCCACTCAGGTATTGCCTAATCCAGAAGGTATCTTTCTTTTTACTGAAAAGTTAATGAATCTCTGTCCACAAAGGAACTTCAGTTTTAATTGTGCTGACTCCGAACATCAAGTTTGAGCTTAGCCATAAACAGGATCCAAGACCTAGGGTTCTCCCTGCCAGAATCCTATAAAAGGATTTCACTTAGCTTCCTTAAAGCTTAGTTCACACAAATGTATAGGAACTTTTGAAAAAGAAAAGCAGTGCCAGCTCTATTTGATTTGAATTTATTATTATTTTTTTGAAATACAGTACATACGGTGAAAATTGCCAGGCCATTCTCTACACTGGAGCAAAACAACAGAGATATTGCCTAAGACCTGGAAGCTCTATTTTCAGATTTCAAAATTCTCACCCAAAGGCTTCTTAAAACACTTTCTAATATTTCTAACACTATATAGAAAATGATGCAAGATTCATGAAGGAAACAGGAAAGAAAGGTGACCTGGAAAAAAGTTCCTCTTACTTTCAAACATACTTACTTGACATAGCCATTAATATTCACTCCATCTGAGAATAGATGAATGTATAGAAGGTCCAGTCTTAGTTTCTGTTCATGCCCTGTAACAGTATTTAGTACTCGTACACATATTTCAAATTGCCATACAAATGGAAATTAAGCAGCTGAAAGGCCATCAGGAAAGGCCTGCTTGATTGTACATCCTCTGGGTTGGGCTATTAATTCCAAGTGATGAGCAGTTAGTTGTGTAAGTCACCCTATTGAGAGGTAGCTGTTCCCCAAAAGGAACAGAGGATTCATAGCTTGTTTGCCTCATAATTGTCTTTTTGACAGCTTCATACTCGTCATTTCAATGTCATAATGGTGCATCACAAACTACTTTGTCACTTGTACCCATTTTCAGGCTGATTTGCACTAAATGAGCAATTTGTATTGTTACTATGTTATGATTGAAGGCATACTATCATATTCTGCATACTAAAAACTGCTGGACTTCAGCAAAGGTCTTAACCACCCTGTAAAGGTCATCAATTTAATCCCTTTTGATCGGATATTTTCTCAGCTTTCAGCAACCAGCTTTGCAAACTAGAACACTGTCTCTTCCAAATAACACAAGTGATAACTACCTGCCCAGATTTCTAATAGTCTAGGGTGGAGCACTGTGTGGACATCAGTGCAGTGATGAGAATGCCAAATGTAAAAAATAATGAAACACAAGCAATGCTTTTCTTAAATTACAACATGTGTAAGTAACTTGTAATTTCCACAATCAAATTCAGTACATTGACCCCTATGGCTCGAATACTCCTGAGAAATTGATTTCACTCTCTTTGCACAAAGACAATGAACAGCGTTGTCAACTTTCAAACTACTTTTTGCTGCAAAATCAACTGTCAGTTCTTTTAAAAAGCCTCCAAGGGAAATAGATGAAAAAAAGTCCTCGGGTGTAGAAATCTTACTAAGATAAAATCCGCTTTAGTACAGTGGTAAGTGTCCCCACCTGGTGTGTGGGAGACCCGGGTTTGATTCCCGCCAGGGAGACAGTGTTAAGAGTTGGACTCGATGATCCTTGTGGGTCCCTTCCACCTCAGAATATTCTGCGATTCTGTGATTATCACAGCACATCTGCTCTTCCAGAAAAGGCTAAATACATAGGAGGCTTATGACCAATCCTTTCCATTCTCAATAGAACTTTCCCAAACTTTCCCTGTCTTGTGCTCAGAAAGCAACCGTTATATACAATATATTTATAGTATATACATATATATATATACACACACACATATATATTCTATAAATTCTCCTCAAACTCTTACATGCATAAAAATTTTAAGTAGAAGGAGCATGTTAACATCTCCAAGATCAGTCTGCTTCTTGTTACAGAATCACAGAATCACAGAATACTATGAGTTGGAAGGGACCCACAAGGATCATCTAGTCCAACTCACCATCTAANAATGACAGGATAGAAAGAGCAAGTAGGTTTTGTCCCTAATAAAAAGGCACAGAATCAAAAAACGAAAAAACTGTTCTCCTGCTGGAATGCTGTTAAAAAAAAAGAAGTGGAAAAAACCCCAATAAAATGTTCTCATTGTTTACATGATAAATACATAGAGACTATATAATCTTTGATGTAAAATTACTTATTTTGAGTGGGAAAACCAAAAAATCCCAAAGGACGTATCATGGATGAATATCTTATCATGGCCCATGGGGACCGTGATGCTGACTTTAACAGAACAAATGTGTCCTCAAACTGGGACTGCTCTTTAGAGTTTTTGTAAACACAGCATGGGTACTTCCTCAAAATTATCGTTCTCATGATTATATATTAACAGTTCTGCAAAACAATGAAATGTATTATATTATCCAAATTTAAGGTTTATAAAATTTTTCTTACTGTGATAGTTTTATATAAGAGAGAAAAAAAGTTGTGATATATATATTTACACCTGCTATGATATAAGATGGAAAAGAGATAAAAAAAGGTTTGCAGGAAAACTGAGGAAAAATAGACAAACTTATGGTACTTCCTGGCTAGAAAATTTCTTTTATATAAAGTAATGTGGGAAAAAAGGCAAACAACAGAAAAAAAAAGGTAGAACCTCTTTATGTGGACGTGGAAAATAAAACTTTGCTTTTCCCTGCAAAAGCCATGTCATTGCTTCTTACACTTGCATTTTGATCAGATGACAAAAAAAACCTGGAAAAACATAATGTAGTTGAACCTCCAATGCAAAATGCATCCTTAAGGACTAAAATGCAATACCTTATTTGACCCTTCTGACTGACACACAAAACCAGGGATAGAGATGATTTCAAGAGAAGCAAATAGCCTGAAGATGATAACTTCCAACTCAGAACAACTTGTGAACTTCAGTGCTGAGCTTTGTTCTTCTCTCCCCTCTTTTTCTCAGAGGAATGAATTGAAACAAGCCCTGTTTTTTTTAGTTGTTTGGTCAAATGAATATGAAACTGGCTATGAGAACATCTATGCAGCACTATTGGTATAGAAATTCTGGTTTAGTAAGTTAACTGTTTCTGACATGGTCTTAGTTTTACGGCAAAATGGGTCTGGACACAGGTGCATGAAAACAGCTCCTACACATGAAGCAGACTGGAGAGACACATAACTATAATCACATTTACAGTACAGACTTACCTATTTTTCTATTACTTATGAGTAGGCTCTGAATAGATTAATCAATACAGAAACAGAACGTGTGATAGTATTTTCAGAGCCTCCATACAACATGTAATTTTTTTTAATAGTTGTTAACTGCAGAACTACACTTGCATTTCCCAATGTTCCTGTTAGGTAATGAATATTTTGGAGCTGGTCATGACTTTGAAGCTGTAGCATGTTCAGCTTTATAAAAGTACATTCATGGATTTCATTGATTAAAGTAGATTGTGCCATACTATGAATACGAACGCAAAAAAAAAAAATCCACTTTAGTACAGTGGTGAGTGTTCCCGCCTCTCATGCGGGAGACTGGGGGTTCGATTCCCACCAGGGAGGCAGTGGTGCTGTTTAAGAGCTGGACTCGATGATCCTTGTGGGTCTCTTCCAACTCAAAATATTCTGTGATTCATAAGGAAAATGAGTATCTTATTCTTACGTAAATTCCACTATCCTTTAAGTATTAGCTTAGGACATTCATATATGCTTATACATTATTATTAATAATACTGTAAAATTGTTATAGAATCACAGAAACTTGATAATCTTTAAAGAATTCAATGTTTAGGGAACTTAAAGCTTGCTGTGACAACGCAATCCAACTTTGATGCCATCAGAGACTGCAAGTATGTAATTCACTCTGTAAAAACCATCTTAGATCAATTTCCTAACTTGTGGATAGGCTTGAGATACACTGAAAGCTGATTTCTTAGCTGGCCATTTTTACTTCTTGGCTAGGTGTTCAGTACTACATTTGCTAGTTATACAAATCTAATATATAAACAAAGGCATGTACTTCTTAAGATAGATGCTATTTGAGGTATCAGAAATCTATGATAATATATATTTATCTTTTTTTAAAGTCATCTAAGCAATTTTCATCCCTCTCCAAGGCTTATTTCATGGTAATAAAATTGTCTGACAGTGACAGTGCTGGAACATTTTGACTTTGGGCAAATCAGCTGAATCTGTCAGGTCAAACTCATCTCTCCTAACTGTTATCCTAGTTGCCCGTCTAATACTCGGCTATACCTATGTTAACCTCATTCAACAACCCTTAGTAACACATCTGTTCATCTTCCATAACCATCTTTGGATCATTATTAATCTGCTGCCAGTAATCCAGGAACTTCAGGATGGTTGATAGCTGGTTCTATGTGAGAGATTTCTACAAGCCATTTGACTCCTCCTCTCCACGTCTGTTTTTTTGGGATTTTTTTGGCAGCCAAAGAGAAGAAACCTTCTCTTGCTACATGATTTAGGTCTGCAGCTACAGATCTATGTTCACTTCACCAGCTCTCTCTCTATATGTTGTTTCTAGCCTGGAAGCTGTATAACTCCTATTTACATGACTGTGCGTTTGAGTTAATAGGCTCCTGCAAAGAGGGATGACATTGTGTTTAGGGCAGCAGAGCACAGAGGGTTACACTCTACAGAAAGCTTAATAGAGCCACTGGATTTTTCCCCTTTTCCAGGCCTCCATTTACATCTGGAATGTGAATCTACCAGGAGACTCCTTGTTTTATGGGGCAGGTATATGGCTATGCAAACCCAAGCTTTTTTCCTGTTCATAATGCAGATTCCTGAAAAGATGATTAATGACCTACATATAGTGACTGTGAGAGGGAATAAGGGAGTGTACAGTTGGAAAGATTCTCCAGAGGCTCAGAGGAATATCCATAAAAATTTTCTCTCTGCCTCTTTTAGGAGCAGCATGCTCTGGAGTTCTCAGCTTCTTCACAGTCATGGTGTGCAATTTTCTTGATTTGTGCATTCATTCCCTTAGCATTTGTTAACATTTGTCAACAAAATGTTAATATCTATTAATATTTTGAGGTTAAGTCAAACCAACCAACTTCACTTGGTTTCATGATGATTTATTAAGTTATGTCTCAGCTAATGCTTTAAAAATTTATTTCTGATTGCATGTAAGAAATGTAAGGTGGTCTTTGAGTGAGAATATTATCAACTGTTAACCCACAAATTCTGAACAAAATATCTGGCTTTGCTATCAATTTTCTGCAGAACCCAGAGCAACTCGGTAAATCTCTCCAAGACTGATCAGTGTAGCAAATTCTTAACTCCACATAGGATAGGTAGTTAAAAAAAAAGAGCTCACAGGTGTTTTGAGTGCCCTAGCTGTCACACTAACATAGCAACATGATACTAACATGAGCAGATGATAAGATAAAACACTAAGTAATGCAGTCTTGTATTAAAAGTTTATCCAGTCTATTACTTGTAGCCCTCAAGTTCTGCATTTAAAGCTACATGGGGTTTTTACATTAACCCTTTAAGCTGTACAAAATCAAAAAAATGTACATGTTTAATAAAATCAGCTATGTGCCTTTACAGCAAAGTCATGATCAATTGTAAGAGTAGATACCATATATCATTTTATATCTGGTTTAGAAAACCAAAAAGAAACTAAACAAACATGCTAGAGTTCAGCATAAGTTTAAGTGTCTATGCATAGTTGTTCTGTTTTTTTTAAGATCATGCTTCTTCAACCTAATGTGATATATAATGCTTACTAAGATGTAAAAATGCCTTTTTGTTCTAGAGGCAGAAAGTGTAATTTTCTTTCTAGGAGTTACATGGCAGTGCCACTACTTTGGAAAACTTCTGCCACTATTTGGTTAATTTTCTGTGGATTGGTGTTTTTTACATATCTTGTGATGATGTCTGTAAGAAGATGATGGTAGTGAAACAGCTGCTCCTGACTGTATCAGCACGTTTCACAGATTCACAGAATACTATGAGTTGGAAGGGACCCACAAGGATCATCTAGTCCAACCCACCATCTAACACCCGTACAGAGACCAAACGCACATCCCAGAGTGGTAAACATAAACCTAGTTCCCTCACAGGCTAACAGGCCACTCTGAGCCAGAAAGGACCCACAGGATCATCCAGTCCTACACCCCCGAGCTAGACCATGTCACTAAGCTCCTCATCGAGTCTTCTCTTAAACTCCTCCAGGGATGGCGACTCCACCACCTCCNGCTTTTAAGTCGTTTCCAATACCTCCCAGAAGAATTTTCTCCATAACTTTACTAGGCACTTAAGTGAGATGGACAGGCCTTCTGGGGTCCTGCTTCTTGCCTTCTTGAAAGTCAGGACAATGTTTCCCAGCTTCCAGTCAGCCAAAACCTCTCTGGATTCCCAAGACTGCTCAAAAATCATTGAGAGAGGTAGTGCAATGATGTCTCTGTATTCTGCCCATATCTCTTGACCTTGCTATAAGATATATAAAAGTATTCTTTTTCCCAAACCTTGGGTCTGCATTTTGGGCATTTCTTACTGAGTTTCCTAATCTCTCAAACTCAAATTAAGCTCTATATGGCACTAGAGTTGATCCTGTACATCACTGATGTTTGTATCTTGACCATCTTTGAAACTGTCCACAAGAGAGTGAAAGTAGAATGATACAGATATTTCCCAACACTGGGATGAACTTGTTCACAAACAAATAAAACAGATTTCTCCCTCAAGTTTGGAGTTTTTTTGCATAGTTGTCCTTTTTTTGAAACAGTAATTTCTGTACATCTTGATGAATGAGAAGTGTAACACTTTGACACCTGCTGTCCAACAGAAACAGACTTTTCTTTTGAATTTTAAAGCTGAAGGACTGTGAAGGACTCATAGCAAACAAATCAGCACAACAAAGTGTCTAAAAAGGTCAAATGAAATGTCTAGATGTGCTGCCCAATCCTCTAAATCATTCACCAAACAGCTCTTAAGAAGAAAACCCTACATTACTGGATAGCCACAGAAAATTTCTCACAATTTTTATGAAAAATCAGGCTTTTAAATGCTTTAGTCAGCTGTGTTGTATTTTAAGAAAAATGAAAAACAACAGGCTCTCCAATTAATAACAAAAATGTGCATTTTTAGTGCTGGACATATCTTTAAACTTATAAAAGGCTTGTTTTAAGGAGAATCAAGATATAACAAAAATTGTGATGGCATGACAATTGTATTTCAAAGTGGTTTGGGCATGTATGTAATAGACATCTGTTGTGTCTATAAAGAAAGAGGGCAGGCAGAAGAAACAGAAACCCATGAATTTGAAATAAAGATATGCCACAAAAGATTGCAGGTGAATTACAGCACAGTTGCAATTGATTTTCTCATATAATTAAAAAGTTAAAGCAGTATGGCCAGAGCCCAAAACTCAGTTTAAATTTAGTTTTTGCTTTACAATACTTGCTTTCAAAAGTTCCTGCTAGGGGTGAGATCAGGGATCTCTATGGGATCCTTTTGTTGTATCTAACCAGATATTGACTGCTATCACCCAAGGACACATCAAACTATAGGCAATCATTGATCCAATATGGCTTTGGTTTTTTCATTATAAAGAGTTCCCTTTCATTAGAGTTTTAAAGGATTTAGTGTGAGAAAGTAAAGACCCTGTATGCATGACCTGGAATAATCTACTCTTTATGAAAGGCCGACAAACTACAGAGAATCAAAGAATGTGCCTGCGGCTGCAGAGTTTTTATCTGAGTCTAATCTAGGGGTCATTGGAAAATTCAATGCATAATTGAAGATCCATCAAAAAGAACTTCTGAGATTAAAAGCTATGCTTACTGTGTGAATGAGAAACCCTGGAGTGTGCTTTGCTTTTGTGTTGTTTGAAGTAATTTTCATTTATTTTAAATTTCAGGAAGAAACAGCTCAAGGAAAATGATCAGGTGTTGGTTTGTCCTCCTAAAATGTAGCAGCTTTCCCAGTGGAAATAAACTTTCTATATTTAAGATAACTGATGCTGCAAACTCTGCACCTCACTCTACCAAGTAGGACACAGCCATCTATTACTTGCTCTAGTGTTCATCGTTTTCACAGAATCACAGAATATTCTGAGTTGGAAGGGATCTACAAGGATCATTGAGTCCAACTCCTAAGTGAACTCCTAAGTTATGTTTGCTTTTATGGAGTTTTTCTTTCCAGATTCTGGCCAGAGACTAGACAAGTGAAAAAATAATCCTATTGCAACTCCTAAATTGAAATCACAGTACAGTGATTCCCCCATTACTCGTGGGCTGTTGGGTCTGGTCCTCCTCACACGAGTCGTGGGATCCGCGAAGATAGCGAATCCCCTACACAGTCGAGTACATGGCCCATAGCCATGCCCCCTCCCCTAATAAGGTCTGGAGGATGGTCCTGAGAGCGGGGCTTGTTTCAGATGTCTGGTTGTGCTCAGCTGGGGCAGGGGGCGAGCGCCGTGTAAGCAGGGTGTCCCGGTGCTGTGTGAGTGGGATGTCCTGGTGCTACGGGAGTGGGGAGTCCCAGCGCCGTGGCTGGGGTCGGCTGTGCTTGCCGCTCCTGTGAGCGGCAGTGGGGACGGGGCTGGCTGTGCTCGCCGCTCCTGTGAGCGGCGGGAGGGGGGGACTGGGGACAGGGCTGGCTGTGCTCGCCAGCGCGAGCGGCAGCTACGGGGGCTGAGCAGACTGGGGTCGCAGGAGGTTCTCCGCATGCACCAGGTCCAACAGCTCGCTGCAAAATCAACTAATCTCGCAAATTGGGATCACGCAAATTATGGGTCGTGACTATGCGAGGATCACTGTATCACAGTGTTGATAAGGTTGGAAAAAACCTTGAAGATGATCAAGGCCAACCTGTAACCCAAGTAAAACCCAATAGCTATAACATTTATATCATGGCCATCAACACCTCATCCAGTCTACCCTTAAACACCTCCAGGGATGGCAATTCAACCACCTCTGTGGGCAATGCATTCCAATGCCAGATCACTCTTTCAGTGAAAAACTTTTTCGTAATGTCAAGTCAAACCTCCCTTGTTGGAGCTTAAGACCATGACCTCTTGTTCGATCTCCAATGGCCAGAGAGAAAAGACCGACTCCTGCCTGTCTACAACCCCCTTTTAGTTAGTTACAGACAGCGATAAGATCACCCCTGAGCCTCCTCTTTTCCAGACTAAACAGACCCAGCTCCCTAAGCTGCTCCTCATAGACATCCTTGTTGCCCTTCTCTGCACTTGTTCCAGCACCTCAACATCTTTCTTAAATTGAGGGGCCCAGAACTGGACACAAGACTCAAGACGTGGCCTAACCAGTGCTGAGTACAGGGAAGGATAACTCCCCTTGTCCTGCTGGCCACACCATTCTTGATGCAGGCCAGATGCCATGGGCCCTCTTACCTGCCTGGGCACAATGCTGACTCATGTTGAGTTTGCTGTCCACTAATACCCACAAATCCCTTTCAACCTGCTCACTCTCTAAACACTCCATCCCCAGCCTGTAGCTGGGGGTTGTTATAACCAAAGTGCAGAACACGACATTCAGACTTATTAAAACGCCTCCTACTGGAATCTGCCCATCTCTCCAATGTGTCCAGATCCCTCTGCAGAGCCCTCCTGCCCTCTAACAGATCAACACATGTTCCAAGCTTGGTGTCATCTGCAATTTTACTCATGATGGACTCAATCCTATCATCAATATCATCAATAAAGATACTAAACAGGACCAGACCCAAGACTGACCCCTGGGGGACACCACTAGTAACTGGCCATAAATGGGGATGTGTTTTCTACAACCTACTTTTTTAGTTGTTTTTTATGTAACAGTATACTATTTCGAGCTGTTTATGAGATGCTCATGATTACTCCCAGGCTGGCCACCAGCCATGGAGCATTGGCATGGAGCGTTGGAGTGTGGGCAGAATTCATCTAGGAGTACACCTCCTATACAGAGTAGACAAGGAACAAGAGAATGAAATTTTGACTATTGACCTTTAAGAGGACTAGAACAATTTTCACAACAAAATAAAAAGCAATTTGATTTCAAGGAGAATAAAAGAAAGAAAGTTTCAGAGACATTCCTGTGGACAAAATATCTAAAATACCACCCTCAATTTATAGATCACCTATTCCAAGGGATCACTTATATGTCAGACAATTCAATACTCAGTGCAGCATGTGACCAACTATACTGTGGTTAGTGACAGAAAAATAGCAGAGGAGAGACTGTCAAGGAAGAGGATGACAACTGCCTCCTGTGAAAAGATCTCTAATTTGAGGAAATGAGAAAATAATGGCTGAATGTGACTAAAAAATAAACGACAGAAAAAAAGACCAACATGCTAAGTTGCATCTGTGCTCTGTTTCTCAAAATTTGAATAATTTGTTAAGAAACCACTATGCCTCAGCTGTTCTGGACTGCTGCACCTGGGACCTCTGCCCATGACATTAAGGGCATATACGCTCAAGTCCAAACTTAACCTACGTCTTAGATGAACCTGAATTCAGTGCCATCTCTGATTTTATCTCCTGGACCAACGTTGAAGGTAGCTTGTGCCTAGTTCTGTCCATGGGCCATGTCTCCTTGGATAGATCTTGGAGCTGTTTTTCCTGTTGCTGTCAACCAGGATCCCTATATGTACCTGGTTCATCACCTCACTTTCTCTGGGACTGCTGATGGGAGTTGCTTCCTCTGGTCCTTGCCTGAGCTGTGCTGTTGGTTGTTGAGCCTGGCCTACTACCTCACTGTTCCATTACTGGCTTGCCAACCTGGCTTCCTGCCCTGACCCTTAGTCTGCATCATCGCTACAAACTGAGCTGATGGTCACTAAACTAGGGTTGATCACAGTTGCTTCTCCTGTGCTGCTTCCCCTTCTTCCTGTACCCTGCCTGTGGCTGCTTCTATGCTTGGCTCTCTGTTCCTCCAATGCAGGAGAGAAGCTTGGTGCTCCCTCCTTGTAAAGGCAATCAGAGTCAAAAATATTCCCCTTTATATTAGTCAAGTATAGTTTATTTAAATTTACTCAGCAAATCAACCTCTGGTTTGACAGACCATTCTGAATACTGCAGAAATCAACCCACATTTTCCCTTTCCCCTCAGCAAACTACATTGGCAGTGAACACAGGTGCAGACATATAACAATTCAGTCCTATTCTAACTAATAGAGAAATTCTCATCCACTTCAAAGGGAGAAGGAACAGACCTCTGCTCTCAATCCTTGAACTCACAAGGAAGATGATAACAGCTGTCCCCTGCAGAGCCTCATTTAACAGAGGCCTTTATCAGTATGACAAGGTGATCTTATTAACTTGCACTGGGAATATGCAAGGAGAAATACAGGAACTCTGCTGTTACAGCGACATGGATATAAAATGCTTATTAACAAAATGTCATGTAATAATTCATTACTATGGATGACTTTATAACTCAATATTATTATTTAGAACTAGCATTATATACTCTTTTAATACTGTTAAATAATGCTGCATTATTTTATCACAGTAACAGTTAAATACAGTTAAAATTTTACTTAACATGTCCATATATGGAAGTTAATTAAACCTGCTGTTTTATTACAGAAATATAAATAGAGATGTAAATGTTTAATTTCCTAAGCATTTTCTAAGCTTATTTGCCCTCCTTTCTCTTCCACACAAATGTGGAAGGCTGAAGTCCCTTGGGAGTCTCATAAAAACTGTTTCTACAACCTGATTTTGATTAATGAAGTTTAGTGGGATATAATTTGACAAACTAATGACACTATTTACAGAGAAAAAAAAATCTCTTACCTCCATTATCTTTTAGGTGCAGTGCTATCTTGGTGTCATCTATAAAAGAAATTCAAAGTTAGTTGAAAGATAATGCGTTCTTCTAGGTCATGAGTCATCTTAGGAATCAGATTCTACTGTCAAAGAAATTCCACAACTAGAAAATTATTTGGTATTCAATTCAATGATAATTAGATTACAATGTTACTTACACTGAGCATTACCTCACTTCCTTACCACTAAAAAAAAATTATAAGAGTGCAAAGAAGGATTCAAAATACTGGTAAATAAGGGTACTACTGTCTGCCTCATAATGTGTACAAATAATTCATCTATGTTCCATGTTCTTACATATCTTCAGCATTCTTTCATATCAAGGGCTGTATGACCCAACATATGATAATAAAGTAAGACAATAACTTCGTTCCTCTTCTAAGAATCATGAAATGGTCTTCCAATATTAAACCATATGCATTTCCATATTCCTCTTCTTCTTGTGAATGTTAATGAACAAAATAACGGAATATTCCTTTTACTGCTGTCCAAATGATGCATTGACAGTTTCTAAACTACTATTGCTGAAAAGAAAACCAACCTTTCTTCTCAGTAGATAAGAGTCTTCAGCTCAGATTTTCCTGTCACAGGCCACTTAGAAAATCTGCTTGTACTTAGTACCTTTTCTTGTATTAAATACAAATTCAACAGACACACATATACACATTTTATAGATGTTCTTTGATTAATCTGGTTTAGCTTTCCTGTCCAGCTAAATTTTCTCCCAAAGAAGAAAAGCGGGATATCCCCAAACCAGAAAGGCAAGATTTAAGCAGCCAGTGGCACAAGGATGAGAACTGACATACCATCACTTACCCAGTTAATTCAGTTCAGAAGCCTAGAAAAACTATTTCACAACAACAGTGAGCACTACATGAAAAGAACAGTGTCAACTGACTGAAAAAAAGTAAACAGGCATATTACAAAGAGGTTTTTAATTTGGGTTTTCTATAATTTTCACCTGGCTAAATAGAATACCAAAAGGAATTAAAAATTCTTTAAGTCTGTGATGGAAATTTCTTCACTAACTATAATAGGACTCTCTACTACTACTATGTCAGCATGTTTGCACTATGCCTTGACTGTAAAGGAACCTCAAGTTTTCCAGAAGTCTGCCTGACTTTTCCTTGTTTCTCCAGCAGTGTCCCTTCCTCCAGCCCTCATCCCGTTTGCACTTCACTATTGCAAGAGTGAGTTGCAACTTAAAATCAGTAGCAGATATCGCCTTTACTGCAATTTTCAACCTCTTCCACTGCCTCAGAGAGAAAAGGTAAATATGAACACATACTCAAAGGAAATAGATTTCTTTCTGATTTGTAAATGGCTTTCTTTTGGACTATAGAATAATGCAGTGTATACATGCCACCTTCTGTGGGCAGGCTAGTTGGTAGGTGGGAAGTGGTGGATCCTCTGGTGGTCGTCAAAACTCTGAACCTTGTGGTGGTTGGCAGAAGGGTGGTGGTGGAGTACGGAGGTGTTTCAGTTGTGTCTATATTCTTCTCACAAATCTTATCTTTTGCCTATGAGGAAACAGCAGAAACAAAGAAGTGAAAATTAATGCCCAGTGGAGACTGTCATTGAATGAAGAATTTAAGCATGGACAAGCTGCAGGAAAAAAAGAAGGAAAATAGAAACCCTAAATCAAGAAGTTTCAAGAAATTTTTCTTTCAATTTTCTTTTTTTCCCCCTTTAAAGTACTCTACACAGCATTCAGCAATATATATATTTTTTAATTTTTCTGTAAAATTCACAACTCTCAATTGTTAATAAGACTTCAAATTCTTCCTGAATTGTCAAACATCATTTCCCCCAATCAGATTTTAACATCTAAGATTATAATTCAGATTTTTACTTTTCTATTATGAAAGGTCACTGCCATCAAACCAGGTGCTATAACATATATTTAAAAAGATATGTGGGAATTAAATTGTAGCTCTTTATAATGAATGTGTAGTTAACTGAAGCATTCAATTAGGCTTTACAATAAGTTATCACAGAAGAATACAAATATGTGTAAAATGCATGCATGTATTCAGCCTATAGGATATTTACTACAACAGAGCAACACATTCCCTATATGGTTATTAATTTTACATAATATTAAAATATAAGGTATCATTTAAGATAAACTATAACAGTGACAATTTTTAACATATACATTAGCAAAAAATAAGTATTCACCATCGTAAAGTAATTTAAGTTTTATTTTCACTGGCAAATCTGTTGATTCAAATCTTGAGCCTGTTTTTTGTTGGGTTCTTTCATAATTTCTGGACACTTTAAAAATTCTGCAGATGTAATTAATAATTTCTTTTATTGGTCATAGTTTTTCAGAGAAAAATGTCCAATTAACTTACAGCAAATAAGGGAATGGCATGTAACTCCTGCTGTCCCTGTTCATTTTAAGGAGAAATGGAGTCCCACAAAGCTTTTCCATTTTACTGGGATCTGGTTGTCAAAATCAAGTGGGCACTGTCTTCCTTATAATATGCACAGGTATTTTATTGTCATTTGTTTTACCAGAAACAATAGCTTATATTAAAGAAAGGTATTGGCCTCTGCAGGGTAATTATTCTTTAAATTTCTTTGTGTTTTTTCTTGAAAATTACTGTTGATTTCACTGACGCTATTTAATCAAAATTCAGCTCAAAAATCTATATTACAAATAAGGAAATATTACTGTGAGAATCGCCTTTATTTACTCTCTTCAGTGAAGACATCTAAAATTAACCACCACATGTTAATTATTGGTCCTTCATTGAACTCTAGAGGTCAGCTCAGCCATAATAAGATGCTTAGTGACATACTGCTTCTACTCTATAGAGACTGAAAGGTGGACAGTGAACTGAGACCAAGTAAATTGAAATTTTGTCAATTAAACTATTAGTTTTTCAGATACATTTAGTGTATCAATAATTTCCTCTCAAATCATGGACTAAAGCTTGGAGCACTAGTTGGACTGAAGTAACAAAGGAAAAGCAGAATGAGAGGCTATTTTCCTGAAAGAATTTTTAAAAATAATTTCATTTACATGAACAACTGAGTCCTAGCTAATTATATTCTGGATTAAAGCAATACAAATGTCATGCACTATAATAACACATGCTCCTAGTGACTTTTATCTCATGCTCTTGAAGAAGTTGCTCTCCACAGAAATGTTATCTTAAATCAGCAGATTACAAACTGCAAAACTGAAGCGTCAAGGCCATGTAACAAGGGAGTAAATTGTCTGCCGTAATTTTGCAATTACAGCTATAAGAAAAAATATTTCATCCATTAGTTTGGATTTATATCATTCCTTCTCTTTGCTTCTATTGGAAATAAACCAAAATGTTCTTTTCTAGTTAGACACCTGGGGCTTTGTTTAGGCTTGAGTTTCACCTCATGTGACACTTCAGAAGGCCTATGTTGCTGAAACTCATGAGAAAATTAAGCCCATTTAGTGAAAGTGGAAAAATGATTCCTTCTTTTTTATGTCAATCAGGAGATTAAAAGTGTCATAAATTAATTTGTTTCTATTACCACAATCCCCAAATGTGAAAGAAAAGGTAAATGAAAAAAAGACACACCTCCTAAACTAAAAACCTGTATAAAGAAGACACTGGAAAAGAACCACCAGCATCAGATTTATATATGTGCCTTGAAAATGAACTGCTCTGTTGTAGAAGAACCCCAGATAACTTTCAGAGGAGGTTTATAGTTACTGTTGGACAGCCCACCACTACCACAGTCAATCTTTCTCATCCTCTCACTGTTTCTCCATAAAACGAAATCCAAATGCCCTGTAGGCTGGTTGTGTGTGGGTTTAGTTTTTTTTTTTTTCTTTAATTTGTGTTTTATCTCTTTGAATTCATTTGTGTATTTTCTTCTGTACTAAATGATTTGGCAAGATTTCAAAATCAATATGCAATCCCTATTTTTCACTTGAAACTACTCTGGCACAGGGTTTTCCGAAGTGACTAACATCACAGTTTCTTCCCCTTTGCTGGTGAAAGTCAGAGATCGAAAAGAAAATCAGTGCAGGGACATTGTTTTGGGGTAGCCTTTCAGTTTTTTGTTTTGTTTTTTTTGTATGTTTAGATGTTGTTGGTTTTTATGGTTTTGGGGTTTTTAAGGTGTTTTTTGATTTAAAGTATTTTCTCAAAGATAAAAATTCAATTTTTGTCAATTTTGTTACACCAAATTAGGAGTGAAATTGCTCAGCCTATTTTTCTTCATTATAAGTTATAGCATTTCCCCTGAATGATAAAGATAAATATAGCATATCTTTGACCCTGAAACCATGCTTCATAATCTGAAGAATTTAATCAAAAGCATGGTTTCAGGGCCAAAGACTATATAAGCTGTCTATATAAGCTGTCTCTGATGGGCTGAGGGTGTAAACTAGTCACATACCTCTTCAGGGCAGCCACTGTCTACCCAATCTTGCCGGTGACGGTCAAATCCGCTGGAGCATCTTTAAATGGTGAAATAGATAGAAGTTGTTCCAATGGAAATAGGAGGAAAACAAGAACAAGAATGGAAGGGAAAGGAACAGAAGAGAGTGGCAGAAAGAGTAAGAAAGAATAAGAAAGAATAATCACAATAAATGATGTGATTTAAAATCCATATGGTTTATGTGGTAACACTTCTATTCAAGATACTGTTGCTTACAATACAAGTTACTCATTTAATCCACTTCAGCTAAAGGTGTTTTAATGAATAAGGCTATAATTTAGGCTTTTAAAGTTATTTGTGGTTTTTAAATAGGAATATTTAATCTCCCACTGGATAATTATTCTTAGGAATGCACTGACCCATAGCATTTTTAAGTTTGACATTAACCATAGGGTCATAAATTGATTTAATCATTTTAGTCCAGACTTCTTAGCCAGCAAAATTTAATCCCACAAAGGATGCAGTGAACCCTCCACTGCTTTTATCAGGCAAAGTGATCTGAGACATCAAGATACACGTATAGAGGTGCGATCGATGTTCACTGCTCCTCTGAACACTCTACATGACAATTACAGAATACTATACAGCTGCTTCTATCTCTTCACTAGATGCAGAAAATTTAAAGGTGAGTTTAATAATCTGTTTGCAATATCCTTTCTCATTTGCAATATGTAATGAAGAAATTTTTAAGAAACTTCTAACATTTCAATATAGTGATTCCCCTGGCAATCCTCACCTCCCAAGATGTTATCAGTGGTTATAGAGTAAGTTAGGGTTTCCTAGACAACAGGCAGCATCACAAATAGAAAGCATTACAGTAATCCATTGATACTTCACGGCTCAAATTTTGTGGCTTCAAATCACACAGGTATCTTTTCCATGAAAGGTTTTCCGGGCAGGGCTGCCACCTGTCCCCCTTGGGTGGTGGCCCTGCCACCTCTGTCCCCCTGGGGGTGGAACCCCTTCCCTCGGGATGTGGCTGATTCGCCTCCTCCTCCCTGCGGCTGAAGCACCTTCTCCCAGGCCACGGTAAGCATGAGTTTTACTGTATTTACTGTATTTATTGTATTTACCATATTTACCGCTACTTTGCAGATTTTACTTATTGCGGCATCTTTCTGCAACTGATCCACTGTGAAATTCAAGGGATTACTGTATAACAATGGCAAGCAAATAACTAAACCATGATGTTCAACTTTGAAAGAGAATCCTCCTCGGTAGGGTGGGTTTTATTTTGTTGGTTTTTTTTCTGTTTTCTACATTCATTTCATGCAGTCTTGTGTTGTAGGACACGGTGATGCCATTTGGCACCCATGATCATAACTTACCTGACTGTACAAGGAAGAACTTTCTTGCTGTCTTTTAGTAAGAATAGGTAAGCAAATAAGGCCACTGTTATATTTAGCTGTTTTTAAGGGGTAATTTTTTTGTTCTCAAAGAATTGAAAGACGAAAAGACATGCCAAGTACTACCCTACTTCAAGATAAACAAGTGCATTTTGAAGAAGGAAACACTAGAATTATTTTTATAGTATGAGAAGATGTCACCAGAACAGGTTACCAAAAGAAGTTGTGAATGCCCCATCATTGGAAGAGTTCAAGGTCCAGTTGGATTGGGCTTTTTGCAACCTTTTATCTAGTGCAAGCTGTCCCTGCCCATGTCAGCAGGCTTGGACTGGATAATCTTAAAAGGTTCCTTTCCAACCCAAACCCTTTTATGAACAAAGGCTGCTGTAAAAAGTGTTTTCTTGCTGAAGGGTGAGTGAATCAGTGCTATGCTGGGTGCTCAGTGCTGCTTCTACATCTCTGTGGTCTTCTGCCTCCATGAATGTTTGAAGAAACAAGGAAAGCATTACTAATTGGAATAAACAATGACATTAGATTCCAAGTATGAATAGAGCATGTTTTTTTCCGTCTACCCTACTTTGCTGTAAAGTTTGAAGAACTTCATTAGCAATTTCTGTGCTCATCTCTAATCCAGCTGTATTAAAGCTAGTAGGGATAAACAAACTTTCATCTTAGATTTTATCTTGTACCTAAATGGTGTCAAATTTAAGGCTCCAAAGATAAAATGAATAAAAAAGTATCCCAGGTGAACTCATTTCTTACAAACTACTGGATTATGGTGATGAGTAACATTTCTGGAGTTCATTTTTTCCCCCAGGAATTAACAAACTACCAAATATCGAATGCGACATGCAAGGACTTGAAATGGCTCTTTCAAAGATGTGAGGCACTCTTGAGATGACTCTGCCTTAAAAAAAAACCCATGAAACCTTGGGTGCTGTTTATTTAACATTTTCTACTGATGCATACCGAATCCAACAATATTATCAGAAAGCAGCTTTATCATGAATGAGATAGGCTGCAGGCAAACCTGTTTGTGAACTTCCTTTGAGGCATATATCATGAGATGTCAGCTGTAGCAACTATCATTGTTGCTGCATTGTTGATTTAGAATTCTGGAAACTGTCATTTCAGTGCAACGCTCACTTTACTGACTGCATTTTGTAGCATGATGATAACTCCCTATTCCCATTAAAACATTGGAGCAGATTTGATTAGCTATGCTGTTTATGCCATCTGTCAGCATGGCTATTCTGTAACAACTTCATTTCCAAATGATGACTGAACTCAGCTCCTAGGAAAGCAATAATAAAAATCACAGAATCACAGAATCACAGAATATTATGAGTTGGAAGGGACCCACAAGGATCATCTAGTCCAACTCACCATCTAACACCCGTACAGAGACCGAAAGCACATCCCAGAGTGGTAACACAGTCTAGTTCCCTCACAGTCTAGCCGGCCACTCCGAGACGGAAGGGACCCAGGATCATCCAGCCCTACACCACCCAGCTAGACCCAGGATCATCCAGCCCTACACCCCCTAGCTAGACCATGTCACTAAGCTACTCATGGTCTAGGAAACGAGAATAGGGACATTCATGAAATGTAAGGAATTCTAGGTTTTGTGTGTAACTCTGGAGTACTGGTTCAGGGAGGAAAAAGAGAATGAATGTCTCTGCATGTACAGCAAGGACGAATTGGTGTACCTAGTGCAGCTGAGTTTGAATAATAAGAAAGTTGTCGGAATCCTTTCCATGAACTGTATCTAGCTGAAAAGGAGTTGGAGATGCCATCCTATGTACCAAATGCCATTTGCAAGTGTTTGTCAGAGAATATTTAAAAGACAAGATGTTTCCGTTCAGTGCATGACATGAAATGCTTTCCTGCTTCTCTTTGAAGAGAGTTCAATGATGATTAATAATAAAAATAAATCGATTATCATGTATACAGAAAATTAATCAAATTTTAACATATAAAAGCTAAAAATTATTAATTAATTAGGAATATTATTGGGAAGGAAAAAGACAACTCTGTATGGAAAATTTTTTCATTAAGTTGAGCTGGTGTAAGAAAATCAAGCAAGTTAAAATGCACAACACCTCCTTTAAACCAGCCATTCCCTATTTTTTTGGCTGTGTAAGAGCATGCAAAGAATAGATTGCTGGGAACTGAAGGGTATTCCAGAAATTTGAAAGGATTTTGTAAATACCATGTAATGATTTAGCTCAGTTAGAATATTTATTGACTCAGCTAAATAAAAGGTTAATCTATAAAATTAAGAAGGTTTTTCTGCCTTTAACCATTAAGGAAGGACCATCACATTGTGAAAATATTAATGTACTTCTAGAATTTTTAAATTACTAAAAGGACATTTTAGTACTAAAAGGACATTTTAAATCCAAGTTCAGATAGGAAGTAAAATATAAAAAAATAAATTATATGGATTTATAAATTATATGGATATATATATGGATTCCAACAGAATTTGGTTCCTTCATCCTTCAAATATTACTTTCTTGTCACACTGTGCTGGGAAAAGACTCAATTTTCCTTTGTTATTTTTCACTTTCAAATGCTGAACTTTATTGCAGCTTGAAATACTTATAAAGTTCATGTGAAGTGTCACTGTGAGTGACTGTGGTATGCATTTATAAGGTATTTGAATGGTGTTTGCACTTATCACTTAGCTCAATACACTAATCATATACCTGAATTCAAGCGTAATTTTGTTCTCTGTATTTATCCTTTACTTAAACTTTCTTTAATTAAACTGTACTTCAGAAAAGGATGACAATGTGATTAGTCAGAAGTGGATTTGCTTCCACCTTGCAGTTGTAGAGTAAGAACAGCTAAGATGACTAAGGTAATACAAGGATTTTAAACATATGACGCTACAAGCAGCCTGTTCTGTATTAATGCTTATGAAAAATTTGAATATAATTACTAAGGCATAGTTAATAGTTGATGCAGCACTGAATCTGACTGTCTTAAGACTGTGTGCTTCTCAAAATTTAAAATATTCAGATGATGATGAAGAGGATCAGAATGGCATAAAGTTCAGCAGTCAATCTTCATCCTCACAATAGTTCCACAATTTTATGGGATGAAAACTTTGGAAAAATATAGCTACATGCAAAGTACTCCAGCAATATCATGTTGTTTTACAGAAAAAGACTGATCGTGAGTATAACTCAATTATTTGTAACTCTGAAAACATATTTGTAACTCTGTAACAACATTTGAACAGGTAGTAGGAAATAAGGTAATTCCCATAAGGAATCCTTTCTCTTGAAAGAGTCTAAGAATAAAAAAGATGGTAAAATAAATAAGTTTTGTTTCCAATTCAGCTAGAAAGAAACAGCAAAATTTTTGTTCAAATGAGACTTGGCAGAGTTCTGATTAAAGAAGAGTAGGAGGATATTTTCTATAATGTCAGTTGCACAATAAAGGAAACCTGATGAAAAGCAGAAAAAGAATAAAACCCATGCTTTTCTTAAAGGCTCTGCTTTGAACAGCTGTAAAGAAAAAGGAAGTGTAAGAGGAGGACCCTAGAGTTAAACTGATAAGATGATGGTATCAGAATTTCCAACAGAATCAGCAGAAAATAATATCAAATGTGTTCTCTTGGAAGGAGACACACTGAGATTAGACTCTGATACTAGAATACATTCTCCTTTGACTTTGTGCATTTGTACCTGCACAAAGTGGGTATAAAGAGCTAATAAAAACAGAAGTTAGCAGAGAATTCTCATCCATTGGCATTGCTACCTGTTTTGTATCTGTTTTGTAACCTGTAACTGGTTATGTTCAAAGAAACTTAAAGTTCAGAAAGTTGTTTCCCAAACTAGTAACCTAATAATTATGTGTCATTTTTTATCTAAAATTGATTCAAATTCTGAAGTAAACAGTGAGTGAGCAATACCAAAGACTTAGACAGCATTTGGGGCTCCTCAATTTCTTAAACAGTTGTACATACAATATTAGTTGTGATACCCAGTGGGAAACGTGTGGTTTCATTAGTATTTTATGATAATGCAGATATTGGAAGAGTTAATACATCTAAATGTAGGGGGAACTAAAGATGTAATGATTCACAAAAGGCCTTGATATTTAAGGAAGAATACTGATAAAACTTTACTTATTTCTCTGAAATTGGGAATATCTTCTACAGAGAAATGTTAGAGAGATAACTGGAAAGATTGAGAAAATGTATTTGCTATAAAGAATGTGCAGACTATGTAGAGAAACTGAACAATTTACCTTAGAATGCCTTCATCTCAGATAAGCCAAACTTCATGAAGAGACACACAAATTTCAGAAAAAATTCTGGCAACATTACATAGCAATATGTGTTTAGTAATATGTAAAATTTAAAATATGCTAAGAAAAAGAGACTTTTCATTTATGGCCCTTCCTTAAAGAGTGATACCTAGGAGGTTATGAGGAAAATATGATTTCAATGATGCTCGTTATATTGAGGAGTACAACCATAAGAGATTAGCACTTCTGCAAGGCAGTTAAGACTACTGTGATCATTCTGTCTAAACTAGTACAATAAACATGGCCAGAAATGTTCCTTGGCACTGAAGACTGCTGGCACAGAATGGCCTATGCCTGAACACGCAAACTCTTTCAACCTTGAAAAGAAGGAGGCTGCACATAAATTGCCAGCTGGGAATAATCCTTGGAACAGTCAAACTCCTGCACCATGCCTGGGAACTGTTCTGGACAGTGCTCCTGGGCATGGACTGAAATTGCATCAGGAAATATCATAACTTTTTTAATGGAACAGAAAATTGTTTTACCATACCCAGGAAGCTTCTGAGGCTGTGTTTAATTTGCAATATACTATGTAAAAAAAATATTTTGTATGGGAAAATGAACTACATCTGTACACGTGACTGGGGCTGCCATTCTGCATTATAATTCAGTGAAACAGAAAAACAGTGAAAAATAATAAATTAGAGTGCAAAACCTTTCCATTAAGAAATCTTGATTTCTTCCATTGAAACCCCCTTGAATTATTTTATTTCTTTATCCTTGTTTTATTTATTTCCCGTGTAATGAGAACAAAGGAAATTCAGACTGAACATCAAAAAATTCATTCAAAAAATGTCACATTTCTCCGTAGTAATGTAGTGGTATGGATGCTTACATAAAGGAAAGAAAGCCTCTAATGCTTTGTTCTGAGTTTCTCTTGTTTCATTTTTTTTTTAAGCACTTGGAATAAGGAAAGAAGGTGGAAAATGAGAAAATTATTACCTAGACCAGAAATTGAGATTACAGTGGGTAGGTTGTATGTGGTTTCTGTCTCTAATATAGTCTCATGAACTTTCAAATATTTTATAAAGGATATACAGCTAGTTATTTCTTGAAACATAGCATTTTCTGACAGTCAAGGAAGGAGTCAAGAACAAGAAATTAAATTAATCTCAGACATGAAAGGAAGAAAGTCTGATACTTTGTTCCTTACTAAATTAATGTTCTACTAAGAGACAAAATGCACCTACTGCACAATCATTATTTTTTCTAATCCATTAATGAAGCCTTTTCCGTTGCTAAGCCTATCTGACAAGTTGTCCTGAAGTCATAAAGTTTGGGATGGTCAAATCTGAACATTTTATAATGCATTATTTTGGGGAAAGAAAAGAATTCCCAAGTTGTTCACCTGTAGTAAGTAGTATAGTTGAATTATTTCAGTCCACTGGTAGACAAAGTAAGATAAACTGCAGTAGCACTGCTCTTTGTACAGCGATGCATAAAAACATTGCAAAATGTACAAAATGAGGAATATGGATAATGGAACAAACCTGTTACAGAACTATCCCATCTTTTCGGTTAATGATTCAGTAAGGTCTAGAAAAAGTAATTCATTTCATAAGAAGCAGCTTACCTAGATATTTGGCTCAAAACCAGATAATTGCAGTTGTAGTGCCGAGCTGCTCTCTTGAGAATCTAGGTTTTCTTTTTCCCCCCCACCCTTAATTTTCGTAGTAGAACTCTGAAGGGTTTTTCTCTTCAAGGTCAAAACTTCTTATACCCTGCCAATTTTGTTTGAATAGTGATCCTGAATGACTTTAAATGTCTACTCTTTTCATTAGTGGAGAAGTGTCAAAGGAATAATAGGTAGCATAAAATAATATAAAGAAATATATGTCATAGTAATCAGAGAGAGAATTGTATGAAAATATCAGTAGTTTAGTTAAATAAAGGTAACTTTTGCAAATTAGTGTTAGTTAGGTTAAGGAAAGTTAGCGAATTTGAGAGGTGTGAAAAAGACACAAGTTTGTTGGGACTTTACAAACAAGAAATAGAAGAAATAGCCTGAGTGCCAAGAAGATAATCCAAGCAGGATAAAAATTATCACAGTATCACAGTATAGATACGGCTGGAAAGGACCTTGAAGATGATCTAGTCCAACCTATAGCCCAACTAACCTAGCATCTACATCGAGATCATATCGCTCAACACTTCATCCAGCCTACCCTTAAAAACCTCCAGGGTGTTATGCTGCAGACAAGATTATAAATTAGTATCTCATTGTTTTTTCTTATGATACATTATAGTGAGCAACAAAAGATAAGTTTGAGACTCTGATTGCATTCACAGGTTTACAGGTACACAGGTTATTCTGAGTTGGAAGGGACCCACAAGGATCATCTAGTCCAACTCCCAAGCGAACGCACACCCAAGGATCGAACCTACAAGCATGGAACCATGGGCACCATGCTCCATCCATCCAAGCCACCCATCGTCTAGACCAAGTCATTGAGATCCTCATCCAGTCTTTTCTTAAACACCTCCAGGGATGACGNTAAATCTCATACTGTTGGAGTCTGTCCATTTCTCTAGTCTGTCAAGGTCCCTCTGAAGGGCCCTTCTGCCCTCTGGCAGGTCAACATTTGCCCCCAGCTTGGTATCATCTGCAAACTTGTTAATGGTGGACTCATCCATTTCATGAATCAAAATATTGAACAGTGCTGAGCCAAGCACTGATCCCTGCGGGACTCCACTAGTGACTGGCTGCCAGCTGGATGTGGCACTGTTTACCAACACTCTCTGAGCTCGTCCATCCAACCAATTCCTAACTCAACACAGAATGCTCCTATCCAGTCCATGCTCTGAGAGTTTCTCCTGAAGCTTACCATGGGACCCCGTGTCAAATTTTTCTGTATTAGAACTTGCTCTCATATAGCAGAGGTTCCTATCTGAAGATGTTAAAACCTTCTTGAAGATCATTCTCTGAATTCAAGGAAGGTAGGCACAATTTTTGCCTTATGTATGATCTTGTGTCCAAATTAATCAGCAAAAGCAAATATTCTCCAGTGTATATAACAGATGTTTTCTTTCCCTCCTCTCAATGAGATTTAAGTGCTTAGCTGTCCTCTGTATCTCTGATAATGACTTCCTTTATTTATAGCAAAACACTTTAGGAATGTGATATATTTGATAGATCTACATGATACAGACTCTTCATTAAGGGCATAGAACAGTTCAGGTATTGGTCCTTTTTTGTATTAACTGTGATGTCTATGTCTTGCCCAAGCTGTGGTGCAAAGGACGTTGCTATGAACCTCTAGCTAGTGAAACCATTCTCAAATTTTGAAAGGCAAATGGTATGGTAAAAAAGAGAAACACATAGTATGAGTAGTGTGAGTGATGTGGCTTAAATAAATCACTGTGTTTACATCTAGATTAAGGATCTTCAAAATGCATCCCATCTTCAGGCCCCAGATTTCACAGGAAATATTTAAACAGAAAGATTAGAATTTCAGCGTAATGAGAACTGTAGCAATCTTCTGTCTATTTTCCTAGAAATAATTTAAAGTTATATAACCCAGACTTTAGCGTCTTAAAAATATGCATAATTTATGAGCATAACTGTAATTCTCATGCTGTTCTGAGTTATGCAGTAAAACAAAGCAAGGTATGCCTATGTTAAAGTGTGACTAAAGTTGCACCTGTAAGAAAACTGGTTAGTTTCTGTATGAAAGCAGGATTCCAATTCAATTATGTAGATATCAAATCTGTTAATGTCCGGATAAGGACAGCTTTATGGAACTGCTGAGAACATCAGTGAGTGCACTGCAAAAGAATGTGTAGAGAAAAGAAAACTGAGGAATGACACTCATAAGAAAAAGTTCTACTAGTGCAGGGAAAAGCTTAGGGGTTTGCCTTGAAAGAGTATTCCACATATTGCTCAGGTAGTCTGAGTCATCTGTTTTGAACCAGAAGAGGATGATTCTGCTCTAGTTGTCCCACACAATATCTGGTGAACTGGCTGGTCTTGCTCTGACTTTTGCTAAGTCCCCACGAGATACTGCATGTTCACTTGGGTTCTGCTCTGATACTGAGCTTTTAAAGTTTATTTATATTAATCATAGGAATTAGTCCAGACATCTGTACTCAAGGAGAATTACAGAAAATCTACAGAAATTCCACAGATTCCAGCTACTAATGAATTCCATAAACCTACCAAAAATGTAGAAAGGTTATTAATCTGCTATCTATCCATGTACGAACCTCTGTGAATAGCAAATTCCTCTGGCTGCAAGATAAGTTTCAATACAAATATGTTACGAGGTCAGGACCATCTATGTTCCTTCACAGCATTGTTATGTAAATTTTACATGTACATCTTTGCCATCATGCATTTTTAAGAGTACCTTCAGGCTCACTATATTCCAAACAGAACTGCCATCCCACTCAAGTATATTTATTACTATGATCTTGTTAGGCTTTTTTCATCAAACAATGCCATCACTGAGCTTATTCTTGTTTGAGAAAATGCTTTGTTCATTAAACACTTTCGTGCCACTTTCTTTTCTTGCTTTACTCCCATCAGGCCTGCCATGCATACAGAATTCTCAATTATTGAATGCTAATTTCTTAACAGTTTCTTGGAGTCCATGAGTGCAAATTAGCTTGTCAAATTAAGAGCAAGCAGCTTGGAAAGTATTTGAAGAAGTTGGGTGTGGAGCAATTTTCTGCTCAATAAAGCGTAGACCTACTTATCGTATCATTCTTATCAGTAATATATCAGAGCTGACAAATATACACATTCATACTTGATACATTTGTTGCACTTGATTAAAAAGATCAATTGCTGTTTCAATAAAACATTTAAAACTGAAGGAAAATATGTTGCATTTGAATCAGAGCAAAAACTGGAAAAAGGTCATAATTTCTGATTCTTAGTTTTGCAGTATGATCACTTGGTAATTGGCAAAGAAACGGTATACAGGTTAGAAAAACAGTACTGACATTACTTTTTGTTTATCACAGGGTAAATTTAACCTAATTCAACAATCTGGTTGTTAATATTGAGGTGTTAGGTGTAGTTGTGTTTTCATGTATAACCACTCCAGCATAAAGAACTGCTGTAGTAAAATACAGACCGGCAGAATCTGGACACATTTCTTTAGTTTTTTTGAAGCAGCAGTATGATCAGCAAATTCATGAAGGAAGACACATTGATAGAATATAATACAGTTTACAGAATACACTGCATTTCAAACCTCTAGCCCTTCTTAAGCATTTAAAATGAGATTTTCCTTGTCATTTGTACATGAAACTATTACATTGATTGGATTATATATGCTCCCTCTGGTGGTTTACTTAATCCATACAAATGCCTCATGTTTTTTTCAGCTTGTAATTCAATGGCTAAGATACTGTGGCCAATTTTGTAATGACAGCACACTACTGTCAGTTAAATAGTGTTTAGATAAAACCAGCCTGAGTATAAATTAATCTTCCTGCCATATTTTAAATTGGAATTGAAGTATGAAATATTCCTAAAGCAATCAAACAAAGAACATTAAAACCTCAAATAGTTAAAATGAGGAAACATTTAAAAGTGAGCATTTTGAACCAACCTAGTGGCCTTATGATGAAGCGTCCATCAGTGGACAAAGCAAGGTCTATAGATGTTACCTATCTGAAATTCTGACATAGTTCCCTACAACAGTGGGATTGAGTGCACTCTCAGCAAGTCTGCAGATGACAGTAAGATGAAAGATGTGATTTGCCTTTCCCTGCACTTTACTGGAATCTACAACCTTCATTGGGGTGTCAGTTATCAAATAAAAGCTATGGAAAATGTTGATACCAAACAGTAAGCCAGGTGTAGATAACGATCCTGTATTACTTATTTGAATTCAATTATTTTGTTTTGTAAATCAGCAGGTTTATGTAGTCAGATAGAATGATAGCTATTTTCATGCTTTTTTTTTAATTGTGTATGGAAGATGCATTTTATGTTGGGTTAGGAACTGGTTGGATGGACGGGCTCAGCGAGTGTTGGTGAATGGTGCCACATCCAGCTGGCAGCCAGTCACTAGTGGAGTCCCACAGGGGTCAGTGTTAGGCCTGGCATTGTTCAACATCTTTATTGACGATATGGACGAGGGAATTGAGTCCATCATCAGCAAGTTTGTGGACAATACCAAGCTGGGGGCAAATATTGAACTGCTGGAGGGTAGAAGGNGAAAACTCAATGAGGAGTTTAGTAACATGGTCTAGTTGGTGGGAGGCTTGGATGGATGGAGCATGGTGTCCGTGGTTCCACACTTGTGGGCCTGATCCCTGGGTGGGCGTTTGTTTGGGAGTTGGACTAGATGATCCTTGTGGGTCCCTTCCAACTCAGAAAAACCTGTGAACCTGTGAAGGTGCTCTGCTTAGCTGATAATATTTTAGAGTCCACAAGACTGTTACTTATATTACAATATTTGAGTCAACACAATTTTAATGAAAATAGATCTTGTCAGCTGGGACATACATAACAACAAACAGAAAACCTAACCCTTTTCCTCTTCCTGATATTAAAAATTTCCAGACATAAATTCACATTTGGAAGTTAACTAAATATGTTACCAATTTCCTTTGAAAGGAAGAATAAACAAACAAGACATTTCAAACTTGCCGAGAAGTTCAGAAGACAAGTAATAGCCATTAATTTTTTATCTCAATTACCATAGGACTCTACAGAAAACTGTCACTTCATATTACAACTGTAACATGTTTTCTTAAGAACCGCAGGTGCCTCAAGATTAGCCCTTCTGCGCTTTCCAGCTAATCAGCATGGAATGCAAAACTACTTGTTTCTTTATTACCTGCTTAGATGGGACTAGTGATCATAATAATAAAAGCTCAGAAGTATCAAGACTTAAATCATATTATTGCTACTTTTTGCAGGCACATTTCTGATTTTTCACTATGCTCAGGACCTGTTCCACAAAACCCAGCCATGACCTTTTTGTTCATACAACTAGTGCTGTTGTTGGCACATGGGATTGAGCATTGAAGTGAAATGTATCACAAATGGGATTCTTTAATTTTTTTTAGCACAGATTGCTTTAAGAGTGTAAGAAGCTTTGGGAGCTGTGCATACACACGTGAGCAAGATGACTCTTCCTAGAGTGCCTAGAGTGTCCTGGCTCATCACTACACACAGAAAGTCTTGGAATTTGCACAGTCTCTTTCAGGGCACTTTTCAAAATGGGAGTTTGCACTCTCTGGGTTGATACCATAAACTGGTATGATTTCAAACCAGCTAATTCAATGGATACTCTGGGAAACAGATTCTTAAAGATAAGAGTGCATTTAAGGATTTAACTTGAGCAAGATCTGTTGGTGAACTGGGACTCCCAAAGTCAAATCTCACATCCCTTGGAAATCTGGGAAAGTCCCCAGCAGGACTGTCTGGACAGCAGCATCAGGAGCTCACCCTGAGTCTCTAGGTAGTCAGTGCCTGAGGGTAGTGGAATTAATCTGAGCTGGAGCCATACAATGAAGTTTTGGGGCTCAGGCTTATCACAGAATCACAGAATCACAGAAAACTATGAGTTGGAAGGGACCCACAAGGATCATCCAGTCCAACTCACCATCTAATACCCGTACAGCGACCAAGAGCACATCCCAGAGTATAATAACAACCTAGATGCCTCACAGTCTAGCAGGCCACTCTGAGCCGGAGGGGGCCCAGGGTCATCCAGCCCTCACCCCCCAGCTAGACCAGCTAGACCATGTCACTAAGCTCCTCGTCCAGTCTTCTCTTAAACACTTCCAGGGATGGCGACTCCACCACCTCCCTGGGCAGCCCATTCCAATATGCAATTACTCTCTCCGTGAAAAACCGTTTCCTAACATTGAGATTAAACCTCCCCTGGCATAGCTTGAGGCTGTGCCCTCTCGTTCTGGTGTCATCAGCCTGGAAGAAGAGGTCTACACCCATCTGGCTGCAACCTCCCCGCAGGTAGTTGTAAACAGCAATGAGGTCCCCT
>WEKX01027987.1:389024-405311 GCA_013390025.1 Pitta sordida
GTAGTTTTATCACAGTAGTATTAAACTAAATAATGGCATATAAGTAAGTATTCTGTGAAAGAGGACTGCTAGAATTGTCTAAATGTACTGGATAGGGAGAATGCTCAGGAGTTGGAGCAGTGCCAGGAGAGCTCCAGTGACTTCTTAACACGTCTCGTGGGTCAGTAGCTTGTAAAAAAACATTCTAAATATGTGTCTGGCAGGTGCATAATCTCTCAGTATCTTTTCCATTACATAACCACTTTTCCTCATATACCATTCCTCAGCTAANAAACCTTCAGGCAAGTATGGATTTCACCAGCCTGGTATGCCTGATTGCCATCACCACAAATGGTAAGGGAATCAGAATGTCAAAGCAATCTGTTCTTTGTTTTTAACAATTTTGTATTGCTAAAGTTACAAAAAATAACTAAGTCTTGAGGTGCTGACACTGGGACTAAACGTGCCTTTAATCCAAACACCCCCAACAATTGCTCTTGGTCACTGACTATTACACACATATGAATCTACATAAAATTTCAGATTCCCTAATTGTATTAATTTTATGACTCTCTTATAAATCACTAAAAAAATTGTTTCAAACCTGGAAGCTGCACCTCAAAGACATGTAATCTATGAACAAGCAAACCAGTGAAATAGGCTCTCAAACCACCTTCTTTATGAACAATATAGAAAAGACTGTTCTGCCCCAATGCTCTCTGCCTACCACACATCATTTATTTTGAAACTCTCCATGTCCTTTCAGGTTTACCCCAATTCCCGATGCCAGCTGAGTAGCTCACAGTATAGGATCTAGGTGTGAAAATTTGCTTTATTCCCTTAACCCATTGTATCAAACTGCCTCACTCTGAGATTGGTCTGTGGCTGCTTATGAGAATATTTTATCATGTTCAACCAGTCCCTGAAGTGCTGTCATGCTGCCAAAATCAGCAGAATGTGCTTCTCTCCTTCACTGCTCCTGGATTGGACATCTAGTGCAAGGAACCCAGGAGCCCAGCTAAACCCTTTCGGACTAGTAGACAAACATGCAGGGCTGGAGGAGCTGGAGCTCTTTGGGATTAGTTACAATAGCAGAAAGAACGAATATATACCATGAATTTAGACTGATAACTGTGGGGTCCACTTTGCATTGAGGTAAATGACAACATGGCCATTAAGGCAGCAGCAAATTAGAGTTTGCCATTTCCTAGATGGTCCTGCACCTTTATATAACAGACGATGCAACATAAACAGCTCGCTGCCTTTTACCCTTCAGGAAGTTAATGCTAAGGTTCTTTCAGAGGCTGCACTGCTGTAAACAAACTGGAGAGACATCTTCAGCAAACAGTTATAACACGCAGAATTGTCACTTAATTATATGCTTGAGGTACACTACATATTGAGTGACACTAATTGCACTGAAAGTGTAATACCTATTACTATCACAGCTACAGTTTTGTTCCTGTACACACTGTTGTTGAATAATTTCAGTGGGATTAAATGTTGAGTTGTCAAGGAATGGAGTTCCTAAAAAAGATGTATCTCATGCAGTAGAGGCCAAGACCATGGAGATGTCTCATTGCAGAAATCTACTAGCCATTACCACTAAGTGTAAGACTAGAAATTCACTGGGATCTACACAGTGAATTATTAGTCTTACACTCTCATTTTACCAGTGTATTTCATGCTTTTGTGGAAAACAAAGCATAATTTGAGAAGGCTCATTGGTGGGCTTTTTTGATTCTAAAATAGAAAAGTTGGTTGCAAAAAATACTTTCATTTCTTCTTGCAAAACTAAAAGCTAATTGAAAGATAATAGGGAAGAGAGCATTGAAACAAAGGAGAGAAACGTAGTAACCTTGAAGGAAAGAAAAAATAAAGAAGAGGAAAGATGGTAATGAAATTAGAGAGAGATCTTGGGGGCTGCAAAAGGGAGAATAAAGAACACTACAGGCAACTGAAAGAAGGAGCAAGAATAGAATGGCGAGAAAGGCTGAGAAATAAACAACAAATAACAGGAACAGGGAAAGGAAGATGCTAGCAATGGGAAAGGGACGAGGCTTCTGAAGTAGGGAAGGTGTTGANGAATTTCCTGGAAAAAGAAGAAACTTTTCCTTCGAAATTATTCAATATACTTAGTTTGCCATTTTGCTATTATGTAAATCTCAGAATTTAGGGCTTTCCAGGTTAACCCTGGTGTCAAGCAGAAATTTACTTCCTTGCAAACATTACCATTCATTCCAAAACATCATTAGAGTATATACAGGCAAATCTAGAATTAGATCTAGTTCTGAAACATAAAATAGTGGCCAACCTGCAACAATATAGTAGTAATACATATAGGTTTGAAAGTAAAGACAGCAGATCAAGGAAAAATATTAAACAAAGGAAGAAAGCCACCTCCCATCTGTATGTTCTAACTCTTAAAAGATAAGGTTCAAAAATGTAGGTACCTGTATTTTTGGGGCAGACAAAAGGGGTATTACTGTCAAGCCTTTATATGTAGGACTATATTAACAAAATATAGTTATATATATAGTTATAGGTATGACATGTTCAAGGTCTTCCACTTTAAAAAGTTCAGAAAATCCTTTCTTTTTGCTCTTGGCTCTTCAAGAGGATATTTTTCAGCACTTATTAAAATGCACTTTTGAAATGAAATGGCTGATCAAAAAGAAAGGTTTTCTCTCCTCAGAACTAAATAGAATTGCCTGGCTTTTGAACTCACCTTTCAGAAGTATTAGAAAAGTTATTACCAATGTTTTGGAAGGTATTTCTGAAAAAAAATCTGATAAACAATGACGTAGCTCTAAATCTTCTGAAATTAGTTCAATAAAACTAGGACTGTCATACTAAAATTTTAGTATGTTGAACATACAGGATGCACCAAAGACATTCAGTATTTTTAAGACTGAGAGGATATTTTTTTTCAAATAGGCTTGTGTTGCACCTACTCTTTCCTTTTCAAACGTGCAATATATACAGAAATAACAAATACAAAAATGACAAAGCTCAAACATGAAGCAGTAGAGTTTGTGGGAATGTGGTGGTTTTGTTTGTTGTTTTTTTCTTTTAATAACTAACCACGAACATAAAGGCAGACTGAGCTCTCTTGATTGGTAAAATCTTTGCCAAAATAGTAAGCTAGAACGAGTAGCTATACTTTGCCTTCCTTTGGGTTCAAACAGCAATTTATACTTTTCCATAAAATCTTAAGGATTAAGGACCTAACAAATAAAGCAAAACAACAATTCTATCATAGCACTTTTTTTTGTAATTAACTAAAGCCACCATTGATTTAATACCTCTGAAAAACAAGAATTCAACAATGCTCAGATTTTAAGAGCATCTGATATGGGTTTTCCATGGGCCAACAAGGCTATTTTATCACCTGTACATATCAATATAAACCTCTTTCACTGAAAGAACAAGTGACCTTCAGGAAAATCTAGAGTGAAATTATGGTTCCCTGGATTAATATTAACTCTAGTGTGAACTGTAAACTGGCAAAAATAATAATGAATTATCAGTATTCACAGTAGTGCATTGCAAAGAGCAATACATGAATAATGCTATCAAAATAGTTCCAGCACGGGCACATTTTATACTCTTTACCCACACTGTATTCTCACTTCACTTAGCAGAAGTGTCATGTGAGAAAAGAAATTACAGAAATGTGAAAACCAGAAGATTACCAAGTTATTCTGCATTCATCAAAACAAAGTTTATTTAGTGGTAGAAGGTGCATGTGTGAAATATTGATATGGAAAGAAACATCTGAACTTGAATAAAGACTCACATATACCATATATTATCCATAAAAAATACGTAAATATAAAAGAAATCCTTTAGTAGTGTTTGATTATGGAGGCCTGATGTAAAAAGATCTGCATGCTGCTTTGCATCTCTTAGATAGAATTTCTCTGTGTCTATTCTCATAAACCATTTGCATAAATCAATCAATCTAATTTCCACCTGAATCCATTTTTGGAGCTCTTACAAGCTCCAAAATTCAAATTTTGAATTCAGTAATATTTAGATCATTCACTTGCAAACATCACTCACATTACTGAAATCAGTTGCCTAGATCAATTTTTTTTAAACACTCAAAGCAAATCCATGCAACCACAGGCACATCACAACTACCTATCTTGCTTCAGAAACAAGTTTCTGATCTTGTAAGTGAAATCTGGACATGCCAATCTCCTTCAAACCACTCCGAGTGTACAAGTAACAGATGGTTCTGAAACTGTCCATATTCCCCATGACAGGACAGCAGAGGATTTACGATCCCTCATGTTAAAGACTGTGTACATGCAATGAGGTGATAGGATTTGTTGAACATGTTTTTGGAGTATTAGCAAACAATTCACATATCTCTGAATTGTTTGCTAATGCTCCAAAAACACAATCAACAAATTTTAACATGTCTAAGTCCTATGTCATAAGCAGAAACAACTCATTTGTGATGTTTGGGGAGTGTGATTGTCCTGGTTGCCAGCTTAATTTGACAATATTTGACTGGCCATTTAGTTTTATTTACTTAATTTATCAGTTCAAAATAAACAATGACAGGAAAAGCCATATTGGGAATTATCAAGCAAATAAAATTACACTTGAATTAACAAGCTGAAATTAGCTAAGTGATTTGTTGTGCAGCTAATCATCCTTGATGAAGTCAGCTTATACTAATTTCTCAGCCTCCAAACCATTAGCACCACTACAATTCTACATACTGGGAATTTGCTGGATCCTGTGCACAACCACAAATGCATCTGAAAGTCCCACTTTCACTGGGTGGTTAGTAGAACTTATCTGAGTCACAGCGACAGGAATCTGAAAGACAAAATGGGAAGACAGGCATGATAAATTGAACTAAAAAAAAAGGAACATTTAACCAGTGTAAATTAAAAGGTCTTAAATAAATATTTTATACAACATAGCATAATAGGATCAAGAATTTATTGAAGATAGCAATTACTATTTTAAATAAGTATATTATTGCAGTTTCCTTTTCTTCATAATAGTATTCAAATTAATATTTAGAGGTAGAACAATTATAAATGAGAAAGGACAAAAGAGTAGTAATTTTGAGTAATTTATTTCCCTCAGTTGAAGAAAAAGTAGGATGGTGTGGTAGTAACACTCAAGGAGAAAGAGGCAATATCTCTTTACTACTGAACACAAAAACTGGGACAGTTCAGCTTGGAAAGAGTATTTTAAAACGCTCAGTTAACTTGCACTGAAAACTCTGTGAAGAGCTATCTGCAGAGAGCTCTGACCCAATGATAATAATGTTTCATATGTCTTGGAATAGGAAGGAAGCTGTCAGTTTTGCGGTAAATATGGTAAATTCCAGATGTTCAGCTGCCAATATCCAGAGGAAGAAATACAGAGTTAGACAGCAACAGACCAGTCCAGCTTTGCATAACAGAGGTATTTGTGCTGGGCAACACAGCTGCATGAAAACAGCTGTCAAGTTTGATTCCATTCCTGGGGCAAGATTCCAGCTTTGGATGATATCTGTAGATGTAATAGCCTCAGAATTTTGTAAGATGTTTGATTTAGTGACATGTAGCATTTATGTAATATTAATATAGTTAACTAGCTTGACTGATCACAAACAACAGCCATCTCTAAAGAAGCAGCTCAGACTGACTGTCTTTAGAGTATATTTTCTGCAGATATTATATCTAATATTAAAAATTTCTATCAAAGATTGAGAAGGAAATAAATTTGATGCCTAGAAGTTCTCCAGATGGCACCAGCAGAGTAAAATTAAAGAAATGCCTGGAAAAACTGGCACGGTTAGACCTTGCAAAACTTGCAAAGATATAACGTAGAGAAAACAGTGCAAGGCAGAGGTTTAGGGATCATGGTCTAGAAATCAGCAGTTCTAGAAGGAATCTCAGTATTGTAGTGACAAACAAGTCCAGCAGTTAGAAGGGACATCACAGCAAGAGAACTTAATTAATATGGTATTTGGTTACACAGTGAAATATAGCCTAGGAGTGGGGTGGCCATTTACTTGTACCTGATCATTACTGATACATTGCACAGATTTTGAGACTATCTATTTCTCAAAAAGAGGCTGAAAAATCAAGAGGAGGAAGATTAAAAGTACAGTCATCCCTCGAATATCATGGGGGGTTGGTTCCAGAAACATGCTGTGATAAGTGAAATCCACAAAGTAAATACAGTAAATATGGTAAAGCCAGAAAAGGTGGTAAAGCTGCAGAAAAAACCCCCACATGAACTTCATGGTGAACCATGAAGTAGCAAGGGATTACTGTATCACAAAAATATTTTGCGAATTTCTTCAGTTCTTAAATGTCATTAACAGAAGAGTTAAAGAAGTCTATCTATTTGGTTTCTCAAAGGGATAATGGAAACATGCATACATGATCTGCTGTGGCATAACAAAGGTATCTGACGTTGTTATACCAACATGAAAAACTGAAGTGGCTTGGAAATACTGTTAGTAATACATCAATTTAAATTTGGCTTGTATCAGCTTAGCTCTGATGCAGTTATTGCAGAATATGACAAAAGAAAGCTTAAAGTCATATCTTCAAATTCTTCAAAATAAGACACACTAAGTTCAGAAATAAGTCTACAGTTTTTCTCCAGTACGAAAGTATAAACAAAATAAGGGAATTATCATAGTCTCACAATACTAGAAAGAAAAGCCTATACTAGCTATCAAATAAACTGTCTTAACAGGAGAATACTCTAGAGAAGATACTGAAAATTAAGTTAGAAAAAGCACTGTTTAGAAGGATGCAATGACTATTTATATTCCAAGTTAGGGAGGAAACACAACTGATCAAGAAAGGACACAAAATGTAGTTGGAATTTGCATTATGAATAGGTGTGTGACAACATATGCTCACAAAATTGGCAGCTCAAGGCACAAGTTGTGTCTGATGCATGAAAAGAACTATACTAATTTGCATGTGTGAGTGTAAATCAGAAGTTGCACTCAAGTCTCCTTGTACAAGACTCCTTTATTTTAAATCTAGCACCTTATCACACATTTATGGTGAATTTGTGAATTACTGAACAGTTTCCCTCAAAAATTATGAGAACAGCAAACTAATCTTTCTTTTTTTGCTTTTATTCCCCCTGCTCTCTGGAAAGAGTGATGGGTTGTTGTGGTACTAATGCTACAATGAGTTTGGTTTGGTTTGGTTTGGTTTTGTTAAATGCAGGTTAATTTCATTACAACTTGGTTCAGACATTGAAAGTTAATAAAATTATGAATGACTGAGTGATATGTGATACTAAAGCAGGACATGGTAGCCAATTTGAACAGAAAATAAAAAATTTGAACAAAAACTCAGGAGAAATTAGAGAGATTTGGTGCAGAAATAACTCAGTAGATTTTGCAAAAATCCCTGCAGGTGTCCACACTCTTGTGCCGGGCATTCTACTAAGAGTAAGGAATTTAAAAAATCATTTTCTAAAACAAATAAGAAATTTGTATCAGGGTTCAGCTTCTGCTAACAGAAATGTTTTAGAAACAGGGTTTAAGAGGAAGTGCTTGTGTAAGTGTTAAAAAAACCCAACCCTCAAATACGTATAGCCAGCTCTTAAAACTGAAGGGCAGCCTGTGTCAAAAAATCATACAGACAGGAGTGCAGTCAAAGTAGAAGGGAATCCACAATTTAGGAACACTATTATTCTCCTGAAAAACTGCAGGGTCATTTAACCTGTATACACAAAACATATGTCTATTTTGAAGGTGGGAAAAACATTGGTAATGAGTATATTGAATGCCATATTACAGGTGAAATCTTTTGCATGAGATGCCAAGATAAAATGGGCTTTTACCATATGCTGGCCTATTAGAAAACATGCCCTTTTGACAGCAGGCTTGTAGTAAATATTAAAATAATTTGTTGAAAATTAGAGCAAAATATAGGTAGCAAGCAGATAGCTGCTGTTCTGAATTCCTCACCTGAAAGGCAAGTTATGTTATAACATAGCTGACATGCTAAACAGCTGAACAGTGAGCTAGGAACGTGCAAGTGGTTGCTAATGGATGGCAGAGGTTTTATGGCATTCATTCAGAGAATGGTTTTTATCCAGGATAGTCCCCAAGGGTATGTTAGCTCTACCACGGACAATATGAACTCTTGTGTTGTATAAGTCACCAGTTTATGAATAAACTTCCTGAATACACACTAGCACTGAGGCTATTAGTATCCATATTATGGGTTATATACTTCAACTATAGGAAACAAAGTACATATTTACAAATTATTATGAGTTCTATTTATCATTGTGATTAGTAATCTAGACAGTATTTTTCATCAAAACTCTCAAATTTTATTCTTTTCAAATTCAAGGTCATGTCAAAATCTTATCCTTCAAAAAAGCAGCAAAATCTGGCCTCAAACCTTATTCTGAAGGAGATAGTAGGAGGGTGTAATTACTGCCTCACTTCAAAAGACAGTAAAAGATGAGCCAGAGTGTGTTGCCAAATAATAATTAGGAACACAATAATAATGCCTATATAGGATTTTCATTGTCAGTTTCCCAAATAGTTATTTATTACTCTACAGGCTAAACTACATGAAACTTAATCAATAGTTTTAATTTGGATAAACTGACAAGCTCAAAAATCAAAGATCCTCTTTCCAAATTAATATTCTGATAATAATAAAAGAGAAAAAGAATTTTTTTTGTACAGTGATGAGTGTCCCCGCCTCTCATGCAGGAGACCGGGGGTTCGATTCCTGCCAGGGAGGCAGTGGTGCCGTTTAAGAGTTGGACTCGATGATCCCTGTGGGTCCCTTCCAACTCAGAATAACCTGTGATTCTGTGAAATGCTAGACATATATGGTGCAGGCAGACTATCCATGAAGATAACACATTTTTTATTATTATTTTTGAATTTCTTCTGGTTTCCAGGAAACAATAATAAAGTTTGTATTCTTGTCACTGAAAACAGAGTATTTTCTGTCCTGCATAGCAGGATAGAAAATAAATTTTTATTTAAGTGCTAGCACTTAATCATTTTCATTCAATTCTGTTTCCTTTCACAATAGAAAGAAATTCCACTACAATTCTCTTTTAGAATTATTTTTCAACTTCACATATTGGGCAATTTGAACAAGCATTTCAACTTTAATAATGGTTTCTGGATGACTACAAAAATAAAAGTCATTACTATTTAAATGAACAAAGAAAGCTTTCAAGCCAATGAAATGAAGAAAAATATCCTAAACTAATAATTAACTTCATTAATAAGGCCTATGGTACCTTTGCCTAATTTGTCCTGTAGTAGTCATAGACAGAAAAATAAATGAAATGTTACACTGAGGAACATTAGCTCTAAGCATTAATGGGAAAAGACTATATAGAATAGTTATTTTGTTCCATAAGAAGTAAAACTCTTCAGAATTGAACTTCAGCAAAATTTAGAATATAAGAAATGAGTATTCACTCCTAATACATAAGAAGTGTAAGCTTGCAGAAATTTTTCTTCATTACTATGTTCTGTTGGCTAAATGCACGGTAATGTATTTCATATGTAGTAGAGGTGCATCAGTAAAATTTTTGAGCCAGATGATGTTTCCTGATTGCCAGAATACTAACAGTTGGAGTAAGCAAAGTGATATTTAAAATGGAAGGTGTGTTCACTGTAAACAAAGTAAATTGCTAAAGAAATAAATATTTTCTTGCTATAGACCTTGCTATATTTCAAACTGTATTCACATTTTGAAACCTTGACTATACAGCTCTTTCTCCTAACAATTAATTCTTCTAAAAGATATTCTGATGTCTCCATATTTCTCTATTCTGGTGGTTCAGCTCTTTTTCTTAATGTTTATTTTTTCAAAATCTATTTTAGATTTTGGATAACAATTGTGAATTCTAGGTTACCTCCTACTGAGAAAACAAAAGAATGCAGAAAATTGGGCAGAACAGCTCCTTTCATACTCAGCAAACCTCAGCCAAGATCCTGCCTTGGTAGTCAACACCAGGTTTATGAAGTAGCAAATCTGCTGTGGGAGCAGGAAGTAGGTGAAAAAGGGAATCTCAAATTGTTTGAATAAATAAGAAATAAAAGGTAAAATTTACCTAAAGTGCTTTAGACACAAAGTTCCCTAGTTATAACTACCTTAAATGTATAATGACCATTATTTTAAAGGTAGATTCTTCAAGATAAATGCCTGGTGTCACAAGTACAGAGCCCCTGTGGGATGCTTTATAAAGGTGCTGGCAACCTGTCTACTGCACTTCTTACATTCTTACATGGCACTTCAGCTTCGAGACTTCCAATGACAATGTCATGAAGACCTCGCAGATTTGCCATGCATCACTGTCATTTCTGATGAACTGTGATGCTAAAATAAAATTGCACCAAAAGGACAGTAGAAATCTCATGAAACTTTGAGTCATGCTAGTGAGCACGTACACAAGTAATCTTGCAGGAGTTAATGGGGCACTTGACAACAGGACTCACCAACAGGGAAATGGTTCCAGAAGGAAGGACTGCCTCGGAAAGCAATGGATTCAGCACTACAAAGTAAATAAATTCCTAGCCAGACACATAAGCACTAGAATCAAGTTTAAATATATGTGTCTTCTTTGTTCCTTTCACACAACTTGTGTCTGATAAGGATTGGCAATTTTATTTAATTTCCCTCATTTAGGTGAAAAACTGAGGTACGGGTAATGGAGTAAAAGCTGCAAATAAAGAGTGTAGTCGTCTGGAAATCTCAGCCTCCAAATCCATTCCTCAAGTAACTCCTAATCGAATACACCACTGAACTTTTACATAAAACTTTTGTTGAAAGATTTACAGATCACTAGTGTGTCACTCTATTGTCACTTTAAAAAGTCTCTTTCTTAGAGATACTTCTAAAGCAATGTTTACTAATTCCATTCAGGATAGGAATAACTCATGACAAGAGATGAGGTCATAAATTCAACAGTAGAGAAAAATGCACACTATTCCATTTGTAGACTCCATTTTTTTTCTCAAGATTAAGAAAAAGAACATCCATAACTTCTCTCCACAAAAGTAAAAGTTTTGGAGGAAGATTTCAGTGGTGTAATGAGAGCAAGCAGCCTGTGCCATTGTAGCACAGAAATTGTTTATCCATGGATTAACTAACACAATTGCGTGGAATTCTAGGGAACCACTTGTGATGAAGGAGGAGGTCCATTTCCTCCTTCTTACTAAATAAGAAATAATTTTTCACTGCCTGACACATCGCATCATCAATTACATTGATGCAAAATGAACAAAAGATGCTTTCAATTTAAGTCAATTTAGGGCTGGACAGTAACAGAGAGGGTAGAGCATCTCATAACCAGAACAGTAGTCTCCTGAAAATGTCACTATTTTAAGGCATATATAGTTCTTCACAAAATTTTCTTAAAAGTACAAATTGAAGTACTATCCTTTCCCACTTCTCTGGGTCTTAAAGGCAGATTGTCAGCAGTTTTTATAAGCTTTTGCTTTCCTTTAAAAAGGTTTCAACAACAGAAGATGAGCAAAGTTTCAGCGCACAATCCCTTGAACAAGCATAAGCCTCATTGTACTAAGCAGAGTAACGCTTACATGAAACCGGATTCAAAATTCAAATAAACTTCATTTTCACAGATGGACACTCTAGCCTGTACGTAACATTCAGAAAAAGAACCTAAGCAGACCTTGTGTAATCCTATTTTATATAAGAAAAGGGAAGCCAGGTATGTGGGTATACCAGAAGTTCCTTGCTTCTACAAAACTGATCCAGTACGAACATTCTGCAGCAATCCTGTTTGCAAGGTGCAAAGACATCTATCTTAGATGAAGATATGACTGCTCCTAATAGAATAACCCAGATTCTCTCTAGCTTTCTCGTGAAGGGAATGCGAGCGTTATTATTTCTGCTTCATTTAAGGTGCATGGCTACAACAGAGAGATTAAACCAATTTCTGTAAATCTGGACAATCAGTTTTATAACAGATTACATTTTTTTACCACAAGGAGTATAACACAGAGACTTACATCCTGAAGAGAAAGCCACAGTTTTCATGCCAAACTGAGATTATAATAACAAAAAAAACCCAAAACACCAAATCAAACAAACAAACAAACAAACACAAAAAAATTTGTTCTTTGCCCCTAGAGATTTGAGCTTGTCTACTTTCTGATTATCATTTTCATGAATCATAGAATCATAGAATCCCAGGCTGGAAGGGGACCTCAAAGATCATCTCCTCCAATCTTTCCTGGAAAAATCACTGAAATTCAACTAGGCTATAGCATTCAGAACTCTAGCAATAAAAAAAAAAAATCACCTAAAGCAACAACTGGAATTCTGAAACACTTGGAGAATGCAGATGTCCCCATTCAAGACAACATATTTGTGCTATGAAGGCAAACAAAATGGCCTCAATCTGAGCAGTTTTATCACCAAACAGATGGAAAACCTCAAATACCTAGTGTTATAAACCAGTTATTTCCTATTTTAAATATATAAACTTTGAAATATGGGAGTAGCCAAGAAGTGACAGCTGCAGGAAAAAGGTGACCTTTTAATACAAACCATTGATTCTAGGGTATTTTCAAACAGGTCAAAATTGGGTGAACTAATTGAGCATATTAGACTATATCTTTTAAAACCCAAGAGGAATTTATTAAAAACCCAAGAATTTATTAAACACTCGACACTTAGAATTGACCAAAAAAGCCCATTTGAAATCTAGGAGTAGCACATTAGAATCATGTTGATAGTTTTCAAGTCCATCACATGAACATTGCTTTTAAAATAAAACACTATTTTCAGCAAAATAGTGATCTTACGAACAATATACTGAAATGATCTTATATATGATCTTATATTTGTCCATTTAAATGACAATTTTCAGACCCAACTTACTTCTTTGTAGCCGAAAATGATACGCCCATCATTGAGAAGGGTGGCCTGAAAAGTGAAACTGCCCAGGTTGTAATTATCCTGCAGATGTACATGGTCCCACTGGACAACTAGTGCTGTGCCTGTGAACCCCAGAGTGGGGGTAGAGAGGCAAAGGGAAGAAAAAATGTAAGAAATATATTAACTGACTGTAGAAAAAGTACTTAACTACATTATTCAAAACAAGAATTGTGATTTATGTCTTTCTAGCAACTTTCAGTTCCACACCTTGAAATGCTGAAGGTATTTAAAACACAAGTTGCAACTGAAATCCTCTTCAATGTAGACACCACAGTGCCACACATAACCACCTCCACTATCGCTAAAGCAGGAATGGTCAAGTAAATTATCTGGAATTGCACAAGGCATCAACAATTACTACAGGTAGGATTCAGCACTCAAAATTTGTGTGTGCTGCCATTATCACATCTCTGCAGTGGCTTTTTCTACACTATATACATAAGCACTGATGACTTTGAAGTGTGAATGGCTAATAGCATTTCCTGTTTAGGAAAAGTTATTATTTTAGGAATTCAGATTCTCCCATTAACTATGCATTAATTAAACAGCATTATTTTTTTCTGCATGGTGCAAGTCCTTGCTGAGGTTTTGAAAGTTGAAAATATTAGGTGCTTGCAATAAATAAATGTAGTTCAAATCAAGCTCACTAGGAATTCATGGATGGGGTAACTATTGAGCCTGTTATGTAGAGATTTGGTTGCAAGAGGCTTGTTAATATTCATGGGGGTTCACTGGCTGAATATCTACTTACCACACCAAAAATGTACCCCAAGCACCTTACAGACCCTGTGAGCAGGTTTTACAGATGTTGAGAGTTATATTCAAGCAGCTTGACTGAAAGTCACTTATCACCAAAACTGTGTTTGTTGAGAAAGACATCTTTGTCTTTATATGCCTTCCTCAACAACTTCTCTCTTTGGCACTAATAGAGTTATGTGCTTTGATTCACACTTTAATTTCCTTTCCTCCTGGAGCATTCAGGATAATTCAGTATGTATCCAGCTCAATATAGTTTTGGTATATCCTTGAAACATCTTTTGTCACAAAACTTCTGTGCTGTATCTCTCATGAATAGATCTTGGCAGGAGATATCATGAAACTTTGAGCATGTAAATTTTGTGTGCACACTGGCTGAAGTCCACAACATTATTGTCCCTTGCATTTTTCATAAATATATTACATACTCATTAATTGTGTACACAGTACATATTTTCCTTTGTGGCCACATGCATTAACTGCTTTCTGAACACGCATTTGATTGTATTAAATTTTATTTTAAAGGTAAAGGGACTTCAAATTATATATATGTATTATATAATAGTAATATTTAAATTACTAATTTAATAAGTACAAAACTGTTGGAGCAAAATTAGCCTGAATTTTTTATAGTCAGTCTTTGAGTACTTCCCATCTGATGTGCATCCCAGACCCTCAAGCTAAAACAGAAATCAGCTGCCATGAAAACTGTCATTTAATTCCCAAGGCTTTTATGTAGATTTGTGTTTATCTAAGTTCCTCGCAGTTAGCTCTGCCACGGAGACATTGATGGATCACCATACACTGTGCTTGCTCACTACAGATGCCACTCTAAAGCAGCACACTTACTCATGGGGAAAAAACATGGATGAGTAAGAAATAAGCTTCTGAAGATACAATCTGCTCAGTTCCTCTTATTTGTGGTAAGATGGCAAATTCTTTATCCTAAAGCACATAGAGTTCAAAAGACCATGCCTTACACATGAAGAGGGATCCAAAATCTCAAAGAACTGTTCAATCTTGTCATGAAAGCCATATGATACAGCCTGATACACCTGGCATGAAGATTGGAAATCAGGAATACAATAAGAATTAGCAATGTCTTTCCCAGAATCCTCAGATTCTTTAAGCAAAGATGAAAAATCTCAGTCCATAATTTTAAGCAATTTATAAAATCGAAATTATTTTTTTTTTCTGTTTCAAAATTCTTCATGCAAAGAGTAGGATTTTCCCATGTAAGTATTTTATTTAGTTTTTAACAAACATAAATTACAATGACTAGATTATAAGGAAAGGTTATGACCAGATGCAAAAGTTATAGGATGCATTTTGTTAAGTGATCTAAAGAATAAAAAGTAACACACCTGTTTGGAAATACAGTATGTTTTTGAGCATGCTGTAAATTTGTGCTTTAAGTCACTAGAAATACACATACATAGAATGACGCAAGTGTATTTAGGATTCAAAAGTCATGGATCTCATGATATTAAGTCATGTTACTAAATTGTCTAAGTTTTAAATTCAGAATAGACAATCACTGCCACTTTAGTGGATCACTAAAAGCCTGAGGTAAGGCATCAGATGCCTTTTAGCCACATAGGTTATGTTTCTAAAATATTGATTATAACGGACTTCAGTAGAAAAATATCCATACATTCAAGGCCCTTGAAATATTTCACAGTTTCAAGTAACACTGCAGTTTGCTTTTGACTCTTTCAATCTCTTTTACAAGGAACTATTGAGAACTTGTGGTGTAGATGAGTGTATTGGATTCCAATCCTGGGACTCCATGAACACTTAGTCATTGACAGGTTTATTAACCTTATGCCTGCCCAGCTTCTGTGTATTCTTGCTACTGCATTTCACAAATGCTATTTCATTTTAGGCAGTGAGTAGATGGTATTTACTATATGTATTTTGAAATTACAAGAACTTACACATGACAGATTTTTTCTTTTAAACTGATAAAAGGCATTGCGAGTTTGAGTTTATGTACTTCAATATCCAGAAAATATCCTTTCAATTAGGAAAAAGACTTCATGATTATTTAACTGTGTTCTAAATTAAGAACTACCTATGGATGTCTAGTCGGATGTTTTATACCGCCTGTGAGTTAAAAAAAAATAAATTAAAAATTTTTAACATTTCCTTCAAAAATAGTTATTAAGGAAAATAAGAAGCAAAGTGATACAAACACATTCATTTATGAAGGACTGCTACATACCATTATCAAAGTATCTGACTGTTGAATTTCTTGACACACTGGGGTCAAAATTTGCCATTAAAGGTGCAATATATTGGGTAGCTGTTAACATTCGATGCACAACTTCTCCAGTATAAATGAAACCTACAATAAAAAAAAATTGAGGCCATTTCAGTAAATTCTGAAAAGATTTAATAGAATGGCAAGTTGAGTCAGGCATTGCCAGAGCATTAGATGGTCATCTGAGAGAAATTAATTCCACTACAAATTTTATAGTGAACTAAACAAGAGCTAAAATTTCAGGAAAACATCTGTGATGGCTGCAGGAACAAGTTTCAAAATCAACAATGGAACATTTAGTTCAAGAAAGAAGTTTTCATACAGAAATAAATCCAGAGAAAACTCAAG
>WEKX01027988.1:2093-15121 GCA_013390025.1 Pitta sordida
GCTCTGGAGCAGAGCCCTGGTGCTCTGCATTCTGCCATCAGGCCCTAAAGATTAGCCAGGATTTAGCTCCCAAATTTGGAATGTTTCCTGCTCGAGCTCCTGTGAAAGTCAGACCTTCAGAAAACCATCCCACTGAACTTTCCTCACCTGGTTTGTCCAGCCTCAGAGTGATTGGAATTACCACCTCGCTCTTCCTGAGGTTTTTCTAGAGCTCCATTATCTCATTTATTTCCCTTTATGCCTAAAAATAAGTATTTTTCCCTTTTCTGTCTATCAAGAGTAGAACTGAAAACCATAAATCAGCAAACAATCTGTAAGGGGAATGACAAATAGGGACATTTAAATGCCACAGGCGGGGGAACCAGGTTAAATTTTAGGACAACAAAAATTGTAGGGAAAAATTACAGAAATAACCCAGGATTTGGATTATTAAAAAAAATTCCCATCATGGTCACCCTAGAGATTCTAGGTGGAGAAATGTCTTCCATGTTAATTATAAAGTGTTATCAGGATGCTTTATTTGTCAAACAATTGGACAGATTTCCTCTTGCCCTAAGGAAGAGCCACGGAACTTGCCAAGAGCTGGTGTTTATAGAGAATATAAAAGCCCAAAATGAAAGTTTACAGATGGGAAGAGAAGAGAACTTATATATATATATATTACATATATATANTTTGATACCCACAGTTAATCTGTGGCCTTCTTGAACTACAATTGTGCTCTCTCAGGTTTAATGGCACCTTTCTGTGCATTGGAAAAGATAAACTGGGAAAATTCCCTCATGGTCCTCACTAAACACGATTTAAGATCCCATTTCCCCCACTCTGCACTGTATTGTCGCTGGCCTGAATCCCTACATCAAAGGAGGGTCTAAAACAATTCCTCCCACAATTGAGTGATCCAGATAAGATACACCTCAACCAGCACAATAAGCACAATAAAGTCCTGGTGCCTCCCTCCCCTGGAGAGTCATTAAGTTTTGCTGTGGATTCTCGTTTTTTTAGCACAGTTTTTAATATTTGTATTTGATCATAGGAGACCAACAAAGATTAAGGGGGACAGGTTATCACAGGGGGAAGATTTGTTGCCATAGGACTGCTCTGGGAGAGGGCTGGTGCTGTGATCCAGTCCTGGAACTAGTCACAACATGAGCATAATACACATATTTACCAAGTCTTGATTAAACATGTAGGAACAAGTTCATTATATGCCCTGTATGTTACATGTAGGGCACTCCTTTCATATAATTTCATCTTAATCAACATTTAATCAGTCGAATATTCCCTTTGGAATATTTGTTTCCATTCTTCTTGTTTCAATACTGTTGGAAGAACTGCTCTTCTCATTCCTCCAACGCAGAGTGAACTGGAGGAATGTGTCATCTGCCCAGTGAGTGGGCTGAAAGCTGGGAAGAAAATCCATGGTGATTTAGGAAAAGGAGCTGGTGTGAGTGTTGTGATGACACAATCTAAGGAAAAGGCCAGAACTTCACATTGTAGGAATTGCCTTGGAGGTCCAACACTGCTCCCTCCTGTCTTCCTCCCCCACTAAACCTTTAGTAGCTAGGCTATTGTAAAGGGTTAATTAGTTAGTTAGTACATTATCTAGATGTGATTAGTGATGACAGACAACTAAAAAGGTCATCTTTCCTTCAAAGGAAGAAAGGAGCAGAGATGAAGAAAAGGGGAAAATGCAAGGCTGGAGCATTACCCAGTATCACTGTCACAAAAAACAAATACATACATAATGTATCCTTGTCTGAACTCAATTATCAGCCCTGCCTGACTTCCCTGGAGATTGAGCTCTTGGGCCTCTTCCAAAACTCAGCTGTGATCTCAGAGGCTTTACATTTTGGAATTTAAATGTAAGGAAGTTACCAAAGAATATATGGATTTTCAAATTAAAACCCAAGGAGCAGGACCTTGCACTTGTAAATAGACATTGTGTTTCTCAGGAAAGGAAGCAACGTCCATCAAAATAATCTTGAAGCCTAGGGAGATATGGTGATAGCTGCATTGTTAGGATTACTTGTGGCAAAGGACTTCCAGTAAATCTCTTGGTGCTCAGATTAAAGTGGACAGGATGGCAGCTGTTAGGATTGCAACCACAGAATGAATTATCCACCCCATCGGGCAAGCTCTTCCCTCCCCAAAACAAGGATGACATAACTATAGGAGTTACAAATATAAAATAAATAAACAAATAAAAATATCAACCAAAAACATACTAATATTTGCATTGCTGCTCCTCACAGAGCTTTTCTCTGGTGATGTTTGAAACAGGTTGTTCATGAGTCCTGTGTGGTGAGACCAAACACAACCAAAGACATCCTGCACTCCTTTTTGTCAGTGGCTCTCTGGGATTTCAGCCCCTCTTTCTTTTTGTAAGGATTTCTCTCTCGGTTGCCAGGCCTGAGTGGAGAATAAGAAGTCACTCCAGCTGTTTTCCTTGTGTTGGCACTCTGTGCTGAACAGGAATTGCTGAGCAAAGAACATCATTTCCCCAGAGAGGTTTGCTGGGGCAGCACAAAGGCAGTCTGGGTTTTATTTTTTAATTAGAAGTTCCTGCCAAATACCATCATCAAGGGCTGGGGGAGGAAGGGAGGGAAGGAGGGAAAGAAATACATGAAGTGTGGAGCCCACTTGGAAGAGCAAGAAACCTGCCTGGGAAAGCCAGAGCACTGTTTTTCTCTACAGAACTCTTGCTTTTTAACATATAACACCTTATCCAGAAAAGAGGATTGGGATTTTTTTTTTCCTTCCCTCTTCTGTGAATCTTGGTTCTGACTGCTGCTTCTCCAGCAAAGTTGGAGGGATTGTGCAACTCTGCACTTGGTTTTGGACTGGCCAGTGGAACAAAAAATAAGCAGAATCCCTTCTCTTATGCAGGTGCCAGATTTTCAAGTGACACATCGTGCCACGTGGTGATAAATGCATGGCTGGCTGTGCTTTGCAGTGAGCTCCAATTCTCTGGTTTTTTCCTTTAAAAAGGATAATAAGGCTGTGGCTTCCTCACTTTCTTTTTGCTTTGTAAAAGAAACATTAAAAAAACAAGCTGTAAAGAATAATTAAGGTGTGTTTGGGGGAGGAGGAGGATCTAGAGCCACTTCACCTCTTGCTTGCAGATTTAATCCAGGATAAATCTGTAATGGGAGAAACATCCTGGGACCTGATGGATCAGGTGTTGGGTGGGGAATCCATTGGGTGCTTTGTTACAGTCCTCAGTGCCCTGGTGACAATTTTATTTGTACTTTTGTATTATTCTGTATTTTTGGACACTTTCTGGTGTTCTTGCTGGCAGTATTACTAACATAATTGCCCTGCAGTTTGGACAGGCCTCTCTAGCAAGGTGGTTTCAGGGAAAAACTGATTTGTGGATAAAAAATTGTATGTTTTAGCTCATTTTTTCAGGATGGTGAATCCCTGGAATGCAGAAGCAGTTATGGCTATACCAGGAGTGCCTGTGTGGTGTATATATACGTCCTGACAGTTCAGTTGTGGACAGTATGGAATCACTTCTTACAGGTAAAGCTCCTCCACTGTGTTCAGTGTACAATCCCAAATGAAAGAATTTAATATTTCTTTATCTTTTCTGTGTGTGCTTTAGTGGTTTTTAATATGACTGAATAATTATTAATTAATTATTAATTACAATTCTTAATTATCTGCTCCAGGTTTTGATTTCCAGCCCAGCTCATCTCCCTAAGAACAGTAACACACTGCACAATGAATTTCCTATTTATAAAATGCCCTTGAAAAGAGAATCTTCCATCCCGTTTATTGGTGTTTTTCCAGCTGATCTCCAGAGAACAAAACAGTTGCTTGTGAGCCAACTTCTGTTACAATTTTGTGTAACATCCTTCAACTTTGGCCAATTTTGAAGCTCTTGGTTCTTACTGGGGAAGTCTTTAAGTTAAAAAAATGTGGGAATATGTCTTTAGTAATGTCATTCTGATCCAATGGACAGGGCTGGAGTTTGTACGTCAGTTGCCAATAGTCTAGATAATCTGATTTTTTTCTGAAGTTTTGCACTCAGCACCAACACAAGAGGATTTTCCCTTCACAGGGTGTTGTTTACATTTTTATTTTGCTTTTTGGACTTTGTCTAACTCTTCAGTAAAGATCATCTGCAAGAGAATTGGGGGAACTGTCAAAACACAGGTTGTTTCCTCTCATTGTCTAGAGCATTGTGGGCTTCCACTTCCTTCCTGCCTTTTGTTCCTGGGTTGAGAATGTTATCTTTAAATAAATTTCAAATAAAAATAGATGCCATGGAGTTGGAAATAGAAACGAGTCTCCTTAAACGAATGTCTTTGCTGTCTGGGCACAATGTGCCAATAATAATAATAAAGCAAGGTGATCCCAGAGGGGACTGAAGTGTTTACAGCCTCTGGTTTCAATGCTGTCACCTTTCCCTTGCAAGTGACTCTGCTGGAAGTCTTCAAGGAAGTGACAGACGGGCTCCAGCAGCAGCCAAGCAGCAAGAGGGATTTCTCTTTAGCTGGGGCACACTGCTCCCAAAAGTGCACAGAATTTTTAATAGGTATTGATCTAAATTTGCTCAAGGAGCTGTGCTCTATTAATTGATATCTGAGTGGCATCATTTGCCAGGAGTGTTTATTGGACTCCAGGGATCCATCCCAGAATCTGGTTTTGTGTTGTAACTCCGCCTAAAGGTCACAGCCAGGGTTTGTATCACCTTGTCCTGGAATATTTGTGAACAGAGAGGAGCCTGTCTCAAAGAATGTCCTGGAAATGAGAAGGTAGAAGAGAGGTAGAGCAAAGCAGGGGAAGGATGTAGGGCAAAGCAGGAAGTGTTTATAAATCACTAGTGATACACCTCAAGAACAGGCTGTACATCTTTTAAACTTCTGTTAGCAAAGGGAATATTGCTTCTGTCCCTGTTGTGGGCTGAAGATGCATTTCTGGCATCAAGATAAAAGTGCATCTCAAAGCTGAGCTTGTCAGTTTGAAATGGGCTCCCAAGGGTATATATATATAAATATATATATATATATATACACATATATGTGGCAGCATATAAAAGAAAAAGCTTTTCCCCACGGAGGCTTCTGGCAGAGAAGCAACATCAGTGGAGGTGAGAAGCTTCCAAAATAAAAATGAGTCAAAAAGAGAGAACAGGTTTTGAGGGCCCTTAAAAGTGAATATTAAATAACCGAATGAGAAAGAAAGTCTCAGTGCTGCATTTTGACAGAGGTGGAGGGTTTGGAAAGCTCAGAGTGCAATAAATAGAAGACAAAAGTCATAACAGCATAAAAAGAAAAAGTTAGAGCTGAATGATGCTGGTAAAAGCAAGTTTGCCTCCCTTAGCAAAGTAGGCACTTTCAGAAACATGTTTAGCACTCATTAAATTGACCCAGAGTGGATCATTTAATGGATTCTGAGTGGCTGGTGCTGCACCTGATGAACATGACTGAGCATCTTCCTTATCTGTGTCATGATCTTATTCAATTGTTGCTTTTCACAAGAGAAAGAGAAACATAATTGACACTAAAAGTAAATATATTGCTGCCTACGTTTCAAAACTGCCTTTCTTTAGTTCTCAAATGGTTATGGAATTTCTTCTGCTAGGGTGGATCTTCCTGGAGAGTTCTTAGATGATGAAAGAACAAGTCCACTGAGGAAGATTCAAGGATACTGGAGAAGGCAATATACAGTGATGGCTGTTGTATGTGACTATAGGATATTTTAAAGATGGGGGAGGAAACACAAATCAAACAGAAAAAAACCAAACAAACAGCTTCCTAAACCTGAATTTTATTGCACTGCACTCCAAAGATACCCTTTCTAATATGGGGATTCCTGTGTTGAGGGCTGTGGTAGTTAGTAAAGCCCTGAAATTTTACTTGTTTGAGGGGTAAGTATGATGAAAAAAACCCCATTCTGTGGCTGCAGAGGGATCAGTATACTAATTTCTAAAGTTAATTCTTGCATCTTTATTTACAGTTCTCTTATTCATGGCTCCTCCCTGCAAATCTGAACTAAGCTGTGGAGAAAGGAGGAGTCTGATTCAGTGGTGCCTACTTGGCTCTACAGCAGGGCTGTAAAATCTTTGTGGGATTTGGTGAAATCAGATAGAGTGACTGTAGCATCAAAGGAAACAAGAGACCTGTAGATAAGCTGAATTGTTGCTTCTCTTCAATTATTCCCCTTTTAACCCAATGAAGAAGAGAAAAAAAAGGTGGTAACTCTGGCTTTATTGTTGCTTGAGTTCAATATGGATCATTTAGAACAAAAAAAAAGCAATTGAGACAAATTATTGTGGTAATACAGGGATTTATGATCAGTTCATCCCTGTTCTTTTAATCTCAGAGGTTAAGAAAACGCGATTTACCAGGATTTGTGGTAGGAACAGCATTTAAATTCAAACTCTGCATTTATTCTTTCTGGAAACTGCATGAAGTGAATGAGTCAAACTTAAGACATCTGATTATAACCCAGTGGGTGGGAGGGACAAAGTCCTTGGGCTTTGAACTAGTTAGAGATAAATACAGAGCTCTCTGTTAAAGGTCTGCTCAGACGAATGGGAGGCCCCCAGATAGAGTGGGAAGTACTCCCAGTATCCTAAATAATACACACTCCAATATAATGATTAAGCCCAGAGACCTGTGAGGAGTGCTTGGATGAAAGGACACGAGAGTGGCTCTGCCTTCTATTGCCAGAAGGAAGGAGATGAAAATTCTCACAGTCAACAGAAGTTTGGACTATTTAAACATACTGTAACAGGGCCTTAAAAGTGCAGTGTATCTGTAATCAGAGCAAAATGAAACAGGGCAGAAGGGAAAAAACCAAATTATATTTGTAAATGGCAAGTTTTGAGAGCTCATTTAATCAAATAGTTCAACTTCTTGTTCTGGGAACTGAAGCTTGCTAGAAAATAACAGGAATCGTGGCAAGTAACTTGGGAATGAGGGGGAGGGTTGAGTAACTAGCCAATAATCTAAATTACAACTTGTAAACGGATTGAAAGTAAGAAGCTTCTTATGAAGAATCAGCCTGTTTATGGACACAAGAGCAAGTAGGGAAAATCAGAATTTTGGTAAATCAACCCAACACCTGTTTGTGCCACAAACAGTTGAATTATTAAGCCTTACTTAGGTCCAAAAAAGAGATGTAAAACATAAGTCTTTTTAATGATACCTGAACACAAGAGATACAAAGGTTTTGGTATGAAAGTTCAAGCTGGTCTGTTCTTTTGTGATGCTTTGTTTATGTCACTGTTCTTGCAGGGATATAATGCTTGGTGGATATATATTAACCTTCTCTTTTCACTCTTGGAGAAGGAAGTAATAATTTTTATTAGTTCTGTGTTAGCACTGAGGTTGGTTTTGATCCTGTGACAATGGAATTGATGTCAGGACAATTACTGACAGTCAAATTTGTAATTGAGCAATGCCTTTTCATATGATTAAAGCACTTATTCTTTACAGAAAGGTTTAACATTGTCTAAATGTGGCTGTTGGCGTCCACTCAAAGGTGAATTTTCTTGAAAGTTTGAGTGAAAAGATTTCATCCTTGTGTGAGTGGAAAACTATTTTTCCCCTCTGCAAAGACTTTTTGTTGCCTCCTTTTGAAGAGCTCTGCAGTGTGAGTAGCTGAGGCCTGTGGGGGCATTGAAATGGCCATAACTGTGAAGTACCTTTGGTTTGGCTTCGATTGGACTGAATTATGAGCCTTAGAAAATCATATTCTCAGCATGTCCTCCAGGGCGGTTTTTCTTCCTTCAAAGATGCTGAAGGGTGCAGTGGAGGGGATTTGCAACTGAGGAACTCTGCAGCATGGAATGAGAGATATTGCTGTAAAACTGCCCGGACACACGGGGATGGAAAGGGAACAGGAGGCCTCGCAGGCCACTTGCGGCCTAGGAAAGATTTCTGGGTGCTTTGGGACACGTGCAACTGAAACTCAAGTTATGGGACCTGCAGTCTCTGCTCCTACAGACATTTCCCAAAGAACCAAGAGAGATTTCTGCAGAGTGGGTAGGGATGGGGATAAAGCAGATTCTGAGGCACCATAGCTGTGCTTAAACCCCTCTGGGAGCACAGTGCTCTCTCCTGTTTCTCCACACGATGTAGCAGGTGGTGTAGCTTCCCAGTGATGTGCCTGTGGGTTTGCACACAGTTGTGCTTGGAAGGCCTTCCCAATGGGAGTCCAGGGACTCGCTGTTCCTGCCTCCCAGATCTGAGATTATGTCCCTCTGGACAGCACAGCCTGTGAAACAGTGCATGCCTATCTCACTGCAATCACACATGGAATGAGAAAGCCAGGGAAGATTGCATGTGCTTCCGTAACTACATCATTTTTTGACTTAGCATTGTTAATTGTCCAGCCTTATGAATCATTAATTTAGTTTTATGTATGAGAGCTCTGGTGCATTTCCTCTGGCATTTCACAATGAAGCTGGTTAATATTTGCAATTACTTGAAGGCTTCTGTTTAGTTCTGGTGTCAACAAAGACAGATGATGATGAACTTGTGTCTCTGGCTCTTTACTGAGTTGCTACTGCCTTATCACTGATCTCAACACTGTTCAGGGTGAGAGAGGAGCAATGTTTCCCCTTTTGCACAGGAGTAAGGATTGCAAAGGTTGCAGGCAGGGATAAAACAGATATACAGCGTGTAATGTAACATTTCTTTTGCTTTGACTAGTTAGTTGTTCATAATTGAAATTTAATGTTTGATCACAACTGGCTGAGACGTAATGACAGTGCTCCTCAGTCATTTAGAAAATATAAATATCCAAGTCAATTTAGTTCCAGATGAGGACCATGAAAAACCCGGCTCACCTCTGCTACCCTCTGCATCAGCACGTGCAAAACACTGCCTATGGCTGATGGAAATGCCTGCACAAGGTATGTCCTTGTGAGGTGCTTTGTGCCATAAAGGTCCCTCAGTGCAGGTGAGATTGCAGTGTGCTGAATGTTAAGCAGCTAAAGCACTGCCTGACAAACTAACTGTGTAATTGAGTGGGAAACTGGAACTCAGGAGTGCACAACGTGAAGGATTAGTCCCAGGTGAATCTCATATGATGTCTGTGGTAAAGAGCTCTCTGCAGCCAAACTACAGTTCAGAGTCTGCTGCCAAACACAATCTAAAAGTGATTCGTGTTTGCTCGTCTATACTGTCTGCATTCTGGAGCTTTTGTGGTTCATCTGCATATGATTTTTTTTTTGTTTCAGCTTCAACCTCCAGAACTGTAGCCCACAGCACCTGTCACTGATCAAATTGAGGGCATGTGCCATAAATGAAAAGGAAGAACTACATGTGGTTTATAAGAACCAGATGAGAAGCAATTAATGAGATAGTCTTAACAGAACCAGTATTTATTTCCTTTTGTAACAGTGTACTTGTAGTGCATCATCCATTGCAGGGGAGCCTCTTTGGACAGGCTTTATTCTATGTGATAGATTCCTGTATTTCCTACAGGATGAACAAAGTGTCCCATGGAATTTTCTTTTTCAAATAACAGTTAGAAACTGCCCTCAAGGTGGCATTGCTTCAGAAAGAAAGGTAATACTGTAAAAATGTTGACTAGGAAGTATCTGGGATAACCAACACAAACAGGTCTGGCTAAATCAAGTACAAAATGGCTTGAGCTGGCACTGCCATTGAAAGGACCAGTGAAATCATGGCTTAACTTATGGCTTTTGTAATGCAAGGAATGTTTCCCTTTTCATTTTCCTTTAAAAAAAGAATAAAAGGAGACATCAGTGTGTTTTTCCTTCCCATCTCCCAGGGAGCATCCCTTCCCCGGGAGGGTAAGCTGCATGGAGCCCTTGGGTATGTGGTTTCTTTCCTTTCAGGCTCTGTGATGCCTTTCTCTCCTGGAAAAGCTGCCTGGGACTATTCTTACAACACCTGGTTACTTGGTCCTTTTCTTTTGCTCTCCCAAATATTTTCCATATTTGAGGATCTCTGACTTGTGCTTCCTCCTCCCCTCCTGTCAGGCCCCGAAGCAGAGCAGCCAGATGAGCTGTTCTTTATTTCCAGCTGCTTTATAGGTCTTCTGCTTTGTCTTCTCCTGAAAGTGTCTGTGTGCCAGCTGTAGCAACAGCTGAAAAACAAGGAAAAATCATCACTCTGCAACTAACTTAGTTCTCAGTTCTTGCTGGGCTGCAAGTGGTCAATGATCTGCAGCTGGAGAACTTTCTAGACCCCAAACTATTTCCTTGTATAACATTTCCCTGTGAGAAGTGTAAGGTTGCAACCACGAGTGGACTTGTGTTTCTCTCTCATTGTGAGGGGGAGGGAATATGTGCTTGGATGTGTTAGAGGAACAATCCTGATTTGGTGGAAACGGCAGGCACGGAACCTGATTATGACTGGAATGTGGTTATTGCATGTGAACATGATTTGGAAAGAAATAAATGTTTAACACGGCACTGACCATGGGGTTCATTGGTGTAGATCAGTTTTGTGATTAAAGTCTGCTTAAAAGAGCAAACCAGCAGTTCTGCTGAACTGAGCTGCAGACTCTTATTAGTTTCATACTTCCTTCTGTCCTTGAAATCTTTAGAGAACATCTTTTAGATTAATTAGAGCCTCCTTTGTCTTCATGTTTTCCTGTGCATTCTGACCCTGTCTCTTGGTCTCAAATTAAGTGGTTGAATGCTCTATAATGGAATTAGGAATGCGACTAAGTGGAAGTTAAATGTCACATGTGCTTTTCCTCCTTTTCAGTGTCAAATAATCAGTGTTTGGGTATAAGGCAGATTTTTAGGGGCCTTGGAATATTCTTTTTCCAAGGGAGACAGTTATCCATAGAGTGTCTGATTACTTTTTCCCCTGGAACCTTTAACTAGCTCATGGTTGGACTTGGTGATGTTAGAGGTTGTCTCCACCCTACGTGATTTGATGCTCCTAAGTCTGAAGACTGTAACTCATTAAAAGTATTCATGAAAATAATCCACCTCTGTGCAGGACCAATGGCAAATCAAATTAATAAAAAGGGTAGATTTTTTTTGCTACTTGCCAAACTGAATGATGTCATCTGGTGCTTCTTCCTGACAGAGATTCTCTCTGTTGCTTGTCAGTGGCCAAAAGGATTAAGGAACATCATCCCGGAGAGGGCTGTGCTTTGCCTTGAATGGAAAGTCCTGACCTTGTCTCTCCATAAGGTGTTCCCTAAGGATCCAGTCTGAAACATGATTCAACAGAAGCCAAATGAATCAAATACATGTCCTTCCTACTGTATTAACTCGCTGCCATTTTCTTTTTATTAAAGAAATAGAATTAACATTGTTTGGTGACTGCCATCCAAGGTGATGGTGGTGCACTTACTGTGGCACCAGAACATTGTATCACAAAAAAGCTTTTATTTTGGACTAATTATTTGGGTTTGTAGCTGGATATTCCTTTTCATACACTGATACGCTAGTCCTGTTCAATAGTAATGTGTTCTGAAGCTGCTCACATGCCTGCAGGGCTGGCTACAAGGCCTTCAACTCACACTCTGGTTTCTCCAAAACACAAAGCATTCCAAATGCCCCATGCAGTTTCACAGGAGAAGCCAAGGGACTTAGGGAAATCCAGACTTTGACTTGTATGATACAAAACGTTTGAGTTAGGCTGTTAAAGTCTGTGTGTGCCTCGGTGTATTCTGGGTCACTCCAGGATCACACAAGTCAACTAAATGCACAGCCTGCAAGTGATCAGATCAGGTCATCCGTGACCACGCAGCTTGTTCATGGTTTCGTAGTTCAAAATAATGTTCCTCGCTTTCATGTGGTGCCTCAAGTTAACAGCTGCTTGTGCTTACAGCCTGTGAACCAGCACTGCACCTCAGGCTGTCAGCACTAACACCTGGCTATATTAAAAACATTAAAATGCTGGAGGTTAGTGTTGGGCTTTGGGAGATCTCAGCTCTCCGGGTCAGTTCTTAGCGCTTTCATTGCCTTACACAGGAATTTGTGCACTTGAATCATCTCTATTTTATTTTATAAGTCTCCCCCAAACAGGTACCTAAAGACAGCTTAGGGGGGGTAACTAAGTCAGTGGGGGTTTTCAAGTGTTTTGAGATTCTCATGTCAGCATGCAGGTATCTGCAGCTAGAGCCTCTACAGACATGGTTGTGGCTCAAAGGGGCTTGTCTGTGAGCAACATGGAATAAAAACAAGGGTATTAAGCATCCAAAGGAGGCAACAAAGCTGGTGAAGGGTCTGGAGGGAAGCGTGTGAGGAGGGGCTGAGGGCACTTTGCTTGTTCAGCTGGAGGAGACTGAGGGCAGAGCTCAGCAGTGGCTGGAACTCCTGCCGAGGGCCAGCTCTGATCTCTGCTCTGTGTGACAGGGACACGACCCAGGAACGGCTGGAGCTGTGCCAGGGCAGGGTCAGGCTGGATCTCAGGAGAAGGTTCTTCCCCCAGAGGGTGGTTGGGCACTGCCCAGGCTCCCCAGGGTTTGTTCACAGCCCCGAGGCTGCCAGAGCTCCAGGAATGTTTGGACAACAGGGACAGGGTGGGATTGTTGGGGTGGCCTGGGCAGGGCCAGGAGCTAAATCTCTGTAGGTCCAACTCGGTGTATTCTGTGATATTGTGGGCGATTGCTGGGCAGGACTAGAGCTCACTATAACCTCTCATTTCCCTACTTTCCAACTCGTAGAAGTAGGATTTTAAAGTTAAGCTCGGCTTAAAATTCTTTCCTTACAGTGGCCCTAACATCTGACCCCGGCCCTCCCTGCGCCCCTCAGCTCCGCCGGCGGATGGGAGACACAGATGCGCTTCCCCCGGGCACTCCCGGCACACACAGCTGCTGCCTGCACACACAGCCGCTGCCGGCACACACAGCCGCTGCCGGCACACACAGCTGCTGCCTGCACACACAGCCGCTGCCTGCACACACAGCCGCTGCCTGCACACACAGCCGCTGCCTCCGTCCCGCTCCGGGCACACCCCGGGCACACTCAGCCGCTGCCTCCGTCCCGCTCCGGGGGCACCCCGGGCACACACAACCATCGCCGCCCTCCCTGTCCGCGATAAACAGGAAGCCCCGAGGCGGGGCCAAGGCCAGGC
>WEKX01027997.1:0-45820 GCA_013390025.1 Pitta sordida
GGCGGGGGAAAGGCAGCCTGGAGCGCTTTTCTAGTGTTCCCATCTCCATCTACCCCTCCTGCTGTTCAATTCCCTTTCTCCACAGCTCCTGCAGTACAATCCAAAGCGGCGCCTGGGCTCTGGAGGAGGTGGCATGGCAAAGCTCAAGTCCCACTCCTTCTTCAGCACTGTCCCATGGAACAAACTGGTGGGCTAAGCAGGCTATGCTTCCCTCAGGGAGCTGGGCACTGAGCCACCATCGCTGGCACTTGTGACCCCAGGTGGCACTGGCAGCTCTGTCTGCTGAGGAAAGCTTACCTCAAGGGCTGCACTAGGGTGAGGTACACGTGAGGTTTTGCAGCCTTACATGTCCTGTCTCTGCTTGTTTGTTGGCATCTGCAAAGAGGAGGCTGCAGACTGGGCCAGGCTGTCTTGTACAGGTCCTCCCTGGTGGAAAAGGGAACCCAGCTGCCCACACCCCAGGGAGAGGCCATGTGCCCCTTCTAGGGCATCCTCTGCTCAGCTTATCATTGCACCCTAGAACTCCCTGTTTTTTCTCTCTGCTGCCACAACAGTGACCTCCCTGCTCTGTTTTTTGTGGCTTTCAAATGCAGCCCCCCCTCTGGGCCCTGCTGGCTGGAGCCCGAGCCCATGGTCTTTGCCTGCCCATGATTGCATGTATGTGGGTAATGCCCACTGCAGGGGTGAGACAGGTTTCCTCTGCTCTTCTCCCCTTGCCCTCTGAAAAAATAAACCACTCCTTATTGCTTGCAGAAGTGTCCTCTTGTTTGTGAGCTGCACCTGCCAGGCCTAGGCCAAGCATGTGACCAAGAGCCCCAAATTTGTCAAACCTGCCTGCAAGCCCTGGGTTGCCATCGCTCCCCCAGCACCCAGCAGCCAAAAGCTGGGGGTGCCCCTGCCTCGCTCGCAGCCTCTCAGGCCTGCACAGCTGTGACTGCAGCTCAGAGCTGGGAGAGCTGCAGACTGCTCATGTTTTCTTCCAGCCTTGACTTCTGCTATCATTACATGATGTCACTCCAGTCCTCTGTGCCTGGGTGCTCTTTCCTGCTGGCAGGACAGCAGCCCAGCCACCCTCACTGCTTTGCTCTGAGCACTGTCAGTCCTGGTAGACCAAATGGTAAGGGCTTAAAGGGGTGAAATCTGAAAGCTGGGACAGCTGGAAGGAGGCCAAGTGTACATACATTCAGGATGGAACAAAAAGAAGCATGAAAACCTGTCTAATAGCCCAAAGCTGTTGTGCAAGTCAAAGCCACAAGCGTTGAGCTCACAATGGCAGGAGTATAGTTGTGGCCCTCCTCTCCCAGCACTCCTTCACACTGCTCACTCATCCACAACTTACCTGCATCAGTGAAACTTCTCTGGGGCTAGCTCGTCCCAGCTCCTGCTTGCCACCAGCAAGCAAGTTGCTGCCAGCAGTAACACCTTTGCTGGCTCAGTCTGTCTCTCGGGCAGCAGGAGCTCCTGTCCACCAGAGGGAAGCAGAGCCCGGGAGAAACTCATCTGCACCAGCAAAGGTAGGGAGAACACCGTGAGGAAATAGGACTAAGCAGGGAGCTGACCAGACTGCCAACGCAGGCCAGAGCAACTGAGCCTGGGGCTCTTCCTTTCCCCAGCAGCTTGCAGTGGCTGAAACCTCCAGCTGCAGGTTTGTACCCTTACCCACCAGCCTCCTACTCTTGTGATTCAGGGAAGGTTCAGGAGGAAGGAGCCTGGGGCCAAAGCCACAGCATGGCTTCGTGCAGCTAACTCAGTGCCACGGGTGTCACCCACGAGTGAGCCCCGATAGGGCTGATTAAATAAAGCATCATTTAAAGATCTTGACTGTACATTCATTCACTTCGTAGGTAGTTCAAAGGCCTCACTGCCGCTCCAGGTAGAATACAGGCATTGCCCATCCCCAGGCCCATTAGCCCTCCATATCCCAAACCAGCATGGAGGGCTGAGTGTTGGCAATTTTTTATCAGAACCTTCTCTTTCACTCATTTGTGCAAGAATAACTAGACCCTTTGGCCTTCCCAGAAACAGGAAGGGGATTTTCCTCTCCTAACCTTTTACCTCCTCACAGTGGTTGGCCTCTAGCTGCCAGGAAAATGCAGGCACCAGTACTAGGAACTGCTCTCCCTTTCCTCAGCATTCCAGCTGTAAGTGCAATCATTTTCTGTTAGAAGGGGCTGCCCTTTTCACTCAGCTGGGAAAGGCAGCTGAAGCTGATGTCAGAGCTGGGAAAACCCTGCCATAATCCAGGAATGATTTCATATTGTTCCAGCAAGGAGTTCCTTGGGGAAATAGCACCACAGACAGCTTCTGCTTTGTAGCTCTTAGATCTTGCCTCCTTTCTCTCCCTGCAACTCCCAGTAGCCTCTTCCCCTGTTGATTTACAACTCTTCCGTGTTGTAGCAGTGAAAACCCAACCAGGCCTCCCTCTTGGCCATCATATGCTTAACAAACACTGGAAATTCCTCCCCATCTGTAACAGTTCTGTTGCTAGACCAAGAAACGGATGATTTTCAGCCCTGAAAACCTCATCTTTACCATGAAGAATCAATTTTTTGCCAGAGTTCAGGGACAGTAGAGTTCAGAGGCAGAGAAGCCTCAGTTTAGAACCACCAGTCATAGGCCCAGTTCCCACTGCCTTTTTTCTCTCACCACCAGGTAACAGGCTTCTTACATTACACTACAGATGCTACTGATGCTCGAGTCCTTGCCCAGGAGCTGCTTCCTCAAACACACCCCACCTTGCAGTTGTTGCCCATTTTTATTTCATTTAAAATCCGCTGTGTTAAATATTTTAGTTACAAGTTCTGTGTAGGGGGTAAGAGTAATAGACTCTGCAGGCACTAGCAACCCCCTCACCCCTTGATACATGTGTGCGCTATCAGATTAAGGACTGACCCCCTCCCCCCAAAACCAGCACCCGTGGGCTGGGATACATTACAGTGAAAGGCCTGGCCCCCCCAGCTGTGACTCTGCCAGTAAGGCCCAAGCCCCTGCACGCAGGAAGCCAGCAGTCAGATCCACCACCAGTGAGCTGTGATTCAAGGAGTTGCTGGGGACTCATTCTCACCCCCCTGTCGGACCTGTAATGGTGAAAAGGGTTGTCCCCAGGAACAGTGCTACCTCCACAGAGGTCACAGGCTCTGCCTATCTGGACATGAACATTCACACCACAGTGACCAGGCTGGTGAGAGACAATCTACCTCCAAGGGAAAGCAGGGGAGCTGCCACCACGTTACTGTCTGTGGAGGGAGTGTAACTAGGGCACTGCCAGAAGCATGACACCTAACTCAAGCCCTGCTCTGATCAAAACCTCTGCTGCAAGCAGCCTGGAGGTCCTCCAAACTGCCCTTGCAAAACAGATGAGTGTGAAATATTTTCAAGCAAAACATGGACAGGACAGTAGCCTTTCCTCTCCCTCCCAGAAACCTTAGTGCTAGGCAATAAAGCTGAACCCGTCACGGAAGGGGCGGGGAAAGTATCCTAGCACAGCAGCAGCAAGCAGTTTCCAGTGGTATTGGACAAGCTAGAGGTGAGAATGTGGTGCTGTGAGGGAGAGGTATCTCTGGAAAGGCAGTGCCATTCAGTAGTTGGCCCACTGCATGGCAGTTCTTGTGAGATACTAAACCTTCATTACACAGAATAGGAAAGGAGGTAGGCGCTATCCCTGTAATTCCCTCTGGGACAGCTCCAATCACAGCGGAGGGAGAGAGACTGGAATGACCCCTGACAGTTCCTGAATGCCCTGCATTGTCCCTGCTGGTGCTGCAGCCTGTCCTGGGTGGGTTGTGTGGGGGTGTGGCTGCTCTACAGGTCGAGCAGCAGCACGCGGGGATCTTCCACCGCTGCCTTGATCTTGCGCAGGAAAGTCACCGCCTCTCTGCCGTCAATCAGCCGGTGATCGTAGGTCAACGCCACATACATCATAGGCCGCACCTCGATCTGAAGAGGAGGAGTAAAACAGGGATTAGTGGGCTCAGCCCTACTGCCTGCATGATCCCCTCCTGTGAATTCAGGGAAGACCTGGCTTTTTCCTACCCTGAATCCAGAGCTCAGGCCCTCCTGGATGGGTACTGCCTGGCAGGATTACAGTCGGCCCTCTTGCACTTCGCGCCCCCCCCATATTGTGGCTTCACATCTTAGCGGCATGATTTTTTAGCAATTAAGGAGGCCCCTTTTCGCAACTGCACATGCACGACCTGGCACATGTGAATGTTCAATTAGGCACCATGAATATGCAAATCAACCCCCACAGCTGTGGCGGCCAACCTGCCGCTTCCTCCCAGCCCCAGGATCACGGTGACGGTGGCTCTGCGGCCACTCCCCCGGAGCTGCCGCTGTGCACTTATGAAAGGCTCTCAGGTGTCCAAGACTTTCTTGAGTGACTCTCCAAGACATCCTTATCTACCCCGAGTATGGAGAGACCAGGTCTACCCATCTCGAGAAACACTGGGACAGCAGCGCGGGCAGCTCCCTGCACCCATGTCCCTGGCCGAGACGAAAAGGGGTTTTGCCCAGCATGGGGTGGCTGTGGGCACCGGAAAGGGCTGATACAAACACCGATACACAGCAACACAGCGCCAAAACAGCGCCAGGGGGCTGCGTGAGGGTGCAGGGGAAATTTGCATATTAATAAGCTGCCATTCAACGCAGAAGTAGGGCTTCACGGGACCCAATTAAGACCGCGGGTCCGTGATATAGGAGACCCGACTGTACCTACTCACTCACCCAGGCTGGGGCCACACCACCCACAAGACAAGATACCTTTCTGGAGCTGTTCCCCATCACAAAGGCTCCAACCTCCTCCCCACACCTAACCAGGCCATATCCAGTTCTCCTCCTCACAGATAGAAGAAGGCCCTCTGCATACCTGAGGCAAGTGCCAGGGCCAACAAAGCTGCTATATACCCCTTAGCTTCTGCTTTTTCTTCCCAGTAAAGCCTTTTAGAAATTTACACCAATCCCTTAGAAAAAGCATGTGGACTATGGCCCTCAACCAGCTGAGCCCTCTCCTCTGTTCACTAAATCCTCCAGTGCAGGTCCACCTACCTTGCCTCCCACAGCCACAGGCCTGTCGAAGATGGCATGCATGCCTAAGATGGCAGACTGGGGTGGGTTAATGATAGGTGTCCCAAAGAGTGATCCAAAAACCCCTCCATTGCTGATTGTGAAAGTGCCGCCATCCATATCTTCAATGGCCAGTTCATTCTTCCGTGCCTAGAAGAAAAAGCAAGGTCTCAGAAATCCACACAGATGAGAGAGAGGAAAGGACAAGGGTTTGGAGTTGCCCTCTCTTAAAGAACAAGTACTGATTGAAAGAGCTTTGATTATTGATCTGGTCAGCTGAAATCCAGCACAAACTACTTGAAAATGCATCCTGTCTTCAAAGCTGGATGCTCCAAAGTGGCTTTAGGGAAGGATTCTCTTGCCTTTGCCTCCAACTCCTGTTTTTGCAGGAAACAAACAAACACAGGAACTTCTACCCCAGGGCTGTTCAGCCTTGGCCTCTAAAGCCAAAGGTCAAGACACACCACGTCATTAATGCACAGTTTGTGGTCTTTTAGAAGGGCAACAAGTAGAGAGGGCTCTCCTGGAAGGCACAGACACAGCTACAGATGCGGCTCACTCACCACAGCTCAAAACTCAGTGTGTCAGAGATCAGAGATGACACAGAGAGACCAAATCAATTTATGCCTATCCAGCATTCCCAATTCCTCTCATGCATCTCAACCCTCTTCAGAAAAATCCAACCTTCCTTACCTTCTCCCCCAGCTCGTAGATAGCACGCTCTATGTCAGCAAAGTTCATGTTCTCTACATTCCTAACCACAGGGACCACCAGACCCTGTGGAGAAGCAAAGTGCATGAATTGCAAATTCAGTTCAGTGACACACCGATAGCTGTTATGGGGCAGGGACCTGGCTGCAGACCCACAGAGTTCCTGTCTCCCGCCTCAGCATACAGCGGGTAGTCGGCAGAGCTTTCTCACACCCCAGCAGCCTGACAGGAAACCGGCCATGACACACACCAAGAACTGACACCATAAATGAGCCATTTGCCTTTGTTAGCCTGTCTTATAAAATCAACCAGGGCTGTCTAGATCCAGCTCCACATTCATAAAAGCAGGTGAGGCACCAGGCAGATTTCAGCTGCCACCTCTTTCTTTGTGAGAAGAGTGGAGTCCCTTTATGCTGGGCCTCCCCTAGACTTCAGGAACAGTGATGGAACTTCAGTTGTGGGCAAAACTCTGCCTCAAAATAGCACCTTCTAATCAAGAAGGCAATTCTCTAATTCAACATCTGTTTCTCTAATCCATACTGTCCCTGGACAGGAACGTTTCTGTGCAACAGCACAGCAGAGTTAGCAAAGCTTTTACTGTCTATGCTATACCCTCATGGATCTACAACAGAAAAGGGTTTCCCTAACTTAGCCCTACTCATTAACAACTGAGATCTGTGCTGATCCTGTTATCACATCTCTTAGTAAGGTGGCAGAATATTCTCGGTCCTCTATCTTCTCTCAAAACCTATCTCAGCAGTCCTCAGTTTGTCAGATGTCTCATTTACACAACCAGCCTCGTCAGCTAATTTCTGCTGCAGTAGAGTGCAAAGCAGAATTGGCTCAAAGTAAATGACCACTCCAGATCAAAGGCTGCAGGAAGCACAGATAAAGCATCCAAGGTACCTACCCGGGGAGTTGCTACAGCAACACTAATGTCCACATAGTCCCTGTACACAATCTCTTTGGTCGTGTCATCAATCACTAGAAAGAGAAACATGTTGTGTTACACATGCAGTATCCAAGATCAAGGGTTCAACAGGCCAGAAGCAGCCACAAAATCATAACTTGCTCATGTCAAGCTTAAGTCTAACTCCAGAGAAGGATGAGCCCTAGCTGCAGCTGTGGGAGAAGCATCAGGAGAGACAGAAAGGAAACCCAGCCCACACAGGTCAGTTCCTCTCAGTTATTCTCCCCTTGGTTATTCTGCTCCTCTGGGTTTCAGCAAGCACCTCCAGCACCCCGGGAACTGCATTGTGCCTACAGCAGCTACTTGTATGCTCACCAGTTGGCTCTGCCCTCTGCCCCAGTCCCACTCCTGGCCACCCCTTCCTAACAGAGCCCCTCTTGGCAAGCTATCCTCTATCTACTTAAGTGGCTTTGGCAAAATTAGCTGCAGAATGCAGGACTGTCCCCCTTTTTCCTCTGTATTTGACTTGTTTATCCAAGTTATTAGTCCTGCCATGGACTCGGCCATCTGCTTTGCCGCACTCTGCCACGTTCACTGGTGAGACATACAACTAACTCATCAGTAAGGGTCACCACCCACCTGCATTCACAACAGGCTGGTCCTGCAGGGCAAAAGCTGCAGCTTTCACAAAAGCTGACATGAAACCTAGCTTCAGGTTGTGCTTTTTCAGGAAGGTATCCTTATGTACAGCTCTCATCTCCCGGATGTTGCTGCAAAATGCACGAAAACAAAGAAAATGCATGAAAATAAGAAAACACTGTTCCCTCGCTCTGTAGTAGATTTCAGTGCCAGCCCCAAAGACTGCAAATCACCAAGTAGAACACCATCAGTCTGCTGGAAAACCCTTGAAATACAATAGGTACTGAATGTCTAAGGATCTGTCATTGGATCTGTCAGGAACTAGTCCTGAACCACAAACTCAACATGACAGGGTTAACCTGCATGGCTCACACTGTCAGGCACAGAAGCAAGATGGGGCATGGCACATTTCCTGCTTAGGTCTGATGTTGCCACTGATTCTCTGAGACACCAGTGCTCATACCCATGTGGTACCACAGACAGCAACTGCAGGTATGGCTGGACTGACATAGAAGGGTGAAAAAACAGGACACACCAAAAGCAGAACAGATGCACAAGGTGATCAAAGAAAAAGACCTCAATCACCCTGCAAGTCCAGCACCAGCCAGCACAGCACCACTTCTGTATCCAACTCTCTTTGAGCTGGCTTTAGGAGTTGAGTAAATATGCAAGAAGTCTTCCCAGGTGTTATGGTAGTGGGTCCCAGCCTGGCAAAAGCCCTCAATAAGAGTAATCATGTTTTCCCACTGTGTCTATTTATCAAAATTGAGGTCGTTTGCAAAAAGTCAACCAAGCTGTGGCTACAAGCTCTGCCTGTTCCAGGCTAATACCAGATGCTGTGGAATTGCATGGTCCATCTCTCCCCTTTTCAGAGGCCTTGAGTCTCTGAAGAGACAGTTTCACCAAGGAGCAGGGTTCTCCATGGTTTAGAGTGTTTGCTTTCCTGCACCTAACCTTGTTTAGGGCTAGGATTACTGCCCAAAGACATTAGTGCCTCCCAAGACACATGCACTGCAGCAACGAGGACATGGTTTGCTATGGAACTGTCTCATTATGGCCTCCTCCTTTCAGACATCGACCCCCATGGGAAGCAGGAGGCCCCAACACGGGACCTCACGAGTCAACCTCACAGCAATCAATCCAAACCAGATTACCAAATGCAATGAGCGCCCTATGCTGGCGTAAAGCGACACCTCAATGAGGCTCTGAGAGGAGATAAAGCGGCAGCACTTCCCTCTAATCAAGACTGTTTTGCCAGCCTTATTGTTCTGAGACCCAAATATTTACATGTTTTGTCTTAAGGAGCAGAATAGGATTTCACAAGGCAATTTGATTTGGGCACAATTTCCCCTTAATGCACTGTAACATAAGCTGCCCACCCTCCAAAGCCATTAGTGCATTCAGTCCACGCAAGCACTTGAGTCAGGAGACCCCCACCTGCTTGGAGGCGATGGGGAAGGACGCTGTCTTGTCTCTGGAAAACTGTACTATCTGACAGCAAAGACCCCAGACCTATGCAATGCTCACCTGAAAGGCTGATGAGCCCTGAAGAGCCACCTCACCTGGACCTAAATACCTCTAAAAGCAGTAACCTCGTGGGGGGGGCAGCAGAAAGCAGATGCTACATCTTGCTGTCTTCCAATAGCCACTACACAAGTTATACTAGTCCCTCCTGATCTTCTGCTTAACATTTACCAGTCCTCCACCCCGAAGCACACAGAAGAGGAACCAGACTACCCCTTTTACAAGCAGTAGATGACTTCCAAGGAAGGCCAGGCCACTAGGAATATAAGTGCCCCTCATATCGAAACAACAACATGGCCCCAAAGAAGTTGCACAGACTGTGGTACACACCTAAGAGATTCCAAAAGATATGTTGCTAATTTCTTCAGAGAGAACCAGCAAGGTTTTGACTGCTATTTGAAAATGACTGCCTTCATCTCAATTCATAAAGGGAAAAAGATGTCTGCTCCTCACCTCATATCGATCTCATTGAAGGTGGTCAGCATGGCACAAGTATTCTGAGCCTCTTTCAGCCGCTGAGCAATACGCTGGCGCATCCTATTCATTTTCACCTGAAAATTAAATAGGTATAAGCAGAAGCTGCCTCAAGCTCATCCAAGGAGAAAAATGCACAAGAAACTCAAAGGGCCCTTCTCCTGCCATCTGACTGACTAGCAATAGATGCCCAGGACTTCGGTCTCCCTGAGAAGCATGGTGGGCTGAAGAGTTGATTTCACTGCTCAGCCCCACACACAGTTCTCTCGAAAAGCAGTGCTGAAATGCATCACCGTATAACTACTTCTGACCTCAGGACTTCCAAGCATGCATAGCTCTCCAGTATGTGGCTAACATGAGAAGAGCAAGACTGCCATGAAGCAGATTACTCAACCTTTGTTCTCTTAAGAAGGCACAAGGCAGCTCCAGCAGCCTCAGCGTTTTTGCTGAGAGCGTGTGGATGGACCAAGCATATCACACTAAGTCCTGTCTTCAGTCATCAGAGCTCAAGACTTCTGCCTAGAAAACACCTGTGTCAGATTGGTCCTGGCTCCTTCTCCATCCCACCCATAAGTGGTTCCTTCACGAAGAGAACCTCATCTGTCACAGCCCCACAGAGCTGGGTGTGTACAGGTAGATAAGACACATTCAGAAAGCTCAAGGCTTATCCCACACAGATTATCACCTACCAAAAGAAGTGCTGGCAAGGTTCCTGTTCCCACAGCTTACCCTATGCTCTGATCTGGCACCTTTGGTGGGCACTGCCTCCCCAGGAGGGGCTGCTGCTGGGGCTGCAGCCGGCTTCACTGCAGACACTGAGGGTAAAAAAGTCATCAGTCAAAAAGGGAAGCCAGGCAGAAAAGCTCTGAGGTAGAAAGCACGTTTTAACTCCTCGCTTAAGCAATGCAGTTAATAAGCAGCCTTCAACTGGGCTCGGATGATTCCATGAGCGTAGCTGAGCTCTCCAGTCTGGAACATGCAAGGGAATAATGCAGGAGGCCTTCACCATAAATGCCAGACTGTTTGCAGTCTTTAACCTTAACACACTCTCCCCAAAGAAGAGGGGCTTGAGAACAGGAACAAACAGCCGATGTCTCACCTGGTTTGCTGTCGATGGGCTGAGTTGACACAGGCGGCACTGGTGGCATTGTAGTGGGAATTGGTGCTGCAGCAGGGGGAGGAGCAGCTACAGGTTCAGGGGCTGCAGGAGGAGGGGCTGCAGCTGGTTTAGCCTTGGCAGGAGCAGCTGAAAGTACAAGGAAGAACCATGGTAAAGGCAACAAATTCCGCTGCCAGGGATCTGAGAGTCTGACCAACCTGATAGAAGTTAACTCTCCAGCAGCAGAGCGTCTTTATGCTCTCAGCACTGCTGAACTGACAGAAGCCACCACAAGAGAAACCCATGGTGAAAGTGCTTTACTCATCAACACCATCAATCTCCCCACTGTCCAGGAGACTGGCTGCTACAAAGAGGGTAAAAAAGGAGTTTTATCAGGGAAATGCCCAACTAGTTTTAGCTTAGAGCTCAGTCCTCCAGAGGGAATAAAAGAGAAGTTCCCCCCTCAGAAGGGCTAAAACTATGGTTTTTTTAATGGACAATAGAGGAGTATTTTCTTCCAGTAACAGAGGCAGATGAAGGAATTATTTAACTTCCCTCAGGATCTCTCTAATGCTTTGCTCTTATCTTCAGAAAAAGACTGGTGGAAACAGGAAGGCCTGACTTACCTCCAGTTTTCCTGAGTTTGAACAGAGGTGTCCCTCCTTCCACTTTGCCACCGTCGGGTACCAAAAGGGCTTCAATCACACCAGCTGCTGGGGCTGGAACTTGCACTGATGTCTGAAGAAAGGAAAATCAAATTCCCCCAAACACTGTCTGGAGGACAAGTGCTCAAGAGAAGATGCCAGTATATGCAGATATACATTGTAATTTGGCACAGAGAGTAGCTATGTCTCACACCATTTGCACCAGTTTTGACACCCTCCACCAGGATTTTGTGTCAACAGTCAGAAGTTTTAGGAGATGCTGGCAGTGCAACACACAGCCTGATCTCCAGGGTACAGTCAATAAGTGACCTCCTGACAGCAATACTGAAATCAGAACTTGTCAGAGAATTCAGCACGAACTTCAAAGCTTAACAGTCCTTTAAGAGGTGGGCAAACTTAAAGCCTAAATTCAAAACAATCTGAAGACAACCTACAGCTTGCAGATTTCTTCTTTGTTTAAACACAGTTTTCAAAGCTTAGACCATTCTTGGAATTGGAAGGAGGAATTGAACTGTAGCTCCAACAAACATCAGTACCACTGATGATGACACAAATGCATGAGTAAGGAAGAGTTATTAAAGAATTCTCAATTAAGGAACAGCCAGCTTTCATACTAGATGAGAAAAACTTTTCTCCATGAAGAGAGCAGGAGACACAGTCAGGGCCTGCAGGCTCTAGGAGCTCTTAGCAGGAAAGGAGCCATACAGAGTACCTAGAAAAAACTAGTAAGTAGAAAAAGTTTTGGTACAGGAAACTCCTACCTTGTCTGTTTCAATCTCACACACCACTTCATCTTCCGCCACTGTGTCTCCAACAGCTGAATGACAGATATGAAGACCACTGTGAGGAGGGAAATGTGCTCCAGCCTCCCCTCTTTACCCAGAGCAGTCTCTCACACTAACCCAGAATTTTTTCACCTCAGTTCTCCACAACTTCTAAACAAAAGACTAACTCAAACATCTACTGCACAGTCGAGAGTATGATTCCATCTTAGACATCTCCTTTCACCCAACATCACCCATGATGAGGGGTGATGAGGCAGTAACTGCAACCCTTACCGCTTAGGAGAACTGCAGTTAGCTGCCTCACGTCACAGACTAAAAGGCACAGAGCAGGCTGTCAGCCAGTGAACTATAATGCATCCCTGAGCTGTCCAACACAGCAGCAACAGTGCTGAGAATTTCAGGGAAGAGGCAACTGCTTACCTTTCTCCCACCTGACATCTCCTTCTGTGACTGACTCTGCAAAGGCTGGCGTGTTCACCGTAACTACGTCATCTCCTGTGAGAGAGACAGACAGACCTGAATACACTCAGAGCTTGAAACTTAAGGCATTGCTTCATTCTTGTCATCACAACTCTTCTAAAGGGGGTAGGTCATCAGATATCAAGTGCTGGCTTTCTCCTTGCTTCAACACTGATTAACATTTAAACACCAGAAAAATTCCCATTTAACTGGAAGTCACATTGTGACAGGAATGCCAGACGAAATCTCTAGGGCCCCAGGGATATAAATCCTCAGCCATCCATGCAGGCAGGACAAGCAGCGAGCCTTGGCCAAGGATGGAAGGTAGCTTCAGCTGTTGTCAGGACAGCAAGAGGCAGTAAAAGAAGCATCCTGCTAACTCCTGACTTTTTACTTACTACATACTGCAGTGGTTCTGAAGTACCGGACAGTGAAGACACTGGAGCTATTCACTCTGCAGAAAGAGACATGAACATGCAAGTACGTTCCTATGCAGCTGCCAGCACCAAGCTCAAGTACAGAGTTTACATTTACTTAACTGATGTGAAAGGCTGCTTGGCCTCCTACTTACTGTTCACGCTGCAACAATCCAGTAAGACAGGAAACCTATTCTACCATCACTAGTGCTCTCAGAAACTCAGTGAGAACTCGCAAATATGGAATTTTAATTTAGGCACACAACGCAACAGAAACCCTGTGGTTTAAATACGGATTAAAGGGCGATCAGACAACCCACCCCATGTCCAAGACTAGTGTAGTAATAATTTTTTACCTCTGGATTAGGACTGTCACACCTACAAAAGTTGTTAGATTGCTCAAAAAAAAAAAAAAGGAGAAGAACCATTAATTGCCTATGGCAATACACCCAAGAGACAGCTATTTCTCTCCACCATGTTTCTTCATAGAAAGCTGGCAATCCCAACTGTTCCAAAGGATGATTTTTATACCTGAAACAAACATGCATTAGCATGTGCTCCAGCACAGGCTACTTCATACAAACAGACTGGAATTTCAGGCTTTTATGCATGTGCTCTTAAGGTTATTTACCCAAATACATTTTTAGAAAACCACCTCAACAATGCAAACCCTGCCATATGAACAACAGCTCTGTAAATGACCCCTCTTCTCCTGACAGAAAACTGACCATGAGACCATCCCAGACCAAATAACACCTCTAGTCACCGGTCTCCTCATTCCTGACCCTTCCCTGTCCTCTGTATTGGTTCCAGACAAAGCTTCTTTTCAGCTCCTGATGTGCAAAACCTAGATTTTGTTAGGGCTACTCCACGCTCCTGCGATGTGCACAAGGATTTCACAATAGCCAACTATATTGTTTCTCAGCCCCTAAATCTCATCAGAGCTGGCCCAGCCCCGTTCTCTCCACATTACAGCTTTCCTGGGGATACTTACAGAAGCTTCCTGTTGTTTGCATAAGCTAGTCCCTGGTTTCCAGCCACACCTGTGAACGAGAAAGGAGTTACCCCACGGCAACATTATCCAGCCCTCGGGTGTCCCTGTCAGGTGAAAGAATGCAGAGGACACCACTGCTCAGCCTGAAATAAACTTGGGACTAAGTGGGGAACACAGAGAAACCTCAGTGCCATCAAACCTGCCCAGCTTGCCAGAAATAGTGGTCTTGTCTTCATCTAAATTTACAGGGAGGGGAAAAACAGTTACATCTTGACCTCAAAGCTAATTAAGATAACTGAAAAGAGCAAACAAAGCAGCAGCCACCTCAAGTCAGAATGAAACCAGGGAACAGTTATGAGGAACACCTCTAGGACTGCTGAGTTATCCTCACCCATACAATGGGAAGGAGAAAGGCATCAGCATCCAAAAAGGCACCCCCTAGGACATCTCACAGTCTCATGGACAGGTAAGGAGGAAAGAAATGAATGAAAAGAGGGCAGAGTAGCCAGCCACCATCATTCCTATTCTCTGCCCACTCCCTGTCCAGACAATTTATTTTCCAAAACTCGCAACAGGGAACTCCTTTCATAGCTTCTCTGTTTTCCCTTCCCACACTGCTCACATGGTCTGACATCTCAATTTTTATTACGAACTGTACTTCTGTCCTTTGTCTTACAGGGCACTGGGCAGTCTTCCAGACTGATCTTAAAGAGAGTCAGCATAGAAACTGGAGAACATAATTATCCCAATTACAAAATGCCAGAAGAAAGAACCATTTCCCTGCTTGAGTTTTTAAAAAAAGCAATACAACTTTTACACCATCCCCTATTAAAGAGCTGAATTGGAACCCTAGAAATAAAAAAAGACAAACATATTTAACTGGTTTCTAAAAGTGGAATCAGAAGTGAGTGATGTAATGCTATATAAACATAGCACAGCTATTCAAAACAGAGCTCTAAGTAAAATCAGTTTAAGTACCGAAGTGGAGCTCACAGGCAAACCAGATTTCATATATCACATAATATTCACCCATCATCTTCAAATGAGTTTATTAGAGAGTAAGTGCTCTGCAAAAGCACACACTTCAAGCACTGCAATACATTGTTGTGAAATCTGTTGCTGTGAAATCTTCACCAGAACTAAAGGGATCAGGCAGCACTCTTTCTTGCCTGAAATACATGATTGACCGAAACAAACCCCAGTCAAACCTATTATCAACCTACTTCATCAGCTCTATCATTTCTAGGTAGTTTGAAATTTAAAAAGTGTAAGACTCACCAGACTGAGAGCATCTTGCCAGAGTACAGTTCCCCTGCAAGAGAGAAGACGATCTATCAGTAGTGCAACAAGACAGACCCAGTCTAGAAGGAGTTTGGTTTTTCCATGAGACCTGAATCAGAGACAGGACCCACCATTTCCAAGCTCCAGTCTGCAGGCATGCTACTTTCCCACAGTATGCTAGAGCAAGAGATGGTGAGACCACCTACCCACTTCTTTTTGCTTTGTCTCCTCCCAGGGTACTTCCTAGGGCAGTAATGTTAAATTTGATGCTTTTGGTTTTCAGCTGTGGCTTCAGCTGTTTTGACCTTTTCATGTACACTTTCCTCTTCATGACTTCTAGTAAAATTTGCTATGAATGAGAAGGTTAAGGATAGCTACTGGAAATGATGAAAAAACATCCCATGATATTTTACTCTTATAGTCATGAATACAGCATCTAGGGGTTTTTAAAGTTTGTTCTAAAGCTATGGAGCATTTGAACTCCAGAAGCCAGAATTCACCTCAATGGCAAAATTTCTATCACCATGAGTAACCCTGAGAATAGCTCAGATAGATAAAACATGGTGTTCAAGGCACCAGGGTTGTGGGTTCAGTTCCTGAATAGCCATTCACTTAGGAGTTGGACCCAATGATCTTTGTGGGTCCCTTCCAACTCAAAATATTCTGTAATTCTGTAAGCCAGGAATTTCACCTTCTTGTGATGTTTCACTTCATACTCATGTAATCATTGACTGCACTCCTAGCTCAGCATAACAGTCCGCAAAAGACATTTCAAAGATATTCCAGTTACTTCTCCTAGTCACAGAATCACAGAATACTACGAGTTGGAAGGGACCCACAAGGATCATCTAGTTCAACTCACCATCTAACGCCCGTACAGAGACTGAACGCACACTCCAGAGTGGTGAACATAAACCTAGTTCCCTCACAGTCTAGCAGGCCACTCCGAGCCAGGAGGGACCCACAGGACCATCCAGCCCAACATCCCCAGCTAGACCATGTCACTGAGCTCCTCATCGAGTCTTCTCTTAAACACTCCAGGGGCGGTGACTCCACCACNACTAATCTCGAGCCACTCCTCCCCCAGCCGATAGCGGTGCAGGGGGTTGTTATGTCCAAAGTGAAGAACCCGGCACTTAGACTTGTTAAATCTCATACTATTAGAATCTGCCCATTTCTCTAGTCTGTCAAGGTCCCTCTGAAGGGCCCTTCTACCCTCTGGCAGTTCAACATTTGCCCCCAGCTTGGTATCATCTGCAAACTTGCTGATGATGGACTCAATTCCCTCCTCCATATCATCAATAAAGATGTTGAACAGTGCCGGGCCTAACACTGACCCCTGTGGGACTCCACTAGTGACTGGCTGCCAGCTGGATGTGGCACCATTCACCAACACCCTCTGCATCCATCCAACCAATTCCTAACCCAACATAAAATGTTTCCATCCAGTCCATGCTCTACGCGTTTCTCCTGAAGCTTATTACACATTTCTCTAGCACCAAACCTGAAGGTCTGGAAAACCAAAGAGCTCTTTAAAAGCAATAGGAAAATATGACAGTAACCATGACTAAAATGCAGTCACCTAGTTTAGAATGACAGCTACTCAAGAGCTCAAAGCACTCTTATACTGCAGCTAAGATAAGAGGCAAAAATCAGATTCCTTTCACATCTCCAGCATCTGAAGCGAAGTTTGCAAATAACCCCTGATTTCAGCTTCAGCAGAGCAAGCAGGATGGGATACGACTGATCTTCAATATCAAAATAATTTGAGAAACTGTGTGGTAAGACAACATAGAGACCAAGGACCAATGACATACAGTCGGGTCTCCTATATCACAGGCCGCGGTCTTAATCAGGTCCCACAAAGCCCTACTTCTGCGTTGCATGGCAGCTCATTAATATGCAAATTTGCCCCGACCCTCACACAGGTACTTCACCTTGTACTTAACCTTGGCACACTGTCTACAGGACTGAGTGTTACAGCATAAAAACATACAGTATTTAGTGACTTCATATCAAAACTAGTAACAGGCCTGGAATTGACCCCTTGGCTGTTTAATTATCTGAGCTTGTCAATGGGTTTGACTTCTTGGATATTAACACAGAGTCAACTCAGTGATCAATGGGTAGTTCATCAGGAATGCAGGCAGCCAGGCTCACTTGTTGCTAAGCTCCAGCACAGCACCCTGCTTACCACTCCACTGCAGGGATCAACAATCCCAGACCAACAGTCCCGCAAAACCAGCTTCTGCCAGGGGCTACTGGTGCCCCTGCCCCAAGTCTGGCTGGGGAAGGGAAGGCAGGAAGCACTGTGCAGACTTTGCAAAGTCATCCTGAATGCTACAACACCTAATCTTGGTGCAGCACTGGCCTCTGCTAATTCTGACCTGCTTCGTGTAGAGCCAGACCTAAGTTGGGATAAGTAAGTTAAACTTCAGCTGAACTCTGCTGGGTCAGCCATCTAAAGCGCCACAATCTTTGGCACATACGGTAGTTCCTGTATTGATCAAACTCCTTCCACTTTCCATAGTGTCCCAGATAAAACGGAGTCAACCACAAAGAGAAAATCAAGTGACCGGAGTTCCCCTCTGCACACTAAGGTTTTCCTGGGTGATTTCTTAAAAAAGTGGTTCAAGGCATTTCTAGCATGGTAGAAAATAAATTGTTAAGAAAGGAACAGCCTCAGACTGAAGCAAAACCAGAAAATTCTATTTGCTCAGGACCAGTTAAAAGCGGAAAAAAAAAGACATTTAGGAGGCCTGTCCTAAAATAAATCACTGTGAGAAAACACATCTGTATCTCTCTTCCATGAGAGATTCCAAGTTTGTGCTTCAAAACTGCCAGAAAATTAAGGAAAAAAATTGCTATCACTCTAGCCTTCTGTATTTTAGGTTAAGAAATGAGGGAAGGAGCTTAACGTTGAGGAGGAAGATATTAATAAAAAATACTGAGATTTCTCTGGCCTACATTCTGCAGAATTGCTGTTTGCTACCTCTCAACTACAGTACCTCAGAGATGCACAGGCAGCTCAGGAGATGCCCAACAGGGCTGTTTCTGTTCCCTTTTTCCCCCGAATGAATCACTGTGATTGCATCTGTTCCTAGTATAACCTGGCTAAATCTGCCTGCCACTGAAGCTTTTACAGCAAAAACGGAAATGTTTTGGTTTTGCTACCTGGCATTAGCACTTGGGTCACTTTAAAAAGACAGCTTTCACTTGGCGAAAGAAGTCTCAGTCTAATTAGCTAGTGGCTCGTGTATCCAGTGATTAATTTTTCCCTCTCGTTTCACATGACTTCTCAGAACTGTTTTTATAACTGTCATTATGCCAAGTGACCCTGGCACACACCATCTCAGGCCACAACTTTCAAGGAACCATCACCTTCCAGTAGGTCACTAGACACTGGAACAAATTATGGAACACATCAGCTAAAGCAACAGCCTGTATACCATCAGTGAGAACAGGGTAAGTATTCTGATGCACAGGACAGTGCAGCTCATTTCAACAGATCCAAAGCAGAAGCCCAGTGCTGGGAGCTCTGACAACAGGCAAAGCAGCAACCAGTTCTCCAGAGCAAAGCAACTGCTGCTTCACAAGGGATAAGCACAAACCACTGCTACATACAAGAACTCCACTGCACAGCTTTCACAGATACCAACACAGTGCTATACAGCATGGGAGGGCAGATGCCGAGATGGGATGGAGATAACAAGGTTGAGTGGTGAAGGATACTGTTACTAAGACAACAGGTTGAGAACTGCTCCAGCACAAAAGGAGGATCATAGGGGGAAGGAAAAGTTTTTTACAAACACCTCCCCGGATAAACAGGACTTGATTCTCCAATCACTGAATGCAGCTCCTGATCAAACCATTCTTTTTCAGACCAGCTCTTCTCAGGACTTTTTCAGGTCATGCTTCAACAGCTGCCTGCCCCCACCCTGACTCTTACATGCTACAGGCTATTGATACCTACTCGTGATTTATACTTTTCTCTCGTGATTTCATGATATATGAATTCAGGACTTTTTTCTCTTTTACAGACAGTCAAAATCCAGCCAAATTTCCTTACCCTCATTGTTTCCACTCTTCTCCCATTCAACCCTCCAGTGCTGAATTTTGTATGTGTCTACTCTTCTCACTTTTCCCCTGAGAGACTTGCCAAGTCCTGTCACTTCTTTCTTTCTGTCTCTCTAACAAGCCTGTATTACCTCTGCCTCAAAGTTTGCTGCCCATATCACTGCTCAAATTGAAATCAGACTACTACCACTCAACTTTTCCAGTACAACTAACTGGTTAATTAAAATAATCTCATTTTCCTAGCACTCAGCTAAAACCTCCTGATTTGCAGACTAGTTTCGTAAAAGGTTTGAATACTCCATCTGACTTCTCTCCTGTTCTGTGCAATTACACAGCACCACTGAGAGCTGACAAAGCATAAACAATGCTAAAATGCCACTTAAATGAGGTTGTTTTAAACTGCGCTGTAATCATTTTGTATCTGCATACATCTATAAGGAACCATCTAGTTACAAGTTGCTTACAGTGCAGTTTCGTATGTACACACACACTCGGAAACACAAATCTTTTTGTCAAGCCCGGAGACAAACATTTAACACAGAGTAACCCTAAGAGGAAGCACGACACAGTTATACCTCCAACATTACAACCAGCTGCCAACAATTGCTCGCCTACATTTACACAAAGGCTAAGGTCAAACCTCACGCTCTGAGGCTGCAGCTGGTCATCTGGAAGAGAAGTGGTATTTTAACTCCTGTCGGTCTGCACATAAAGCCGGGAATGTTTGCTGCTGAAATGGAAGATGCGTCCGGGAGTCACCGCATGACAGGACCCAGCTGGCCAAGGGCAGCTCCGGGGCTGAGCAGTCCTTGGGCTTTGCCAGCCCTCGGTGCCGCCGCCGCAGGTCACGGCCCTGTGCGCGGGGTCGGTGCCAGCTCTGAAAGCCGAGCGCGGAAAGTACAGACCGAGCCCGACACCGGCCGGACCCGCCCGGGAGCGTCTGTTCCACCGCAGGCCGGTGGCTGCCAACCCCGAGGCCCCCGGGCACCGCAGCCAGCGGCGGACGAGGACGGCGGCGCTGGAGACCGGCGGGGCCCGGGAGCCCTTCCCTCCAGNAGGCAGGGTTGAGGGGCTGGGACAGGCCTGGGACACCCCGGTGTGTCACCACATGTGTAATAAAAATATATACCTAAAACCTGTACTTGTTACATATCAACATATACACATGCGTATACACATTATATGTACAATCTGTGTGTCTGGAATAATAGATCTGTGTAATGATAGATAATGCTATGTATTCCCACAGGGTGCCGTTCATGACGCTCTTCATTGAACCAGCTCCGGATTTTGCTGCAGGGCAGCTGTGCCAGTGGTTTTCCTGCTCCCCTTGGCAAACCGTGGGGTTGGGTTCCCCTGAAGTGACATTGCTGGGATGTTGCATGGATAGAAATGGGCAATGAGGTCATCTCACTGTGGCAAACAGGAAAATGAGTCGACAAGTAATCCCTGTTCCTCAGATGTGGTCTGTGTGCTGGAAATGTTTGTGAGTCCCCCAGCTGGTTTCTGTTTTCTGCCTGCTTCCAGGTGGGGAATCCCTGGTGGAATACAACCCAGGGAATCTATTTGCAGCGTCTGAGAATCATGCTGGGATAGTTACAAAAGGCTGTCTGGCACCCAGGCATCTCTCAAGGAGCCAAGTCTGGGTTATGCACATATCCTCAAGTTATGCATTGTTTAATAATATATGAATGGTAAACAGCAACCTTTGAAATATGAGATCATTTTCAAAGGCAAGAGGTTGAATAAAAATAAACAGAGGATAGTCTCTGAGGCTTTTGAGATGTGCTGACTGCAGTAATAAAACACAAGCAAGCCAGAAAGTCTCTCTGCCAGGGATGTGTTCAGTCTTTCAAGGTCTAATATCCTTGAACAATATTGACCATCTGATGTCAACTGCTTTTAACCACAACCTCCCCTCTACCCAATGAATACACTAAATGTTGCCATGCTCAGTAAGCATATGGAGGCAAAGCAGATGAAGCCCCAGGAGTGGCACGTGTGGCTTTGTCCACCCACCTGCACAAATGAAGCATCCGACAACCACGCGTGGCCCTTGGGTTTGTCCCGGGGCTGAGGTTGGGGTGTGCTCAGCTGGGAGGGATCCCAGCTCCGCAGGTTGCACACTGTCTCTAAAGCACCCTGTGACAAGCAAGGGACAATGTATTGCTGCTGTTCCTGTGTTGTCCCATTTCCTGACCATGCCCTACACTGCATACCTTCAGGTCAGCAAAAACGCATACATGTCCCTATGGTGGGGGAAGCTGGAAACGCCTGGGCGCTTTCCATGGGAAATGTGTAGTACCTGGACTCCCAGCCGGCTCCTTCCTTTGCCTTTGGCACTGGTTGTCAGCCTGGCGTACTTGCATCGTCTCATGAACTGTTCACCATCCTGGGTCCTGGATGGCGTTTCCAGGCCAAATCCAGGGGGTGATTGCTCTTCCGGCTCTTCACCCTCTTGGGCAGCCGGTGGCTCGGCACCAGCCCTTGCCTGTGTGACTCCAGGGACTACAAGTGCGGGAGAAGGCCGAGCAGCAGGGAAGGTGGCTGGACCCTGGTGCTGGACCTGACCTCCGAGGTGTCCATCTGCATATTCAGAAGTCATTCCCAGCTGGTTGGCTGCCTCCGGCCTCCCCACTCCCTCTTTAAAAGACCTGAGCGCAGCGGGAGGACGCGCTGCCTCTGCGGCTTCCCGCGGGCTCCTGCCTGTGGCATCCTGCGGTCCCTGCGCCCACCACCAGGGTCAGTGAGGCCGAGGGCTCCGAGCCGCTCTGGGCGGGCACTGCTGCCTGAACACAGAGGGATCCGGCGGCTGGGGAAGGCTTTGGGGGGATTTACGGTCCTGGAGGAGCGGCACGGCTCTCCCATCGAGAAGCGGCCGGGGAGCCCATGTGGGGCGGCTCGAGTTTTGGAGAGGGCACACTTGCCTACTGAGCATCTTCAGTTCGTTCCTCAGACTTTTTCTTCAGGTAAGAGGAGCCTCGGCTCCTTTTTAGTGTTCTGGAAGGTGGAACTCGTGGAGGTTGGTACTAAGAGTAGGAATCGAAGCACGCGTCTGCTAACTTTGGCCGGTAAAGAGCTGCATCAGCAGGAGCAGTTTGCCTGGGGCAGCACGTCCTGCTCCTGCGGTGCCAGGGAGGCTGCCAGGGGCAAATGAGGCCACGCACAGCGAGTGGGCCCAGCCTGGGACTGCAGACTCTGTTCCCTCCCTCCAAATCCCACCATCTCCAAACCAGAAGGACGGTGGTGCTGGAAACCTTAAACAAGGGGAGGGCTCCTTGCCAGCTCTGACTTGTCTCCGTACAAGGGAGGGTATCGCCCCAGGCTCCTGAGTCTGGGAAGCCTCAGCACAGGGGAAGGTAAACTCCCTGACCTTGCTGTTGAACACAGCAGAGGTGAGAACTTGTAAGCAAGTGCCAAAAGAAGGTGTTTCTGTTACAAACCACGAGACCGGTAGCGAGACCGGCTGTCTTGTGTCCATACTGTTGCAGAAAGGCTTAAGGCTGGATGGAATCTATGACTGTAGTGGGTTTGCTGTGTGACTTTGCTGGATGCAGCTGGCAGGTTAAGAGGTGGCTGCAGGCAATTGTGCAGCTTTTTACAAAAGGACGAGGCATGATGGTGAGAGCTGCCAGCATCCCAGCATTGTGCTGGCCATGGATAAACTGAGCAGTTTGAAAGCTCCCACAACAGACTGTTAGGAAAATGAATCCCTAATGGTCAGGAGGGGTGGGGAGACAACACAGGAGAGCAACAAGTGGTGTTGGATAACCCCGAAAAGACTTGGTTTGTAAAGACTAGAGCTCTGCAAAAAGTAGAGCTCTCCCGGACACCTACCTGGAATACAGGGCTGTTTGAAGGTGCCGTTTAAGAGTTGGACTCGATGATCCTTGTGGGTCCCTTCCAACTCAGAATATTCTGTGATTCTGTGAAAACAGTGAGAAGAAACCCATTTTCTGCACTGCCTGGAGGACTTGCTGTGGAGCAGACAGTCACGGGGACAGGACACTGATGGTATTGAAAATGATCAGACATTTCTGGGTGTAGTGAAAGAATCTCAGACTTTAAAGATGTCTGGAAAAGACACAAGCAGTCCTAATTCAGTGGTGCTAACCTATTGCCAATTAATGTGGATTAGGCAGAAGCCTCTCACAGGAACAGTTACTTTGTAATTGCCCAGGATACAAGTTTTTACACATTCTTTTGCAAAGCTAGCTGCACAAGGGAGTGAGTAGAGGGGGTGGATCTCTGCCTGACAGTTTTAAGCCTGGGGCTGCTGGCTCAGTAGTTTTTCTCCTCCCTGATAATCCCCATCTCCACTCCCTTTATTCAGTGTTTTGCCAAGCATTTAGGAACCCTGTGCTGTGTTAGCCTGAACATCTCAGTATGTCTGGCTTGCAGAAGGTCACATCACACTTTTCCCCTCACTGTGCCCCCTTCCACCAGCCTATTTGTGCTGGCCCAGCCCCTCAGCAGTCCCACCCATCCCTGTGCCTTGAGGGCTCTGCTGGCCAACGCTGGGGGCTGGCAAAAGCGAGCAGCAACCATGCCCTGGCCTAGCTGCTGCATGATGTGAATGCCTTCACCAGGGATAGAGCCGCTGTTCCGAGGTCTGCCACCACCACCCGGGAGCATCCAAACCCACCTTTCCCCAGGCGTACGTGGCAGAGGCCTCCCTCTGGTGCTCACCACCCTGGTACGCGAGTCCACAAATCCAGAATGGAGTTTCCCCAAATGCCTCTGATGTGGACACAGCTGGTGGTGTAGAAAGTTTGTGTTGCCAGGCACACCTGGGCCCAAAACCAGGTGAAATGTGCTCTGGGTATGATGAATGCCTGGCTGGTAGATGGGAGCAGTGGCAATGCCCAGGGCGTTGCTGCTGTGATGTGACACCCAACAGTCTGCTCACAGGTTTAGCAGTGCCCGGAGGTTTCTGCGGGAGTCATTCCCTGGTGAAAAATGTAGTTTTTGCAGGGGAGTGGTGATGCCATAGAAGTCTGTGAGGAAAAATTTCTGACCTTGTGCATGGAGAACTGCTGTATGAGGTCCTGTTTTTCGCTCTTTCTCCAGTCCCACACCACTAGCAGCTGAAACATCAAACACCTGGGAAGCCTGCCAGTCTGCCACTGGAAATGATCCCCAACCAACTGAGGATCAGCTCTCCAGTGTCCAGGCATGAAGACGATATGATGGATGGCAGGACTGGCTTTGACCAGGACAGAGACTCTGCCACTTCAAGGCAAGACCAGGGGCTGAAATCAGAACCCTGTTTCCAGAATAACTCTCTCTTGCCCTCCTGCAATGCATCCCTGATATCACAGCTACTCAGCCACCCAATGTTTGGCAGGAGCCTGGATCCCACCATCCTTTTCCCTTCCTCTCAGGCAGTGGCCCTACCTCAGGACAAGTGTGGTACATCTCCTGAAGAAGGAGCACAAGCCGTGGCTTTCTCTAGCACCCATGCCTCGGCTCCCATGACCTGTGCTGGTGATGGGGACCAGCTCTCTGACCAGCACCTACGAGCCAAGCGGGCCAGGGTGGAGAGCATCATCCAAGGCATGAGCCTCCTACCAACCCCTCAGACATTTGGCACCAGCCTGGAGGCAGCTTTCAGGCATGAGGGGGAGAGGACTGGTGAGATGCCCCAAGAGAACAAGAGGAAGCTGAGGGTGCCCCAGCAAGCAATGGGGACAGCTGGACGAGTAGTCCCCACAGAGGGCAGCTCCCATGCCGCGGGCTGCCAGCTGCTGAAAGAGCAGCTCTGCTTTTTAGAGCAACAGTTGAGGCGGCTTCAGGAAAAGTTCTACCAGGTCTGTGACTCTGGGGATGCTCCCCAAACCCAGAAAGATTCTGAGATGGAGCAGCTTCCTGGAAAGCCTGGAGGCAGAATGGACAAGGACAGTGCCGCTGCCACCAGCAACCCATGCAAAGCACCTCTCTGGAGGAGCATCGTGGAAGTGTGTGGGCTGGAGGATGATGATGACAAAAGTGACACAGGTGGCTTGCCCTCAGCAGTGAAGGTCCTCTCACAGGCACTGAAGCATGAACTAGCTGGAGTAACATCCCAGGTGGTAGACTCAGTCCTGAAGACCGTCTGGCCAAAGGCAGCCAGCCACCTCCAGCAGCAGCACTGCAGCCTCCTGGTGCTGGGGCCAGATGCCAAGAGAGAGTGTTTTTCTGGTGGGAAATGCAGAAAGCCACTTGCTAAGCCATCTCCCATGAATGGACTGGGCTCAGCCCAGCCTGAAGTCCTGTCAGGAGTTTTGGGGAAGAGCCTGGGCTCTCATGCTGGCTCCTTCAGTTCAAAGGGTGTCAGAAAATCCTCTCAGATATCCCGCATGGGTTATTCACTAGGCCCTGCCATCCCCATCCAGGACAGCCAGCTGCTGAGCCGGATGTATGGCCAGCACAGCCTCTGGGGCAGCAACTCTGGTGGCAGGCCATCTTCTCTGGATAGGGATCCTCTGGAACCCCTCAACTTGCAGTGGGGAACTGTCAAACTGAGGTCATCAGTTGTGAGACAGCAGGAGCACCATTCCCTGCCCCTGAGCCCTGTCAACATGGAGAGTCTGGCACTGCTGCAGGCTGGCAGGGACGGCTGCAGTGAGCTGCCAGCTGCAATGGATGGAGCACCCTTTGCCTCGACCCACATATCCTTTGGGGGCGGCTAGAGAGGTCCCTGGGAAATGTGGTCCCCTTGTCATCTGGAGCCACAGCCTGGCACAGCCCTTGCCCCTCTCCTCAAGGGCAGGGTCCCTGCTGCTCCACAGGGGGATAAAATGGTGTGGGCAGAAAAGGGGTCCTAAGCCATGGAGGGGCACTGCTGGTCTTCAGGGTTGGTTAGATGCTGTAGCATAGCTGTGGGTATAAGTCAGGAGCTCTCAAGCCTGCTCTTAGGCCATCCTAGACATCCTGTCATCCTATGCTATGAACAGGTGTCTCATGGAAATTCCTGTTCCCACTGGCCTGTGAAGTGCCATAGGGAGCATTAGCTTCTTCAGGGATGCTGAAGGGACAAACCAGGGATGAACCCCCTCTGCCCCACTGCCAGGCCATGGTGAGCAGTTATCATGGGCACCGAGCATGTATGTGCCAAGGCTGGTGCACAGGGACATCCTGAGTTTAGGGGCTGTGTGTGCAGGCTTTCCTTGACTCCAAGGCAGATGCAGGAGGCGCTGACCCCTGGCCACCTGAAGAAGGCCAAGCTGATGTTTTTCTTCACCCGCTACCCCAGCTCCAGTCTGCTGAAGACATACTTCCTTGATGTGCAGGTAAAAGTAGCAGTACCCAGGGCTGGTGCTCCCACATCATGTGGCACTTAGCCTGCCTCACTGGGCAACCACAAGGAAGGGGCTGTTCTCATGGCCCCCTCTGTTGCTGGCAGGAGCCAGGGGATAGCACCCATTTCAGCATGGGCTGCTCTAGGGTGGATGCTCAGGGCTATGGCAGAACTGGATTGCCAGGTCTTCCCTCTGTGCAATTGAGGTTGGGATTAAGGCACAACGTGGATGTGCCTCCCCACTTCAGGGCAGCTGGGATCTGAATGTTGCTGGGGAGACCACCACGGACATCCCCATGTCATTGTCTCAGCTGGTGCTTCTACAGCCCTGAGGCAGGGTGGGTTTGGACCACCCAGAATTGTATGGCTGGATTTGTGGGGGCTCATGGTAGGGAGGCTCTAATCTGATGTAACCCCATCCTCTGTCTCTCCCTTGGCAGTTCAGCCGATGCATCACCTCCCAGCTCATCAAGTGGTTCAGCAACTTCCGTGAGTTTTACTACATTCAAGTGGAGAAGTTTGCCCGGCAGGCCCTGCTAGAGGGTGTCGTGGATGCTTGCACCCTCCAGGTCTCCCGGGACTCGGAGCTTTTCCGTACCCTCAACATGCACTATAACAAGGGGAACGACTTTGAGGTGAGGAGGAGGAGCTTGGGGATGGGGATGGTGGGGTTTGCAGGAGTAAGGGGGAGCCAGGGACATGGTAGTACCATGGGCTGATGCCCATCTTGCTGCAGGTGCCAACGCGGTTCCTGGAAGTGGCCAGCCTGACGCTGCAGGAGTTCTTCAGTGCTGTCAGGGCAGGCAAGGATGCTGACCCCTCCTGGAAGAAACCTATTTACAAAATCATTTCCAAACTGGACAGTGACATCCCAGAAGGGTTCAAAGCTGCTGGCTGCTCCCAGGAACTGCTCCACAACTGAGCCTCAATGAAAGCAGCCCCATTTCCTGTGTGCAGCCACCATGTGCTAAGCACCTCTTGAGCACTGTGTACAGCATACATTATTTGGAGTATTCTCTTTCTGACCTGTAAGACAGCTCCTTGGGTGAGAACTACTACTTGCCTTAGGTGCTGGGATTTTATGCTGTGTATTTTATTCCCCTGACCAAAGAGAGTGGGGCCCCTCAGAAGGGAGGGACAGAGATGAAGCCATCAGGTTGGAGCCTGGGAAGTTGCCCTGGCCATCTCTCCCTATGACCCTGGCTGAGCTGCCTTCCTTCTCTCCTCCAGAGGGCCACAGACCAGGATAACAGCCTTGCTGTTTATAAAGCAGGCAGAGGTCCTAGCAGTGGGCAAAATTTTCTTGGCAGAGCAGACCAATGGATGAGCCTGATCCAAGAGCACAACTCAGTTTCTGTCCAGGTACAACATGTCAGTGTCTAAAGAAAACAGCTGGTGAATTTAAGCACCCCAAGGGGACAGTTGACTGTGTCTGGGAGATGTAAAAACAGTGTTTGTTGTAGCCAGCAAAAATAATACTCCCCCCTGCCTCCCCTAGGCTGTTTGACAAGACCTCCCCAAGCAGGTTACTGAGCGCTGGTTGCAGGGCCAGCTACTCCCCAGCAGTGTTATCTGTGATGCTGGAGGAAAGCAGGGTGCACAGCTGGCACTGCTTAGCACCACAAACAGCCCCTATCACCCGAGAAGGCAGCTCCACATTAAACACCCACCCATGTCCCCTCATACTGCGTTTCTGCTGGCATAACTGCCTCAAGCACCTCTGCTTTGCAATGTGCCCATGGTGAAAGAGAAGCATGTTGTTTGAGACCGATTGGTCCACGTGGGTTTAACACGAGCTGGTGAGAAACTAGGCCCTGAGATCTGCAGCCCCCTTGCTGGACTGGGTGTCAACTCAAGGAGGTTTCTTTACCCTGTGACAGGACTCAGCAGCCACTTGTGCACCTGATGGAGCATAGCAAAGCATTTTGTGTTAAGAGCTCTCTAATCTTTACAGAAGTGGCAGTGGGGAGGGAAAGGCTGTGAGGAGAAGGTCCTGGGAGAGGCGGCAGGAGGGTGCAGGCAGGGCAGCAGTATGTAACTGTGGATGAGAAACAACATATGCATGCAGAACTCTCGGGGAGAAAAAAGACAGAGAGGAGGTCAAGATGATTTTGGGTGTGCTGCAAGGTGTCATCTGGGTACTAAAGTGCAGCAAGTGACTCAGGAGAGGAAAATCACAGCTCCAGCAGAAGAGCATATGGGGTGATTCGCAAGAAGTGCATCTGCAGGAGTAAGGAAGTGTGTGGTAATATCAGATGTGACGTGATGGCTCTGGAACAGGGTTCTCTCCATGGCAAGCGTGGCAAAGCAGATTTCCTGCTTCTGTTTGTTTATTTCTTGAAGTTTGTATATTTTACAATGTAAAATTTACTTGTCCCATTTTTAAATAAACACATGGTGTAAGTTACCCCTTGTCCTGGGTCAATTAAGATGAAGCATGAATTAAATTTAGAAATACTTGAATTATATATAGAGAGAAATAAGAACTTGACTGGGAGAAAGGGAAAAAATTAATATAACAAATATATATATATATATGTTTGAACAATAACAGTACATTAAAAGAAAAAAAACAACCCCACACTGGAACAATGACAACTGTAAACAAGTAGCAAAATACACAAGCACAACAGGGTGCCTAGTTCAAGGGAAAACCAGGGCACCTCCAGGACTCCTGGGGCAGAGGAATAGGGTTCAGGGTAGGCAAACCAGTGGGGTAACAGCCAGTGGTCCTTTCCCGAAATGTCCGAGGGACTGCAGGGAGATCCAACGACCAGCAGGAGAGAAGCTGCGCTGAGATGAGAAGTCAAAGGTCCATGTGGTCTTGGGCGAAATGGCGGAGGTGAAAAAAACAAGGCGTCCTCCGTTCCGAAGGTCCAAATGAACCCCCCTCTGTGAGCCCAGCAGCTGTAGTTATAGGGCCTCAGGCCCCTCCCATGTCACAGGCCTTGTGGGCATGTCTTCACATGCCATTGGCCGTCACTCAGCCTGTCCTGGCCCTGAGGCCCTTCCCCTGGTCACATGCCTTGCTGGGAGGGGAAGATAAGAAAGGAATCCTCCATCGTTTGTCCAGTAGAAAGGAGAGAAAGCCCCTCCCCATGCCATATGCTTTGCCAGGAAGGGGAGATAAGATACAGGATCCTCCACTGTTTGTCAAGTGAAAAGGAGAAAGCCCCTCCCCTGGCCACATTCCTCACATTCCTTTCAGGGGAGGGAAGATAAGACACAGGGTCCTCCATGCCACATTCCTTTTTAGGGGAGGGAAAGGGAGATAAGAAGAGATACCTCTTGTCTGTTCCAGTAAAAAGGAGGAAAGTTTTACAATAGAACAAAAGGCCTCTCCCCATGACACCCCTTTACATCCTGAGAGACCTATTTCATAACTTCTGTTCCAAAGCCTTACCCTGGCAATTCCTTGCCTTTTGTTGGAAAAGGGTAACACTGCAGCAAAAGGGCTTAATCCTCCTTCTGGCATCTCTGGGGAGCCAAGCAGCCCCAGCATGAGCTCCTTTAAAGCTGCCCTCTGCCCTAGTGCCTCATGGTCAGTCTGCTCTGAAGTGCAACTTGTTGGGAGGGTCAGGAAGGTGGGGCTGGAAGCAGATAGAGACATCTCAAAGTTTAGGGGTGCCGGACTCAAACATTCAACTTCTGGTAAGTGCTGCTGGTGGCACTGTCAATGGCACTCTGCCATTCCTGCAGGCAATAACTACCTCAGAGCTTAAGTAATGCATTGTGTAGGCAAAACCAATATGTACCACTAGAAAAGGAAATGATGGCCTGGCTCAGGGAAGGGGTCAGTAAATTCATCCGGCCATAGCTAAATAATTAGGAACATAAGATACAGGTTTACTGGAGGCATCCTGCTGAAACAAAGCCCTTTCACACAGAGTCCCTGGGGGGAGCAGTTTCTTGCTTCCTCTGGAAACATGTTAAATTCATGAGTGTTAGTAAAGCAGCAAATGAGGGGCTGTGCTGCAGACCCAGCATCACTCCAGGGGAAGGTGAAGCAACACACAGACAGTGGAGATCAGTCTCAAAGATAAAACAGTGTTCACCAGGGCAGATTGGTATCTCCAGCTGATAGCAAAAGCTTTTTTCCTTTTGCATAACATGAAATATAGTACCTACATACTATTAGTGTGAACGACGGACTAGGGGATGGGAACTGCTGCTGTGCCAGGTGCCGGCTTCACAGCAGCAGCTACGGGAGCTGTTCTCCCAAGTCTTAATCAAAAGGCCTGTTGTGGTGCGACAGTAGCAATGGATCCACCCAGCCAGGGCAGCACCCTCCCTTCTGGAGCGCCCCAGCCCACCAGCTTCGCACCTCAGCTCATGTGGAGAGATGAGCACGGTGAAAATGGGAGATAACTCACTGCGAGCTGCATCCAGACAAGGCACTGCAGGCGGGCACTGAGCCAGGAAAGCCACAGGGTTTAGAGGGAGAGCCTTACTCTGAGCAAGGGTGCACAAATGGGTGAGGGCACAGTCAGCATCTGCTGGAAACTGTGCAGATTTTCCTCCACCCAGAGGCCACAGGCTAGTGCTCCTCTTGGGTGAGGGGTGGGGCAGCTGGGGTGGGAGAGGATGGGAGGCAGGCTGCCAGGAGCAAGCACACATGTCCATGCACACAAACACCAAACTAGTAAATCCATTTTTAAAAGCAGGCCTGATACACAATGCATGAGAATGGCTATTCAAGGAAAGCCAGGGAGAGCTGTGCATGGATCTCAAGGAAAAGCAAATTTAGGTAAGCACTCAGCATATGTGAGAATACAGTCCATGTTCATACAGTTTAAGAGGGATGTTGAGATCCTTGAGCGTGTCCAGAGAAGGGCGACAAGGATGGTGAAGGGGCTGGAACACAAGCCCTATGAGGAGCGACTGAGAGAGCTGGGGTTGTTCAGTCTGGAGAAGAGGAGGCTGAGGGGAGACCTTATCGCTCTCTACAGCTACCTGAAGGGAGTTGTAGCCAGGTGGGGATTGGTCTCTTCTCTCTGGCTACGAGTGATAGAACAAGAGGTCACAGTCTTAAACTGTCAGGGGAGATTTAGACTGGACATTAGAAGGAACTTTTTCACAGAGAGGGTGCTCTCTCATTGGAATGGGCTGCCCAAGGAGGTGGTGGAGTCACCGTCCCTAGAGGTGTTTAAGAAAAGGTTGGATGATGTATTTGGCAGCATGACCTGGATATCAGGGTAGTGTGTTATAGGTAAGATGGTGTGTTGGTAGCAGGATGGCAACAGGTTAGGTAACAGGTTTGGCTAGGTGAGGTAATAGGTTGGACTTGATGATCTCTATGGTCTTTTCCAACCTTACTGATTCTGTGATTCTCTGTGATTCTGTGATACATAATTCCTTCTCATCTAACTGTACAGGGAGGTGAAGTCCCATGTCCCTAAGACCCATGATCAACTTTTTTTTTTTTTTTTGGTAACACGCGAACACTACAAAGACCTAAAATGTGAGAAAGTTTCTATTTTTCTCCTTTTGAGATGACTTTCAGCATTTTCACAACAAGCAATCACACATACCATCAGCTTCTGCTGTATTTCTATAGGTTTCTCAAGTTTAGTCACGTTTTTTAGCACTAGTGAGTTGACAATTAGTTAAAAGGATAAGTTTAATGGTTGCAGTTGAGTTGGCAGTTGGGGGTTGGGAAGGTTAACTTTACTGGCTGTGTAGAGATAAGCAGGTTTGGAAACAGGCCCCCATAGCAGGAGCAGGGCAAAACCTGATCGAGACAAAGCCAACTCTGATTACGTGGAACAAAGGCAGCTCAGGCCAATCTCGATAGCAACATGAGGGAACTTCGCACCTGCAGCCGGGGGACCAACAGAAGAACAGATGAAGGCAGAGGCTCGAGGGGAAGGGACAGAAGAAACCCTGTGTTATAACTATGTATTTCTAGAAACTAATGGATATGTATAATCATGCTGTATATAAGGAGCTGTCCTAGCAACAGCAGGGGGCAAATTTGGCTGGAATGACCCCCTTCATCCCCAGAGCTGAATAAACACACCTGCTTTATGACTCCCTGTGACTTGTAGAGTTTGTTCTGTAGTCACTAGGCGTTTGATTAGCAGTTCATAAAGTAACTTTCATTTTGCGTACGAGGGTCAAACACTAATCCAATAAAATGGGCATTGTAAATTACCGACTAAACAACTCTTTAATGACATAGTTTGAAGTCCAATTGGCATGAGCTGAATGTGGCAGCTACCCCTCCTGGTGTTTATTGCTTTCTCACTAGTTGTCCTACTAGAATTAAGATGATTGTTTTTAAAAGTGCCAGTCTGTACCTGAAGGTTTTTGTCTTTCCACAATCATGGAAAATAAGCGAAGAGCAAGTGGTGAAGTCAAAACCTTCAGTCTGTACCTGAAGGTTTTTTTCTTTCCACAATCATGGAAAATAAGCAAAGAGCAAGTGGTGAAGTCAAAAGCTGTGAATATGAAAACTACAAGATAAAGGAAAAGAACTGAAACGTCAAGGAAAATACTTTACTGGATTTCCCACAGCATATTTTTGTTATCCATAGCTTTACCCCCCCCCCCCCCAATTATAAAAAATACTTCGTATTCTTTAAAAATAAATGTGACAACAAGTACATGTATATACATATCTATACATCTCTATATAAAAACTGCCCTCATTAGGTTCTTAGAGAGCAAGCACAGAATATTCAACACCTGAAGTAATTGTTTTCCATTTCTAATTTCCAGGTCTGAGTAAGAAACAATAGACATAAGGAGAACATTCAAAAACACCAAGAAATTGTGCTTATGGGAAGAGTGAGGCAGCCTTACAAATGTCTGTGTCTGCAAAGTCCCTATGACTGGCAGTGCAACCTGTGTACAAACAAAACCAATTGTAAAGGCTGGGTTTATCTAAAGCACTTTGAGATTAGTACAGAGAGTTTCGAAAAGGTAATGCTGTAGAAACGGTATTTTAAAAAGCCAGAGCACTCTCCCCTCTTGAGCAATCATTATGAAGCAGAATTATCATCTATTTATATTTTGCAATGACCCAGGCTGCAGCTGTGAGACCAGAGGTATTCTGGTTTGTTGTTTCTTTTGTGAAAGGCTGTGCCCATAGAATGGCATTTCCAACTGAGCACAGAACACCAAGTGCTTTTTAGTTGGCAGTGGACTCTTCAAACAACCTCTGGGTAGACCACAAGCTCCTGTGCAGCACGTGGAGTCACTACTGCTGTCAGAGTTTCACTGCCTTTTTCTCTGTCACTTCAAACAAACCATTTATTCTGCAGCTATTTCTAACCCAAGCTTCAAAGTAATCTCACTTCTATTTCTGACTAAACTTTTAATAAGCAATGTTATTCAAAATACCAGGGCAATCATTGCAGGAACTGCTTGCATCTGGTAGTTAAAAACACCATCTCAGTAATGGTCCAGTCAGTGAAGGTCTCTGCATCTATGGCACAGGTTCTTGGCTGTAACAAGCCAGGCCAAAGTTGGAGTGTTTGATCTGGTGACAAATGTTGTTTCAAGAAGCTCATGGAGCTTTGATTATTTATTGAAATGTAAAAGAGTGATAACCCTATACTCACCCATGTTAGCACTTAACTGAAGACTTATCCATTAACACTGTATTTGCTTGTGTAAGCATCTTCCATATCCACAATGTAACCGGGATGCTGGTGGCAACATTTTCTGCATTTGAACAGTCATACTAACCAAAGAAACAAAATCCTTGCATCCTTATGCTTACTCATAAGGATGACTGCATGTTATTTTTTAGAAGGGGTCACCTTATGCTAGAAGTATTATCTTTGGACCAGTTTTTCTTGAGCAGCTGTTGTGGGGAAGACTTCAATGGCACAGAGCATCTCTGTGGTGTAGAACAAATTGTTGCTGTGTGAACTCTTGAATAGCTGGGTCATAACTACAGAACCTTCTTTCTCCTCAGCTGCTGTAAGGTTGTTTCTATAAAACTGCTTTGTGTAGTTCAAGCAAAAAATTAGCGATTTCTTTCCTTTACACACTTGGGAACACCACTGGCCATCCTGTTCCCTGGCCCATGGCCAGTCTGTATCAATACACTCATAGTGAAGCCCATCATTTCCTCGTGGTATTGATCTACTCCAATCACCACATCACTATTTGTGACTATTTGCCCTCAAATTTACTGGTTATGCAAAAGCTCTAACTCTTAACTTCAGTTCTCAAGATCAATCCCTTGACAAATATCAAGTATTAAGGTCCCGGTCAGTCGGTAGACTCACAGTTACCATCTGATGAGCCTACCTCTCTTAATATTACTGTACAACCCACTAGGTCAGCCAACCATCAGCTTTGGGACCATCCAGCTGTATTTTCTGCAGAAGTTTTTCTCTGGCAACTAGTGGCAGAAGTAATCCTGTGAAGATCAGCTCCTCTTTGCAAACAATGCTGGAACCACTGTGGAAGGCGCTCCTTGGGAGTACGGCACTGGTATCACCTGAAAGCAGCATGTAGTGTTCCAAAGGTCTTTTCAGAAAAAATTGCTGGCCTTTGCATCATCCCTGTGACATATGCCAGTGATCCAAGGATCTTGCTACTTCAGCAGTTTGCAAAATTCACCATCACACAAAGCTACTCCTATAAGCCTTCTGATGTCCGTTAAATTGTCTTTATTGAGCATATTACTGAATGACCATGTGTTTGCAAGGATTCAGTGGCTTTTTCCACTGGAAATAAACCACAGAATTAAGAGCCCACACCCAAAACACAACAATGAATGCTGGAAGCTAAAGCTGAGAAAAGAGCCTCAGACATACAAAATAACAATTAAGAAAGCTGGGAGAAAGAAGGCAGAGAGGATAGAGAAATGCAAGTGTTGTATATGTAACTCTGATATGTGGAAATCTGTAAAAGTAATGGAGTAATGACAAGGTAAACATGGTGTTACAAAAAAATCAGGCCTTACATGGGAATGATCTATATGATAGCCCTAAATCCTAGTACTACAAATAAAGGAGCACTGAGAATTACATAATAGGGAGGAAGGTTTTATGCAGATACCTCTCCAATGTCTGTTCTTCCCATAAGACATTTAAACAGAACTGTAGCATTGGGAAAATTCCCTGCCATGACAATGCCATTCCGCACTGTTAAGATTAGCACACAGTTATGTTATCAATACATAAGACTGTAGCATAGCTTCAGACATTGTGTGCCTATGCACATGAATCCACATCACAGACAGTTCAGAATTACAAGTGATTCATCCACCATCCCACATTAAGATGTAGCATCTTGCCAAATGCAAAATGGAAAAGGACTGACTCACTACAGTAAACCCCCAGATAAAAATCAACACAATTAGTCTATGAGGAGTTAAAAGGCAATTTCTGAGAAGCATCCCTGAAGACATGCATCTGTGTGCCATCCCATTCAGGTAACAGGGCTTATCTGTTCCACATTAACTGTTCAGAGCTTGGCTCGGACGCATCTCGGGCACAGGATGGAATTCCTGTGTGCATAGGCGCCCTGGGTAACATGTCAGTGACACTGCCAGAGGTAGACTGCTGCTTCCAAAAGCAAAACTGCTCTAAAATAAACCAAATTCTGTGACAATGACATCAGCAAAAAACCACAGCCAAATGAAAAATATCCCAGTGGCTAACAGTGCAAATAAAAAAAATGGTGTCTAATTGCAAAAGCAGCATTTTACATATTATCTTACTTTCAAAACCTTGGTCCTTTATCACAGTTACAAAGTCAATAAAAATTAACTCATTATTTCCATTATTGCTGGTGTATCAAAGGTGGGGAAGAGTAAAATCAGACATAGTATCATAGTAAAAAAACTAAGAGTAATCTGACACTGAACGCTGAATTCCAATTCTTACACTGTGAAAAAGTATTTCTACCCTTTTATACTTCCAAAACTCCCTAGAATACCATCCAGTTTTGATTTTGCTGTTAATTTTTACATAATTCTATAATTCATTTTGTCAAGAAAGATGCCAACTAGCTATGCATTTGTAAAATATTTCAAAATATTAATGACCTTTAAACTCATTATTTCCATTATTGCTGGTGTGTTGAAGGTGGGGAACAGTAAAATCAGTAATGGTAAAAAAAAAAAAAAAGCAATCTATGTCTTGCATATGGACTCCATCTGTCCATTCAGCTATACTGAACTCTACTTGCCAGGCCTTTGCAACTTGACACAGACACAGAGAAAAAAGAAATTAAAGACTGAAACTTGAAAAAATATCCATGCAGAAGGCTCTGGAGGCCATGCACAGGGTCTTAAATCCCTAGTGCACTGGGCTTATTCAGCTAGAGAACTAAATGTAAAGGAAACCAATTTCAACATTACGCATTTAAGTTTTATGTAATATGTATACATACGAGGCATATTACACATTTGTTCATGACCTGTGCTAGAAAATGCAGAAAAAACCTATGCCCAATACGGTTAATTATCACAAGGAGAGAAGTTAATTACAGTCCGCCCTCTTCCACTTCGCACCCCCCACATAGTGACTTCACATCTTAGTGGCATTTTTCAGCGATTAAGGAGGCCCATTTCAGCACTGTGCATGTGTGACCTGACACGCACGAATATTCAAAGTAGGCAGGCATGAATATGCAAATTCCCCTCCCCCGCAGGCGCCCATGCAGTGGCAGCACAGCAGTGAGCCGAGCCCCGCCCTGGCCAGCCACGGCAGAGCAGAGCTGGGCATGCGCCGCTCCTGCAGTGGCTCGGCTTGAGCACCACCTGCCCCACTCCCCTCAGCTCCGAGTGAGGAGGCTTTGTGCAGTTATGAAAGATTTACACACTCTCAGGTTAGACATAGTGTCCGAGACTTTCTCAAGGTAGACGTCTACCCCGAGTATGGAGAGACCAGGTCTACCCACCCAGAGAGACACCGGGACAGCAACGCACATGGCTCCCCACACCCGTGTCCCCGGCTGCGCAGAAAAAGGTTTTTTCCCGGCATGGGGTGGCCACGGGCACCAGGAAGTGCCGACACAAACATCGACACCCAGCAGGGCAGTTCCGAAACAGCGCTGGAGCACCGGGGGGCGGTGTGAGGGTGCAGGGCAAATTTGCATGTTAATGAGCTGCCATTCTATGCAGATGGAGGGCTTCGTGGGTAGGGGGCAAGACTCGTGGTACCGCTGTATAGGAGACTTGACTGTATTTGTCTCTCCTGTAAATCAAGGAGATGTTGAAAACAGTTGTCCCTCACCTCAATGCACATAGCAAAGGACAAGTTAAGATAGAAGAAAATGCCATAATAGTCCAGAAAAGGAAAATCAGTGTGTACTACAAGAGACAAGTTATACATCTTTATCTTAGAAAGGTAAATCTCCTCAACTGGAGGAACTAATATACCAAAGTTTCAACCTAAAGCATTCATCTAAATAAGACACTGATAAGGAACTGTTGCATAAAGAGTATTTGCTAAGGCAATGACATTTGAAATCACTCACTCTGTGAATAAAAACACTCAGATGAAGAACATACATAAATTACCATCCTGCAAAAATGTACTAACCTCATTACTAACCCTGGATCTCAAACCAGTTGCACAGACTTGTAAGTAGTGTGTACATGTTTCTAAAGTTTTTTCACTAGGAATGACAACCAACCATATGGAAAAGAACACAGCATCTATATTTTCAGTCTCCAGAACTTAACACTAAGAAAGTAATACACTGAGAAGAAATGTATGAATTACGAGAAAACTGTTGCAATACTTCTTGAGAAGGACAATCTGTGCGAGATTGCTCAGCTGTAAAACACTGTTGAGAATCTCGTCTCCTAAACTTACTGCACTGGATGCCGCTGGAGAGTGTGCAGTGAAGAACAGCTTTGGAGAAATTCTCTGGACAATTGTAGCTTTTCAAATAAAATTCAAGACTATGACTTAGATGCAGAATCCAAGAAACTAGCATAGTGCAAAATTACATGATATGGTCAGCACTTCTGCGTCCCGCCAGGGAGACAGTGTTAAGAGTTGGACTCGATGATCCTTGTGGGTCCCTTCCAACTCAGAATATTCTGTGAAATGAGTTCTGTGCGCTCTGTAAGCAAAATATAAATCATGCCCATCTTCTATACAGTCCTTTCCTTCAATGTGGCACTTGCAAGTCTAGCTGAGGACTAGGAGAAGGATGGAAATCCACAGGACGAAGACAATCTTCTACAAACCAGCACTGGACACAACTAAGAAGACGATGGGAGAAATACTTATCACTGAATCATAAGTTTCAACAGTTCCTCAAACTAAACCAGAGTTAAAACAGGTTTTACTGAGGTAAATCTAGCTTTTTAGTTACATTTTTATTTTGCTCCAAGTTCATCTTCAAGTAGGAGGTAACAAACATGCAGAGTTAGCACGCTCCTAGCAATGCAGCATACTCACCATTTTAGTGTCTCTTCCCAAAAGATTTGTAGAATCATTGCTTAAAGGGTACCTGGATTTTCTTGTAAAGCTGTATCTGAACCATATATACTGAAATGAGGCTATAATAGACAGACTTTCAGGGAAAAATGAGAGGCTTATACCCAAGTTTACTTTGGGACCATCCCTTCAGCCTTACAGCAGATTCTCTCTGCCTGCTGGGAGAATGGAAAGGAGATATAAACCATTAGATGTATTCCAAATAAAGGAACATGCAGATTGTAAACTCCTTAGAAAAGGGCATTCACATTCCTCCTTAACTATAAAGTACTAGTGCTAAATGAGAAGAAATCACATTGTAAATTGCAGAAAACTATTTGAACTGTTCACATTAGAGTTTCAAGTATGTTCCACGGTAATAGATCTTGGTAGTGCCTCTGACCAAGCTGAAGTTCCGAGATTTCTTAGCCAGAGTGAAGTTAGCAGGTTCTTCTGTGAGAAGTGCCTTTAGTGCTTTGGTTTGGATATTTATCCTTACTTCTCATTATACCAGGAGGAAAAAATCCCCAACCAATAAAAGATGCGATAAGTAACCTTGTAAAGCTTCAGAAACATTATTTCTTGCTACAATATATTTAAAGACTTTACACTCCAAAAGCGGCTGTCAGCAAGTTAAATCCCATTTTCATTACATGTCAGCAGTTGTCAAGATTTTAATAGAATATAAAAAGACCATTTAATTTTGATGCCTCTCTTTAAAGAAGAGGAAAGACCTTGTTCCATATTTATACAACCTGTAGGTTCAATAGAGCACAAAATCTTCACTGTGGACTGCAAGTGATACTCCACACAACAATGCAATGTTAATCCACTGACATTTTTTCCATAAAAAGGTGGTCAGTTTCTTCCATGAAGAAACTATTGGTTTAAAACTGTATTAGGTAATATGAAACCACAAAAATGATTGTGGAATCAATATCAAGCTTTTCTTTCTCCAATGTAATTCTCACATGAACTCAACACTTTACTGCTATCTGGTTGTCATTCTCTGAAAAATCTTGATTTCTGTGTGACTCTAATTAAAGTGTACAATAAGATCTGCTACCAGACAAGTTAATCTCTCGCAGGTTCACAAATTAAAGATTTTGGCAACTGCAGTTCAATGGAAATGGAAGAACAAACAGCTCAAAACATAGTAGTAAATACTCATGGCTTCCACAAGTTTTGAGCCCCCCCAGATGAATAAATTGAAACAGCGTGTTTGTCAGTAAAGCTGCGTTTTCTGTCCTTCAAACTGCAAGTCTTCTAAAAAACCCAAAAGCTACATGTATAAAATGGCTAGTACTTGGAACAGTAACAGAAGTCAACAAAACTCTATTACTATCTGCATCAGACTTACCAAATCAGAATTAAGAAAATACTGTAATTTATAAATGCTGCTTAAGATACCTTGTCATCCACACAATGGTGTATGTCGCCATTAAAGTTGTTGTCTGTATCTGGGAATACAAATACTTATTTTTTTGCATTTTAAGGCCATCTATACCCTGAAGCAGGGAAGAGTTGCAGCTCTGTTCTGTTTCTGTGCTAATCCCCAGAGAAGCAACATTCTACAAGATTTAAACAGAAGAAATCTTAAGACTTTTTTTTGGTAATGTTTTAGTTTACATGTAATATGTTAATGTCTTGTGCTTCTAAAGAGAATTAAGAAGGACTTTGATATAATCATCCTTAACAGGCTTTTCCAAGACAAACTGCTTTCTAAATCAGCTTGCTTAGCTATACTTTTGACCTGCAGGCCAAAAATTAGTAATATCATATTTTCCTCCATTAATATATATATGTAATCAATTGCTAAAGCAGACATTTCAGACAGCAGAGCTGCTAGCACATTCTAGCCACACAAGACAAATGCCAGCTCAATAATCAGAGTAAAACTAATTGAATTCCCTTCTGTTTGTTTGTTTTGCTTTGTTTTTTTCTTCATTTAAATGGAGACTTTTCACTTCTCAGGTGTTCTTTTTTCCAAGGACCACTGCAATTATTATTTCTCTTCAAAGACAACACCATCACACGAATTGTGGTGAAGTGATGACAACCTTGCAGTCTTCATTTATTACCCAAAGTAATAAATGTTCACACACACCAACTTCATATAAGGAATATACAGACCACAGCAGACAGTTCAGATCCCATCCTAATAAAAAGCATCAGGAATTTCTCACGTAAAGTGGAGCATCCATTCATACATATGGATCTTGACCAGTTATGGAAACAATAATTGTCCCTGTACGCATGTACAAGGGAAACAGTATGGAGAAATACTTGAATGGCTGACACACCAGAACACAAGTCATAAGGAAAGGCCTTCCCTGTCAAAAAGATTTCATCTGAGAGGCAGAGAAATCCAAGAGGCAGAAAAATATTAGGAAAAAATGAAACCCCTTCATTTTGTCCAAGGCAGCTTTAAGGTTTTGCATATTACAGTAATAAATCCTATAATTCAAAGAGACCAGATCCTCCTGACTAGAAATCCAACACAGAATGGAAAACATAACCAGCTTAAAAACACTTTTGCCTCTCCAGTTGCAGTAACTTGCTGTGGCTTTGTTTGGCAACAGTATGCATTCAACCAACTTATGCAAAACCATGAATAAAGGAGCACATTCTGCTTCCAAACAGGATTAATCAGCTAGAAGGTGATAATTCACCTGAATGAAATATTGTCATTACCGATTTTCCAACCTACATATATGGGGAACACTTAAGGCTCCAGGCTGTCAAGCCAGTACCATGCAACTTTGGAAGAGACATCACAATGGCTGAAACACTCCACCGGTACGAATGAAAAAAACCAGCTTCACCATGAAGAACAAAGTGATTAATCTTGAGCAGAAATTAGAAGAGATACTTGGAGTAAAGAGTTCTTCAGTTGGTTGAAGGATTCTGACTCGTATCTGAAGGAATGGCTGAACAGCAAGAAAACAACTTTGCTTCAAATTTTATGTGAGAATAAAGATGATTGCCCCAGAGACTCAAAATATATTTTAAATTCTAGGAATTCCTTGATTTCTCTCTTCTCATTTCTACTATGACAAGAAAAGTAAGTATAAACACAGTGCAGATCTCAGCTGAGATGGCCACCTCTGCTCCTCAGATACATTATCCCATAGAAAGCAGGTTGTCCTGGTGCAGTTGGACCCCAAATTGTCAGTGGACCGCAAGTTCAGGATTTAGATCTCATCTTCCAGAAGTAATCTGGGAAACATTAAGTAATGAAGGGAGACATAATAAAAAGGAACCATGTATCCCATCAGGGTTTGGCTTCCTGAGGCCACGTGAACACTCCACAGGTGAAGGCAACTCCCAGTACTGCTCCTCCTTTCCAGTCCATGTATGCTGAGTTCCCACACGCCCAGGAGAGTTCCTGGGTTTCAGTGTAGTCTGCTCACAGTTAGCTAGCTGCATGCTGGCAGAAACAGTAGGATCTTCATAGCAAAAAAGCACAATTTGCTTCCAAGCTACCTCAACCATGTTTTATTCAAAGGTATGTTCAGTATTGTGTGGGCTTCCAGAATTTAGTGGCAGCAACATAACTAATAAAATGGCACAGCCTACTAAATGGTAATTGTGTTGGAAGGGTATGAAGTAATTCACCATTACAGCTGCATTACTTAAAGAGACAAAGAATTTCTTTTTCTGGTAACAGTAAATTTGTTTAGGTGGCAACAAGCTGTCTCACAGGCAGAATTACTGTATTCCTTTGAAAAGGATTCTCAGAGTGTTCTAATGAAGTTGAACTCTCAAATTGGGAAAAATGGAATCATCTGGTGAGGTCCTGTTCTTGTCTCTCATTTAATAGCACACTAATGACAGCCTATTCTTCCACAGGAAGCATACTTGCTAACGTGACTTACAACTTCCAATTCTATGATCATGTTTAAATATTCAACCGGATTAGATGTGGGCTTTTTGAGGACAGGTTAACGTATCTGTATCAGTGTAATGTCACAACTCTACTTTTCCAATTCAATCCTTATAAACCCACTACTGAAATCCTTCTCAGCATCTTCATGGTATCTAAATGGTAATTCTGAGATGAAAAGGCTTCAGAAAATAGTTAAAACAATGCTTTACATACAATAGTAGTGATGTATGTTATGTATCAACAGACATGCAAGGAACAATTAATGGGCAAGGTTCACAAAATAAAAAAAATGCCAAATGCAACCTGATGGGTAAAAAGTGAAACCAACTTGTAGCAACATCAGTTCTTCCCTTCTAAAATCTAAGAAATAATAAGGCAAACTAAGTTATTTATCTATGTTGATGTAAACATGTAAGAAAAAAGAAGACCAAATTTCATGAACTGACCTAATATTCTTTGCTGCAATTTCACTCTGATACCCTAGTCAGACCTTCATGCTTAATGAGCAGTCCTACAGTAAAACACAAGGGGACTGAAGATGACAATTATGTGCTATTTGCATAATGCATGTTGCACATTCCCTTGTAAAACCCACATGTATTTCTATCATTAGACAGGTAGCTTCAATATTAAAAAAGCCGTTGGTCTTCAGAAAAAAATGAAGTGTCGTAGGAAATCATAATTCACAGAAAATACTGTTTTAACACTCAACTTTGCTGCAAAGGTAGCAGCTCCGTTCTGCAACAGCTGACGATTTCTTCAGAGCTGTATTTTTCAAGGTGATGCACTGCACAGAAACAGTCCAACTTAGAGTTAGCACAATTGCATGCAGAGTCAAAGACAGATCATTATCCAAAAGTGCTAGATACATATTTTCCTATTTAGTTGTCAATAAAAGTGGGTATTCATTCTGCTCAGTGCAGTGAAAGATTCTACTGCCAGTATCAGTGAGCTAATGATGAGTAAGAACTAAATCAAGACCAAGACTTAACTGATTCTGTCCTGAAGGATTTTCTACACAAAATCAAAATCACTAATCACCAAGCTCTGACTATGAGCCAAGCAAGGGACTAGTTAGCTATTCTCAGCTGTGTCAGTGGCAATGATGAATTTTAACTTTCTGCTCTATTTCTTCAGTCACTGAAGGACTACAGTATGTAGAATCTGCTGTAGGTTATAGTTCTGCAATAACATGGTTTTTTTCAGAGCCACTTCTCATCAAATAGTTGAAGACTGACCTGCTAAACATTCAATCCAACTGAAACAAATTGCAGAGATTATCGACTGATTCTGAACTTCAAGGAAACAACAAAATCCAAGTCCTTCAGCCTGTTCTGATCACAGTCTAACAACAGTCTACAACTGTATGTTTTCATAACTGAATTTTGCCCTAAACGTGAAGATTGATATATTTTCTCTCTGTTCTCAGAGTAAAATATAACTTTATGGATACTCTCAGCTCATTTTTCTTTAATTCTACGTGCACCACAGAATAAATAGCGTGACCTCCTCAGTGTTATCTCCTAAAATAATTTCAAAATTCTTAAAAACAATAAACAGTATTATAACTTTTCACACACCTTCCATTTGCGTGCTCCAGAAATATTCTTTAGGCTAGAAAAAAAATGTTAGAAAAGGATCTGGTTCAGCTGTATGAACAAAAATACAGACAAAACCATTATCAGTTGATGCGCCACAAGAACTTAAGTTTTGTTATGGAAAACCGAGTAAAGGCTGAAAGCCATTTTACACGTACCTGAGAGTAATGTCTCCAAAGTGAAGCCTTCCTGATTTCCACAGTAATACCCAATACTGATTTTGTTAACTGTTTGTTTCCTTTTGTCAACAATTCTCAGTCAGAATTCAAAGAGTACTTAGCAACATTTTGAAGAGAAAGTATATATGCTATGTAATAGTATAATTATACAGAGGATGTGTATTTAATATCTTAGATTTTAAAAATGCTGCATTCAGGGAGCTTAGCTCTCTTCTATTAAACATATTAAAGGCATAACACAAGTTCACCTATTCCCCTCCTTTACTAAAGAGTTTTTAAACATGCACCACAGACAAGGCTGAGAAGTATCAATAAACCAAAATACCAGAATGTCAAACAAAACCATCAGTTAGAACCATGCTCTCCTTTAACAGTATGAACTACCACCACAGCAGAAGTAGTTGATTTACCAACATAAATGCAAAGGGTAATATAATCATTCAACAGAGCAACAAATAATGGCAGAGAAGGAAATTCAGGACTTCATTTCCTAACCTCACAAAAAGATCAGAAGAAAAAACTCAATTCACCATAAACCCAGCAATTATTTTCAGATTTAAACATCTTGCCTGCTTACAACAGTGTTAATGTAAAGGGATTGCTTTGAAACCTGGGAGGACAAAAGAAAGTTTTAATCAGCAAACCTGATGCTCTGCAGAAACAATATACCAGCATCTATGAAGAATCTGTACCACTCTTGTGTGGACTGCTATTCATTTATCCTTTTTTTTTTGCACGCTTAACACATTTATTAAACTATTAGAAGGGTATACCTTCTGGTCTTTGTTGCTTCCTTTAATGCTATTTCTTTATGAGACAGCAGACTTATGAATGGAATGAAATAGCCTGATAGTGATCAGTGTTGACTAAAAGACATAACAACAAAATGCATTTTCCAGGTTGCCCTTGAGACAACTCTGTAGTACCTGTTTTCACATTCAGCATTAACATTTTTCATACGTTGCTACCTTGAATATTACAGAGCCCCCCAACAGAATTTATACTCACACAGTAACAAAAATTTAACATAATTGAGAAACTAGGATCCAAAAAAACAGTAATTCCTGCTCTCCGGAACATGAACTCCTAAAGACCAGTAAGATCTGAGGTCTTAATGGAGCTTCTCACAGAAAAGAAGAGCAGGTGGAAGATCTAGAAGACAGGACACGTTCCAGAATATAAGGACCTTTTCCAGGTAAGGATGGTTCTGAGCACTATCAACATGTGAACAAAGATCACATTTAAAACATCAAACAAACCCCATACTATATGGTCCACCAAGAACATCGAGTTGATAGTGAAATTTATTGTTCTGTCTCCTAATACAATAAGCTACAAGGTACATACAGTATAAAACGAGAACAGCCACAGAGCAAAGGTGAT